>JAQJVK010000022.1:3898613-4498613 GCA_035578135.1 Flexamia atlantica
ATCAATATAAAACCAATAAGTGCACTGATTAACTTGTACTTGCTTTATTTTTTAGAAAAAAAATCTACAATATGATTTGATAGATTACTTGTAATCTATTTTTTTCTAAATGTGATGAATACTGTGGCTTTAAAACTTTCACATTCAACATTCACTTACACATTTTATTTTTTTAAATTTAGCTCTTAACTTGAAATCAGCTTTTAATTTGTTAATGAGTTTTATCAGGGTTATTGTATTCAGTAAATGTAGGCATATTTAAATAATTAATAAGAAAAATAGACTATAGCACATAGCCTTATTTACTATTTTAACTATTTTGTTTGAGATTATTCTCAAAAAAATAGTGTAAATAATGTTTTGGTAAATAATGTTATTATTAACATTATTTACCAAAACAGTAATGAGGTGTCAAAGAAAATTAATGATAGAGCTAGTTGAAAAAAAAGAAAACAAAAGGGTAATTACAAAATCTGTCCTCTTTTTATCACTTATTTTGATAAATTATTGTTTACAATCACATAAACTCAACGAGAAAACTTAAAACAGTTTATATATTCACATAAAAGACATTCTTCTTTTTCATGTTCTGTAGTATGAAGGGTTTGCTCGGTTCCAACTGTTTTGAGTGTATTTGCTCGGTTGATAGATTCTTCGTTCCCTTTGAACAAATTTATCCAGATCGTAGGATTTTGTTTGAGGCTTTTTAAAGTACACTGGTGGACTGTTCCATATATTGCTCTGCTGGTAACTGTTTCTCGGATGATTTCGTCGCATCTTTGCTTGCTCGCTTCGAATCTTTGCTTGCTCTCGATATTTTTGGAGGCGCTCATATCTTAAATTATTTTTTATCCACCTTTCTGCTCTTTGTAGACATCCCTTCCCGAAGTCGGAGTCCTAAGTATATGAAACTTATAAATAATGCTTGTAGTATAAAATGAAAACAGTTTTTAATGACCGTATTTTTAATTCTTAATAGATTTATAATTGAAGGTTAACAAGAGCTATAAACCCAACAAGCAGTTAGTTTGAAACATAACACCTGAATTGCTTCTTACATGCTAAAGCATTTTAAAACATGAATCTCACTTTTAATTTAAAGTTTTTTAATAGAGTACCTAACTACTTTAAACTAAACTACGAGGGTAAACATATATAGCTCACACAATAAGAATCAACCTTTCTCCCTATCATTTAAGGGCTTTGAAATTTAAATTAATATTCACATAGCATAGTTATACTTTTAAACCAAAATTTCCTACCACAAAAAACCCATTATTTCTTAAATTATTACGGGTGGTGCAAAATAAACTGCCACACATGTTAAAAAAGACTTTGTAATTAAATAAGTTCTAGAGCTTTTTCGTCTATATCGTGATCTAAATGGAGGTGACTTCTCGCCTTGAACTTGTCGAACCGCATGAGCCAGTGACGCCAGTAGACTTGACAGTGCTTCGGAGCCAGTACAAAGACGTCACAAGGGTCTCCGTTGGCGTATGCCACTGCCACTAGTCCGTGATTCACCTGGAACACATTTCACTTACAGTCTGAATCAAATAATGTGGCCCAACCCGTCTGTAAGATTAAAGCTAAAATTAACATCAGTCTCATGAGCAGACGGGGCCTAGTTATTTGTCTCTACCTGTACAGTAGAATCTCTCTTATCCGAACACCTCTGGATAGAGACTCGAACGCATAACTCTTTTTTTTTTTAGATATCAAGATACATAATTGCTGGCCTGAAATATTTTTCACAAGAATTATTGACACAGTACCGGCCAGCAGAAAAACGTTTTTGGAAAGTGACCTCCGTTGCATCTTGCGTGGGAACTGGAAGGGGTAGGGCCGCCATTCTTGCGTCTGCACACATAGCAGGTCAGCTGGACTTCAGCCGTGGTAAAATGAAGGTTGTTCGTGCGCTAGTTTGTTTGTAGCCGCTTCTCAAAATTAGTACTGCAATTGATAATCCCACTAAGTGTGAGGTGCGTGCTGTGGTTACATTTTTCATAGCTAAACAGTGTTCAGCAGCAGAAATTCATTGAGAACTTTGTGCTGTGTATGAGCCAAAAATAGTAAAAACCCTGAAAAACCTAAGACGGGCAATCCAAAACAAACGTCGCGGTCTTCTGTCACTGGTGTCGTTTTCCTGCAAGCTCATCCAAGGACCTTTTGGACCAGTCCAAATGGAACATTTTTGCGCATCCTGCATACAGCCTGAACTTGGCTCCGAGCGACTATCACCTCTTCATGCACATGTAGAAATGGCTTGGCTCCCAGTGATTTGATGATGATGATCGAGGAGCTGAGAGTTGCTGTCACGGAATGGCTCAAGGCACAGGGTGGAGATTTTTTTGCAGAGGGAAGTTCAAAGTTAGTTTCTAGATAAGATACCGTAAGTGTTTAAATGTCTTCGGAAACTATGTTGAAAAGTAGGGGTAAGATGTTGTTTTAAAATCTTTAAAATAAATTTTTTTTCTATCTCCGTGTTTTATTTATAGAAAAACAGAGGTTACTTTCATCCGAACAGCCGTCGTATGTAGCTAAGCATAATTAAGTTTCACTCACCCCCCATTTGTAGTTGGGATCGTGATTCAAAGCTCCGATGTAGGCTGTTATCTGAACGGGTGCATCGTACGTATCCTTGAGGTCTCTCTTCGGCTTGTCTGATAGCTTCCAGTCAATCAAAACTGGGATATTTCTGAAATAATTCGTACATAAACTTTACTTTAAATAATATGAAGCTGAGTAAACAATTTATGTATCAACTCTTCTGCATATACCTGCATTGTAAATTATAATATTTTTCAAATGACTGAGAACATCGCTAGTACCTATCAAGTAAAATGCTTTTTATCTCTTTCAAATGCACTCATCAGAAAACACTAAATAAACTTGTTGCTAAGTTAAATTTATTCCAAAAACACACTTACAGTTCGCGCATTACATCTCCGGCTAAGGCTGCTACGCCATTAACAATCTCAGTTATGTCTACTATGCTACTGTCTGTATCATGTGATATTTTCAACATATGATATTGGTAAACACAACGTTTGACAAACAGTGGAGATGTAGAACAATGTTTTCAGAAAAGTACCCCCTCTCCTCCCTCACCTTGCAACCAGCTAACTCTGCCACAGGCACAGATATAATATGCAAACTGTATTTAAGTTATTACTAAAATCCAAAAATTACCAACGACATAAATTCATTAATTTAAAATAGTTGATGCTGATCAAGATATTAGATAATTTATATTATGACCCTTCTTATTCCATTGCAATAAAGAAAGTTAAACCAACTTGTAAGTAAAAATTAGTTAACTAACTAGAGGCTTGAAGGGGCTAACAGCCCCTAAGCATAATCCTTCTTTACTATAGTACAAAATACCTTAGAAAATAGGTTTTTGGATCCACAAAATTATGATTATATCTAGCATTTGGTTTTAAGTAAACAAAGCCTGCCTTTTTACATCCCAATGGTTTTTAAATGACAGCTATTTTACGTTATTTCTCATTTTATAGTAAGCTTAAAGCAATTTCTGAATTTTCCCCGAGCCCCTGGGATGGAGACCTTCAATTTGAGCCCCCTCCCATCATCCTGCGACCTTCCAAATGCCCACAATTTCGGCGCAAAAATTTCCCTTACTTAATTATGTATAGATCATTTGGTGTTAAATCTGCATCGTTATAACATAAACTAATCAAACGTACTTAACTATATTTTATATAATTTTAAATTATGAAAAAAACTCAAACCCTTAATTATTATAAAATCCGAAAATCTTAAATTTTAACTATTTTTTGTTATAGTACATTGAACGTGCATAGTTAGCTGCATTTTGAAAAAAATCCTACATGTCAACATCTACCATATGGCTTTAAATCAAGCATTAGCACCACATGTTTAATGTAAACAAAGCAGACGTTTTTCAATCCCAATGCATTTTAAATGGAAGATATTTTTTGTTATTTCTCATTTTCTGGTAGATTTGGACATAATCTGATATTTTTTCCGACCCCCTGGGACCAAGAACTTTAATTTGAGCCCTCTCCATCATCCTGCGAGTTATCAAACTCTCACAATTTTGATTTTAAAAAATCGCTTACAGAATTAGTAATATAGATTATTCAATCCTCCTTGACAATCAAAAAGTCCAATCCAAAGTTTCCAAAAAACCACCTTTGTAAAAAAAAACAAACAAACAAAACAGCTAAACAGTAACAACCCTCTTGAAACCTTGTCCCCAAGTATTCACACTTATACTGGTGAAGTTAAAATAGCAAGACCCAGACTAATGTTAATTTTAGCATTGGGCTTATTGGTTTCCTGGCCCATGTCTGTTGATTTGATCTGTTCAGTATAAATATAGAGTATGCTATAGAGCTACAGTAGAGCGCCGATTGTCCGAAATAATTGGGGACAAGGGGTGTTCGTATAACTGAATATTTGGATAATCGAACAAGAAAAGACAACATTTAAAAATTATACATGAAATGTAATTCTTAGTAGTAAAAAGGCTAAAAAATTATCAAACAAAAATTATTAACGTAATATTATTATGAAATCTATCAGAATACATGGATATCCCGGTGCGACGGAGTTTCGGTTGGCATGCGAATTTGAATTGCTTTAAGAGAATCAAGTTCAAAATATGAATTATTATGGCATTCGGTTAATCGACGGTTCGGATGACTGATGTTCGGATAATCGGCGCTCTACTGTATTCATCACCTTGCATATCACACTTACAGGTCAAGTCATGTAACATGACCCAATCTACCCATAATACAATGTTATTTTAGGGATTATTGACTGCCTGGGCCACAAAATTTGATTCTCTCTATACCTGAACATGGCGATGCAGTCAGCGACGCCCCTGTAGCCCAGTTTGGGGTGGGCGATGGTGCTCTCGACCGCCATGGGGTTGGAGATGTGTTCCAACATCCAGGACAGACTCTTCAGGCTGTTCTGTGTTACTTCGCTGCAGTTCTGGAGCTCGCTGGTGTTCCCCAGGACTGCGTTCCGGACCGCCATGTGGAACTCTGTGCCCCGCACCTTCAATGCTGAACATAAAATTGTGTGATGTTATGAAGGTTTTTAATTTTCGTAATGTTCGCAGTTTGTATTTTATGTTTTAGGGCATAAAAATGATAAAATTATGCCTTTACTAGCTGATCAACACAGTTTTACCCGTGGAAAAACAGAAAAACATCCTTGGATTTCAGATTTAATGTTTAGGTTGCCATGAGAACTACATGAGCTTTCCTATACTTTAACATTGAAACTTTGATGTATCATTGGACGTAGTCCGGAGGGAATTTTAAAAACTCCGTTCTTAGTGGGTGCCTATACCCTGAGAGGAACGTTCATGCAAAGTTTCAAGGTTCTAGGTCAAGTAGTTTGGGCTGTGCGATGATAGGTGAGTGGTATTTGACAAATGTACATACTAGATAAGTATAGTATAGTGTGATAGTATATAAGTGTATAGATTTACAATGTTTCTTTATAGGAGGAATTACTTACAAGAAGAAATTATTGTTTCTCACGCAAGTGATTGTATAATGAAACTGCAGTACGTTTTATGGTGTTGTTTTGTTTTTAAGAGAGAGTTCAGTTCAGCCTCCCGTACTAGGATTGACTAAGTACCATTTTATTAAATATAAACAAATAAAAAAGGTAAATTAAATATTGAACCATATAATTTTTTGAGATTTCCTTTGTAAAGTGATAATGATCATGGTTATGACAGTTAGATCTCAATAATTTTTTGAAATAAATTGTCTTAATTATTTAATTATTTTAATTTTTAAGAAGTTAAATGTAAGTGTATGGGGATGTGATATTCACAGATTATTTTTCGAATTTCATTACATGTGATAAATCGTGTAAACATCTAGTTTTAGATCTGAACTCTACATAAAATTAATTTTTGTGATGATCATCATAACAGGATGAAAAAAATGTAAAGAGAGGAGTTCGTGAAAAATTGTTTTAAGTACATGAAATGTTTTGCTCACCTTCACTGTGATTGAAGAAGCCTTCCTCTCCTAACTCATCAACCATTTTTTGCCGCCAGTTTGCCAAAATTTGTTTAGTTTTGTCAGATATGGTTTCTTCAATTATTTTGCTAACTGAGGGGAATTTTATGTAATTCTTGATAGCTGGGTCTTGGAATCCATAGCTCAACACTTTGTCTATCGGAGAATCTTCAGCGTACAACTCGAGTTTGTCTGCGTTATCGAGCGGGTAGTTGGCTTCTGTTATCGGTATGGAGGGTTTGAACACAAACTGATCTGCCGTTAGCACCATTTTGTTTTCATTAATTGATCTTGATGGCAAAGTTTTCTCTTCTACTGGGGTTCTTGTGGATGGTGCACTAGTTGTGACACACACACGTTTTAATCTTGATTTTGTCTTGATAGTTTTTATGGATTTGGTTCTTCGTTTCCTTTTCTTTAAGTTTCTTTTGTTTGATGGCTTTTTAATAGCTTTTTTTAAAGAAGTCCTTTTAGATTTTGAAATTTTTATCCTTGTCAATTTTCTAGTTACTTTTAATTGTTGTAAGTTATTTAGCTGTTTCAACAATTTTCTTGTATTATTTTTACTTCTCGAAACTACAAGTTTTTTTGTTGGATTTAAATTATTATTTAATATATACACACCAGTGACTGGGACAACAGCCTTAACTGGACATAAAACAAAATTACGAATTTGAAGAATGTTGTTTTTGGAGTTTTGAAGTTTGGCTGGAGTTTGCCTCACCAAATTGATAGTTGAATCTATAGAGCTACTATTTACACTTTTTTTGTTGCTCTTTTTTGTCCCAGAGGAGACACTAATGATCTGCAAAATACAAAGAATTAATGTAATGTTAAATCATATAGTTATATTTAGATCATACATAGCCAAGGTTACTTAAAAAAAAATCTTAAAATCTTGTTCTAATGAAAGTTAGTGTTATTATTCCATTGGCACTGTTGGTAGGGTGGGGTGGGTGCCCGAAGAGAAGGGTAAAGTATTGGGATGGAAATAATATTATAATTGCATATTCCCAAGTCACAATTTTTGGCATCAAGGAAAAATGTATGGGTAAATGCATTTCTGGGGCCACTAGTCAGCTTTAAGGTTTAAACTCTATGAATGGTTTCAACTCAAGTGACATCGGCCTGTATTTAAAATACAAAAATCAAAAATACTACGTTTTTTCCTACCTATATTATATTTTGCAACTATATTTATCATTGGCTTGTAGCTTTGTTTAGTGTTTAAAGTAAAATACTAACATATAATAAAACTGTAAGATATGTTATTATAACTCCATCTTAAGTATCTTTATTCATTGTTCACTTCTGTTGTTTTGTTACTCTTTGCGTTGATTGAACAGTTGATTTTTTCTGATCAACACACAACACATATGTTTGAGTTTGAATTGAATTGAGGTTATGTTTCACATGAAGGACAACGAAAACGAGTGTGACTGTTGTTGTTGGTTGAATTTTATCGTACAGCAAGTATCAAATTTTTAATGCCAAGGTATATTAAAAAGTTGCCTTGTAATTAATATTTTTGTGATAGAAATATCATTAAAGGTCTTTTCGGTGAGTTATAGAAACATTCGCCTAACCAATCAAAGTTTGCACATGTTTTTTACTGTATTATGGGAGATTAGTTGTAAACAGATAAACAGTATTAAAAAATTTATTTTTTGAAAGTGCTAACGTGCAAGTAACACCTGTGACATGATTTTTTTTTCATTATCTGCGGAATAGAGCCATGGAGCTCAATGGTACTGTTGATAGGCAAGTTACTCTGTACTAGGCCTCAATAGCCAGAACAAGACTATTGTTGCAATGCATTCTTAACTCATTTGTGGAACTCATCGTCTCAAAGTTTGAAACTATGTGTATTGTACTAAGTGTCGGAATGGCATGCACCAGTTATATGGGGTCTATCCAATACGCTGACTGTCCGACCGACTGACAATGTTATTCTTCCATAAGGATAAGAAATCAGAGCCACCAAGTTGATAGGCTATTTTTAAGTGGCTATCAAAAGTAAGTCAATATCATTTTACCAAACTTTCAAAACTAAGTACCGTACCCATGGAAAGTTCTTAAACAGAATTCTAACCAAGTTGTTTGAAAATCATCACCACTAGATGTATGGGCCAGAAAAGCCATTCAAATCAATATTCTGTTGCTATGTAGGCTTAGGCCTATAAAATTCATAGTTCGATCTACTTGGGAACATCAGTTTTCTATCCTTCTTTGGAAAACACCGTCAATTGGTTGGTGAGTCAGTCAGCACTTTAAGTAGACACCCGTGTAATGTTTAAAGGTCTGTCACACCAAAATAGACCTTCGTCCAAATTTTGTGTTTAAAGGTCGATGTTGTCTAAATGTCTGTCTGTTTAGCTGTCAGTTTCATCAAGCACAGGTTTTCTTAGTAATTTATGTTAAGTTCGATGAGCATTGTTACATCATTAAACCACCTTTTTGTGGGCTCTGAAAGTCAGTGGTGACCGTGAGGATTGAGGAGAACATTTTACCACCAGTAGCAGCTAATGTTTCAGCATGCTGCTGACAGAGTTAGGTTATCTTGTGTAGCCTAACAGACACCTCGTAGTATCTTGACTCGAATAATCGGAATGCCAGATTAAGCAGACCCATAGTAAGTTATCGATATGTGATATCATTCGGACAAAGTTGAGAATTATGAACTCAGGCAAAATTTAGGGTTTTTTCTTTAGAGCATTTTCTCAGAATCAGATGCAACTGCAGTACCTATTGATATAAAATTTGCAGGTAGCCTACCCATTAGTCTACTTAATAAAATTAAGCCCTAGGCCTACTTGGGGAAAAACTGGAAACTTTTCAGTTTTGTGGTTTGGACTTTTTTATAAGGAAAACAAATTAAGCTAGTACCCAAATTACACTCACCCCCTTGGTACCACATCAAAACAGATCCTTTCCAACTCAAAATGTTTTAGCTAGAAAAAGATTAAAAAACGGTTTTACGTAAGTACTTAAGCAGGTAAGTAATGATCTGGTCTTAAAATAGTAGGTCTATATCAATAAAATTTACTACCCCATTCTTATCAATTTTGTTTGCATTGATTAATTTTATCAGTCAGATAATTTTTTTCTCTGTCAACTAAAAACCTTTTTTATTCCAAGTTAGGTTCTGCTGGTTTCTATAACTTTATGATGACTCACTGTTTATTTCTTAAATATTACATATGTCATAACTTTGGAACTGTAATATTTTTAGGTCTTGACAAGTAAAGTAGTCAAAATATACAATGAAAATTAGCCAAGAGACAATGTCTGCTTTCGCAGTATATTCACAGAAGAAGCAGAAGCAGACGAAGAAGAAATCCAAACCTCAAGTATCAAATGGAATTAATAAATCAAAAAAGTCTCAAGTTCTGGCCTCAGATCTAATAATGAAAACCAAAAGGAACACTGATATAAAAACACAGGAGATGAAAGAGATAGGTTTTATATTACGTGAATTGGCCAAAAGATCCCCTGATACCAGCAGCCCCAGAGCTGCTGCGTTATTGGATAGCATTAGCGAAGCAAATCAAACCCTGGATCACGATGAAAGTGCCTTTCTTGAAAATACTCTGAAAAATGTGATTGTAATCGACAGTTTAAAAAAGAAGTCAAGTGCTTTGAAGAAAAAAAAGGCAGTAAAAAGTGTAAAGCCAAGTGAAGATTACAGCACCAATCCATCAAACATAAACACGCCTTTTTCTAATCCTATAGGCCTAGATTGTGAAGTGAATAGTAGCCCGCTTGAATCTAGTGGAAAAAGGTCTTTGTCCAATAATAAGAAAAAAGCAAATGCATCTGAAAAAATTTTGAAATTCAAGAAGTTAAAGGAAAAACAGTCTAAAGCAAAAATATTGGAATGTAGAAGGGAAGATCCAAAACAAAAAAAGCTGAAAAGTGGAAAGTCTGTAGAAAAGGGGAATGAAAAGCAGCAGACAAAATATGTCGACATTGACACAAGTGCGAAAAAACTCTTTGAGTGGCTGATTGTACCAGTTTTAGAGAAAGATTTTATGTCGTAAGTATCTTTATTTTAAACATGTTTTAGCTTGATTTACCAACATTTTTTAGTGTAAAAGACTAATTTAACCATATTTTATTTAATAGGATCATTATATAAATTTCTTTTGCCATTTGTTTGTTTGGTAAGGAATCTCCATTTTGGCACACCTCTGATTGATTTTGTGCTCTAAAACTTATATTTGTTTAATTAATGGGTTTTATTTTAGTAACCCCCATATCTCTTTTGGATGATCCAACATGTTCTAACATTTTTCAGTGACTTTTGGGAGAAAAAGCCTCTTCTGATACAAAGGGAGGGGAACAGAAAGTATTTTTCTGAATTATTGAGCACCGAAATAATAGACACTATGCTGAGAGAAAATAATGTATGTTTCACAAAGCATTTGGATGTTACCTCTTACACTGACGGAGTGAGGGAGACACATAATCTAACAGGTGAAAAGAAAAAGCTTTAGTCTTACTTATTTGTAACTTAATGTTTGATAAGAAATCTATAAAACTTATGCTGTTAAGTCAGGAATTAAATATTATTGAATAAAGTTCAGTTCTGTATACATTCAATCTGATGGTGTTCTTTTGCAGTGCTTGAATCTGATTTAAGAAACACACATTTGCCTTTTAAGTATTTTTGAACTTGTAGAAACACTTTTATGATGCAAATTGGTTATCAAATAAAAGTTAGAATTACTTTAATGTCAGCAGTTCAAATATTGAAGATGTCTATGTTACGTTGTTGACAAGTTTCAGTTATTAAAGAACCATTAAAAAACAGGACCGATCTTGCAAAATCCAAATATTCTAGCTATTATGATGATATTTGAAATAAATAACAAGACTAACACACAATTAAGTATTATTGATTTAACTTATTAACCAAAACATCACAACAACATAACCCATTTTCAGTATTTTAGCTTTAGGTACTCAGGTAATTTTGGTCTTTATTTAATAAAATCGCAATTCAGGGAGATACCAACATGAATTGCAATTATTGTTTATTTTTTTGCTTTTATCATATCATTATTTTTGCAATAAAGTAACTTTTGGTTTTACGATATTGAAAAAAAATCCTATAGGAATTTATTTGTATTGAGGGTCATCGGACTTTGAGGTAGTTTTAATTGAGTGCTGTTATTATAGTTTTTGTGAATTTTTTGTGTGATTTGGAATGTTCATTTTGCAGGCAGAGCTCAAGCTAACGTTGTTTGGGATTTTTATTCAAACGGTTGTAGCGTCAGGCTGTTAAATCCACAAATATTCTTGCCGAAAATTCACGCTCTGAATGCAACCCTCCAAGAGTATTTCGGCTGTTTTGTTGGTGCTAATGTGTATCTTACACCACCAAACTCCCAGGGATTTGCTCCACATTATGATGACATTGAGGCCTTTGTCCTACAAATAGAGGGGAAGAAACAGTGGAAAGTTTATACCCCCAGGTATGTTCCAACTAATATAAAGCAATCTTAATACAGTATAGTTTGATAATTGAAAAACGATTGTAGACATTTGAAAGTAAAATAAGTTAGCCTAACTGTTTTGATACTTGTTTGGAATGTTTTTTAGGAAAAAAGAAAAGACCTCACGACGTAAGTATTAAATTCAGTCTTCAAATGAGAAAACATAATTGTAGCTTTATTTTATTATAGTTTTGATTGCTTTAATGCAAGTTTTTTCTTGTCTAGATTAACAAAAATAATTTTTAATTTTGATGGTAAATATAATATCAAATGAGATCAGAGAAATAAGGAAATAAAGTATAAGAAATGAGGGTTTGATGTCTTCAGGCTGCGTTTTTATTCAACAATGCCACCCACCACAAACAATAAATGCAATAATTGATTAACTTTTATGGCATTTTGTGAGTTGTGACCTGTTAATTAATGCTTTAGCATTGGAATAAATGTCAATTTTTACTTATAATTTTGATGGTAAATGAATGAAAAAGAATCTTGTGATAAAAATAATTTTGTTAGCTCCAAACATGATTGTACTGAGTGATTTCACCCATGTTTTCATAGTTACTACAGAGTACTGTAATCTAATCTGACAATCAGATCTGATCAATAAATTGACAAGTAGGTTTCGAATTCAAAGAGGTTATTTGTCATTCTAATCACAGCATATGATATAGGTAATATTCGTGAGCCTTACCTGAATTGTTATAGCTGTTATGGTGGTGCAAAGGAAAGCTGTAGAACTGATAAACATCATAATTTTTTAAGTAAATAACTCTATATTTTATAACGAATAGTGAGTAATTGTTGACCTCTTGTCAGTTATGGCAGAGATAGTTCGGTTCCATCTTATCTCTCATATCTGACATAACTCTAATCATAGCGAGGAATAGTCTAGATTTCCATTATACACTCAGCAACATCGTCTCTCATGTATTTTTCAAATTTTACTTTTTTATTTTCAGTATGATTCTTAAATAGCTACTATTTGCTATTAAATATTTTAAATATAGTTTGTAAACTATGACTAGCTGGAGGTATTTGAAGAATAATATGAGTGAGAGATGGAGTGTGGAATGGACATGAAAACTTTGTTGCCAATCAAGATCAGCTGATATTAGCCAAGATCATTTTAAAATTCCCAATGATCTCTGATTCCTATTTAAGCTATTAAATTAACTAAATCCGTTGAATAAAAAAAACTTCTAAACAATCAATTTAATTATTTTGGTTTGAAGTTAAACTTTTTAATACATCTATTATTTTCCTCAATACACAGATTAGGCCCATTTAAAACTCAAAATTTGAAAATTATTATCGATGTTTTTAAAAATATACACATACAAAATGCAGATGCAGCTCATGATGATGAGTGAATGGTATTATTTTAAAACCTCCATCTTCAAAGGAGATTTTAACTGACACATTAAACTTCAGGTATGTAGTTGGGTTTCACGAACCTCCCCCCCCCCAAAAAAATAACTTTAAAATTTTGATGTGTCAGGTCTTGATGTACTTTTCAACCATAGACTTTTTGGGCTGATAAATTGTCTTGAGTTTCAATCAACCCACATTACAGAGGTTTAGGAAATGAAGATTTAAAACATGTGCCTCACAACAAATCAGTGTAAAAATTGTATAGCAAATTTTAAAGGTATTAAAAAATATCTCAAGGGCAAACTTTAGAAATATATGTTGTAGTTCTTGTTAGTGTAGTGAAATAATTGTTTTCTGAAGAGGCATTGTAGATGGTTGAATGTATTCCAAAATTTTTTCATGAAGGGTGTCAAATTTGTTCAGTGAAACAGTATCCTAAAAGAGTTCCTTTATTAGAACACTCACCATCAGAATTTTTTTCCTAACTACAGAGAAGAATCAAACTGAGGTATCAATCAATCAATAAGCCTTTATTTATTTAAGGTACAATGTACACTTTGAATGGTGTCAGAAAAAAAAAGAAGTAACACACTTCTTAAAATTAAAGTATGCATGTAATGCATAGACCAAATCAAAATTTTAAAATTATATACATTTAAACTTAATATGATATGAATCACAAGTAAAACAAGACCTACATATCAATTTGTAATATCAAAAAATTCATTGAGAGAATACAAAGGTGTCTTTACCAGGTACTCTTTAAGTTTTTTCTTTAAAATTTTAATATTAATTTAATTTTTTATTGTGTTTGGAAGTTGGTTCAAAAATTTATTTCCTGCATATGAAGGCTTCTTGGCAAACAGTTCTAATCTGTGACAGGGAAAAGCAAAGTTATTTCTACCTCTGGTGTTATATTGATGATGATCACCAAGAGTGGCCAGATCTGAGCCAACTGTTTTAACATGCAGCACTGTCTCATAATATATATATTTACAGAGGTATCTTCTAATGCTGGGCTCAGCGGGTGTCGAGCGCTGGCCAGCGGGTGTCGAGGACTTAGTTTACCATTAACGCCGCGAGAGAGCAGTACAGTCGCTGCCCTCTCCTAATTTAACTTAATTGTAACTTGTAACTGGATGTAACTAGTAACTAGTGACTTAACTGTAACTGGATTTAACTTTAACTAGTTCTTGGGTGTAACGGAAGACCCATTATAAGCTGTCTCTGTTTGATTCTTCTCTGTGTCTTAGCCTTTTCCAAATGTATCTTGGAGGGTGAAAATTTTTTAAGGTTATTAGAATCAAATTGAACTTTTTGAATACAAATATTATGTCTCGTTTTTCCACCAAGATCCCAGACAAGAAACAACTATTATGTCTTGTCTTTCTTCGGTGTCCCAGGAATGACGCGGAAGTTCTCCCAAGGTTCTCCAGCCCCAACTTCAGTCAGGAGGAGGTTGGAGAACCATTCCTGGATGTCACCCTGGAGCCGGGGGATCTGTTGTACTTCCCCCGGGGATTCATACACCAGGCCTCGACTGTGGAGGGGGAACATTCTCTGCATATCACGCTCTCCGCCTATCAGAAGACGGCGTGGGTCGACTTGTTTGAGAAGGTTAGTAAATTTATATTAGGATAAAATTCTGTTAAAAACAATTTCTTCATACAGGGTGTTTTTTTTTAAAACGCAACCCAAAACTTTATTTTATCAGTGAAGGATTATTTCCCCGCAAGATCGCCGGATTTAACCCTACTACGTTATTTTCTTTGGGGATACATAAAAAGTAAGGCCTATGAAAAAAATTCATAGGATACTCAGCACTTCAAAACAAACATAACAAATTTAATGCAAGAAATTCAAAGAGATACTTTGCAATACGTGTTCGGGAATTTCATTTTTAGAGCAAAACTTTATACAAATGCCAATGGCAGATTGTTTGAGCACATAATGTAAACTAAATGTGATCAAACTTAAATAATAGGTTATATAAAATGTAAAGATCAATAAAACAATACTAATTTTATATTTTTATGTACATTATTCAATCTTAAAAATAAGTTGCGATCAAAAAAAAAAAAAAAAACACCCTGTATTTTAACATTAAGTTGTAAAAAGCTATTCCTCCTCATACTTCTTTTACTGAATTGACATGTTAGCTCTGGCGCCTACAATGGAGATCGTTCCGTATTCCTGTAAGTGTGGCAAATAATTGAAATTCCAGCTCGATGCAAAAATGCATTATTTTATGTCTTTGTAACGCAGTTCAAAAAGTCACCGGTAGGTAGCGGCACCACTCAGAAGATTCAGGCCATCAGTTTTGTCAATTGTAAGGAAAACAATTGAATAATAGGCATTCAGGTCGCCTCCCTTGACTGTAATTCATGGGAAATTTTAGTGTGAACCTAAATAGGTTATAAGTACAACAGGTATTTAAAGGAAGGACAAAATTTTTCTGAAATACTCAGGAGTGGGTCCTCACACCAAATGAGTGAAACAGGCACGGACTCAGAGCCCGCTGATGTGGCGCTTTTTAGATTTCGGGGAGGTCTTGCTGAGCACCCTGGATGCTGCCTGCAGCAAACTTGTCAAGCTGATGGTTTTTTATCAACATTGACTAACTGGTTTAATCAGGGAAAATTCAGGATTTCCAATAATTTTTTCCTCAATTTCGCTAGTATAATATTGACATAAGCACAAGGAAATTTCTAGGTACGACAATCAGTTATCAGTTGGATAAAAGTTTAAATCAAACCATTGACTTTGAATGTATAAGGAGACAAACCATCCATATGGCCGCCTTGTGCCGGCTCGTCTTGGCAGCTCCACGTAGTTGCCATCGCCGCCGTTAGAACGCGCTGCCCGCGCGCTCTGCGCTCTCTCTCACTCCCTCTACCTTGCCCCTCGGCCCCCTGCCGTGTGCGTCGTACGTCTCTCAACACTTCTCCCACGCAACGGCCATTCACAGCGAGAGGAAAGTCGCAAGATGCGGCAAACCTGAGAGCGGATTGGCGCGACGTCGTTCTCGATGAGGCAACGCAAGAGCTTGGCAATCTTATTTATTTTTTAACAAACATGCTATAGATTGATACATACGTAGTATACATTTTCTTAATTATATTTAATATATGTGTATTGTAATATATCTATAATTTTTTATCATCCCAGTACGGTATTTTTAATGACCTGATTTGATGATTGCTGCAAACCATAGTTTTACATTTTTTTGGGGGATATTATGAACATTTTGCAATGTGCTGATGAATTTATTTTGTGTTCTCGGATACACCATTTGGGATTAATAAGAGTAAATTCTGCTATTAATTATCAACAGAAAAACGCAGTAGAAAACTCAGTTAGTTAAATTGAGGAGGCAATAATACAATTTAAAAATTCAAATATAGTTTATTGGCATGTAGATAATTATGGCATTCTAATTTACTTCCCCTTCAGGATGTTGTTTTTTTGGAAAAATCCTCCATATTTTCCTCCAGGCTGCCTCATCTCTTTTGACAACTGCTGCAGTTCGTAATGCAGTTTTGCAGTTATGAGTTTGTTAAGAACAAAAACATAATAGGCTGTTGAGTAAAAACGGGTGAGTTGACAAGAAACAAGCTTCTTCTTCTTCCCTTTTGGAGGAAGTAATAATAGTAATCATGGAAAGCTTTTCCAATTAGGTTGTGTTTACTTTTTGAAACTAAATATTTAAAAGCGTTTGGTATTTAAAAGGCTATCCTTTGAACTATTTATAAAATACCTTAAAACTAAATTTACCTATAAATATACCAAGATAGTCTAGTTAGTTAAAGCCACGAAAAACATTCTGCAAAAATGTCAATGGGATCTAAAATTTTCAAAATTCAATATATGAGCAGCCTCAAATTAGTTCAAATTTCGAGAGTTGTTCGGCTTGTTGCTATGCCTCTAGGTTGCCTAAAACACGAATTTACAGTTATAATTTATGAAAATTTCTCGGGGGAGGGCCCCGCCCCCCCCACGACCCCGGTTTATTCCCCCGGCCCCGGAAATAAATCCTGCGTACGCCACTGACTGAGATAATATTGTCTTTGGGGCGGCATTGCGGCATGCTACATATTGTTATATGAATATTAAACTTACATCTACAACTGATATTGTTTTAGGCACATTATAAAACACTTACCTCATTTATACAGAGCAGTAAGTGCAGGTTTGATAGTATTTCACATTAAACTAATTAGAAGTGAAACTGTTTTCTAACAAGTTCAGCTTGATGAGGCCAGAGACAATTACACGGCGGTAAATTGCGATCTTAGGCCGATATGCCAACAAACAACAAAAGGCTAGAATAGCAAAAGAACGTCACTGACACCTGTGACTGCTGGCGGTGTACCCCCTCCACTGGCGGCATATCCATCAAAGAACCTATCGCCGCCTCCCACCCCTCTGCTTGATCAAGGACGACCCCGGTAACGAAGCTTTGGTTGCATAAAGTATATTGGAATCAAGATATATCCACTAGTTTTGTCAAATTGAGAACCAAAACATAATTTTAGATAGTTTAGGCCTACTTGTGTCCATGGGAAAACGCATATATGAACAATAGGGTTTTCTATTAGTAAAGGACCTAAGAGTAAATTCTTTATCTAGGAACAATATTTCAGAAACAGAATGAACAGACTGTAGACTATCCGTTTCCATAGGGACGATATGAAGTCTCCAGTAACCACGTTTTTGTAAAAAGGTAGAGGTATTCAGCACATACAAAAATATTGGAAAAACGACAAAGTGCAATAATGTAATGTTGTTGTGTAATGTAACCTTCTTTATCACCGTTGGACAATACAACTAATACAAGTAATGCATGGCAGTTTTAAAATTATAAGAATGGTTTTTACACTGTTAATATAGGAATAGGCCAACATATTATTTTTTCTAAAATTCTAAAACAATCGTGTAATAAACAATTAACTAGTGAACCCGTTGCTCGGAATCGAGCAATTCATGTCAGGTATTGATTTATAAAAAAAAATTAATTATAGTACAGTACTCATCTAGAACTATTTTATTAATGAAACAGTTAAACTTCGAAGTCACTTCCGGTAATACTGACGTTATTTACAAAATTTCTTTATAAACAGTATTGTTTGTGAATGCACTATCATCTACCTGGAGATTATTTGGTTTAGGTCAAATTATAGACCTAAAGTTCAACGTCCTTATTACACCACACGGAACGGACGGAGCGTCCTTATTACAACCACAAATCATTACTTAGTACCAAAATAATTGTTAAAATTATATTCTTTTAATGAAATAGATTTTTTACACAATTACAACTAACATATGACAGTTGAACAAAATTAAAACAGTTAGATGAAAACCTTACAAATTGTTATTTTTCATCAACTTGATCAATCACATTAACACTGCTACTACATTTTCATTTTTTGATGATTACTCAAACAATCTTCACATTGACTTTCACCATAAACTCCAAGACAATTGTACACTCCATCGAGTTCACTAAGGCGCCTTTGTCATACTTAAATTATCAGTTTAAATAATCATTTCAGGCAACATAACATGAGAAAGCAAACAGCTGGGTTGGATTTAACATTTTTAATGCCCATAGGCTCAATATTTTTTCCCGCTCTTAAATCCTCCCTTCCATTCTAAGAATAATGTTATGTTACTTGCCAGCAGATCAAATTTCTTCAAATTTTCGAACAATTGTCAAAGACTACCTTGTAGTCGGCAATTTTCCACCAAAACATACGTTTAGAACTTTGAACAAATTTAAAAATTTTCATGGACGCCGGCACAAACACCAAAAAAACGAACTATTTTGCACGTTAAACAATTTTAAAAGACTCCCTGAACGCCGACAAACATTTTGCGCTTTGAACAATTTAAAAAGGTTTTACGGGAGCCGGTAAGTACCATCATAACATATTTTTAGCGCAGTGAACCATTTGAAAGGGCTTCAAGGGCGCCGCTACGGACGATACTCCGCTCCAGCTTTGCCCTCGCCCTCTCCTTATACGGCGTCATATTCCGCATGGGCATTGCACCGGCCCTGTGGTTGAAAATAAAAACCGGACTCCTAAGCATAAATTTATTTTTATCCAAAATCTTTCCTCAAAAGTGCGTCCCCTGGCTGCTTGCACCCATAGGCCCGGGACGATTGGCCTGTTGAAAAGTCCTGCTCTACAAACAGTTATTTGAAAATTAACTCCACATTTTTTTATACCACACAAATGGTTTTAAATAGGTTGTTTTTAAATAAATAATGAAGAAGTAAATAATATTTTGCAAAAAAAGAACTGTTGTTTTCCCGGGTCTTGCATTATTTTCGCAAAAATTGCTGTAATTCAGATTCTGTTACTTAATTATAACTCAGCGCGATCGGGCCAAGTCGTGGATGAGAGCGGTGCGGGAGAGCGGAGGGAGCGGTTGGCTTCTACGCCTCCCCCCCTCCCGTGCCGCGCGGCGCCGCTGCCGCTGCGAGCTGTCGACCGCCCGTTCAGAACAGCTTCCGAGCCTCGCCGCTTGGAGCGCCACTCCATAGCGGTTTTCTCGGTGTAGTTCAAGTAAAATTCCGCTTGAGTCGCTAGTGTGCTTTCAAAACTGCCACCCACAGATTTTACAATGGCGGTGAAACGTCTCCTTCTACATTCATAGTCAATGATCAAACCCATAAATACCGAACCCTGTATAAATAATGCTCTGTAAGAAAGTGTTCTGTTAATGTACAGTTCTTTCTCGCCAATTGAAAATAATTGTTGTGTCTCAATCACGGTTTTTTCCCCTGGGTTCCATAAACCCAGGTCAAGTTTTAGAGGTGAATCTTAGTTGAATTCGACTTTCAGAGGTAATTTGTGGTCAAACAAGATATAGAGGTAAGTCAAATTACAATTCAAAATATGGACATAAAAGTAGTCACACTGACTGGACATGCCTCATTGACATTTTGAATCCTGTATACCAGGTTTTAACCTCGAGGTCTGTTGAGAAAACCTTGAAATACTGAAATAGAGGTAAACTTTGGCTTGGAGGTAAAGTGCAATTCAGTTTCATCCTATTTATTAAACTTTGTGTTAAAAAGTCATTCATGTGTCTCTTCAACATAAAGAGGTAAAACATTATTTTCATTTATGAGTGATAATTTTTTTCCTTAGACAGTTTAGTTTGAGGGGTTTAAAAATAATTAGAGATATCGATTTTGCTATGATTTAGCACGAATCAACTATAATTCAAATAATTTTTAGTACATCTGTCTATATTTGTATTTTCAATTCTCAATTTTTGAATATTGACACCTTTTGTAGTACAAATGTACATCACTGTAGATAAAGGTTTCTTTGATTTGATTTTATGATGCCACCAATATTCTCACCCAGGTCTTGCCGATTGCGCTGAAGAGAGCGGCCGAGAGCGACGTGGAGTTCCGGAGGGGGCTGCCGAGGGACTACCTGGGCCTGGAGCACCGCGGGAGCGAGCGGGAGAAGCGACAGTTCGTGGACACGGCGCAGTCGCTGCTGACCCGACTGGGGCACTTCCTGCAGCTCAGTCTGGGGTCGGGCGTCGATCAGATGGGGGCGCAGTTCATGCATGACGCTCTGCCCCCGGTGCTGACACCAGGTAAGCAGATTTTTGTTAACCCTTGACAAACACTTCACCGGTTACCCCGCAACATTAAATTGACTAAATTTATCCCTTTTTCGTTATTTTAAACAGAAATACTTCATTAGTAATCACATTTCATCGATGATACAAGTAATTGTCCAACATAATAGGTGTATTCATTCAATTTTGAACATATAAAGTAATTTTCTAGTGTAGAATAGGTTTCACTTTAACATTGTATTTAAATGTTGACAAATTTTATTAGGAATCACATTTCAACGTTGATACAATTAATTGTTCAACTTTATAGGTGGAATAATGCAATTGAACATACTAAGTAATTTTCTATTAGATAAGAATCACTGTCTATGTTATGAGAGAGGGCACTCCGCAAACTGACACGGCATCACTGAATTGCGAATAATAAGGTACCAAGGGGGTGTGGGAAGGTCTAAATAGCTTTAAGGGCTTCCTGGAATGAGGCGTGTGAGGTACAAAGCCAGACACGACTGTCTACACCCCTTATGCTCGAATATTTTAATAAAAAAAACATGCAGAGGAAAACTCCGCATGCGCCTGCTCGAGGGTTAGTTGCAGTGTCAGAGGTGAAATCAGAGGCCCTGCTAAACGCTTTATCCAGTTATGTGCTGAATATTTTTATAGCCAAGAGGCTACTGAAAATATTGGTTGGTCAAGAAAAGCATTGCTTGGTGAGTATCCGGCTTGCAAGACTTAGAAAATAATCGTGTTAGTCCTCTAATAATACATTTTTTCTTTTAATTTAATTTCAGAACTTGGATATCAAACAAAACACAATAATTAACAAGCTATATCAGCTGATGGTTTGTTAATTATTACATGTGAAGTTTACTTTTACACCCCTTCAGATTTAATTTGTGAAACATCTCTGATACTCCTGGCCAGAGTACCAAACCGTGGATTTGCAGGCTTTTTTTTCAGGATATTTGCAATCTTTCTTTCCCCTTCAATGTGGCTGGGTTGAAGTTCCTTCATTTTTACTTTCTCTCACAGATTAATGATATACATCGATGTGTTTGCTCCGTAAATGAAATTCAGGGTTCTTCGCAAGACGCACTGCACTGAAATTGTCTACATAATAGGCCTTTAAAGTTAAGGCAAATATTCAACCTGGGAAGTCTCTTGCGGCTGTCGTCTGAGCCACACGATTTGTTTGACAGCTTTGCTAGCTGCCAAACTTTCATTGTCAAAACAGCGATACACTTCTGTTTTTGACTTAGCCATGTCCAAGGCATACCCAGCGAAAAGACACATTACCTGTGTGAGAATGTCTTAATTTATAGGTGTCATAATCTGCGTCTCTTAAGCCAATGAGCTCCCTCTTCAGACCAATTTTGTATACCAAAACTGAATTCCAGAGACTCTTTCAGATATTGGAAGATTCTCTTCACTCTTCTCTGAAAGGTTGGTTGTATGTTCACCATCCTGCCCTGCCGCACTTACTGCATAGACCATGTCAGGTCTGGTACCAGAAGCTAGATACAGTAGACGCCCTCTAGTTCGGCTCCGGTTGGACCGGCCGCCGGATGGTCCGGCCAGTCCTGGGAGGGTGACTCATATCCGTCATATCGCCAAGCCGCACCGTGGGGAATGATCTTTGACAGGATTTATCCTGAATGTTTAGTTTCCGGCCGTAGAAGTAAACTATTTATGTCAGTTTAGTTAACGGGGAAGCTTGTAGCTTAATTGATGGACACTCTTGACCTCAACTAACAAACGTGTTGTTGTTGTTATCCTTAAAATCAAGGACTGTACAGTAAGATTTCATGTGGGATTTCATGTGTGCGTTTTTTTCTGTTTAGCAATAGGATTGTTTTCGGGAGTGAACGTTGCGAGTAATTGTAAGTTGTACGTGTACAAATTTACTTTGAGAAACATGTTTTCTAAAATGGGTGAAAAACGTAAACACACGTTGGTGATGCTGGAACAAAAACGTAGTAAACAATTTTTTTGCATAACAAAAGAATGTAACATATTTTTTAATTTTTATGGGTTATGATTCAAGTAATACGTGTGAATTAATTTGATCAAATAATTTTCTAATATGTTTTACAGTTCGTAATGAGTTTTTCTGTTCACTTTATATCGTCAGTTCGGTATCGGTAAAAAACGTATCTATCTACAAGTGACGCAATATGACAATTCAACATAGAGGCGTCAAAATATTTTCTTTGGCAACCAAACACTGAATGAATGAATGAATGAATGAAAAAAGTGTTTTATTTTACTATCAAAGTACAGTGATCAATAGTCTACAGAAAAAATTCACACTTGTAGAACAATGGTCTCACCGTATGGCAACCAAACACTGTAACTAAACATATTTAAATAACCTGTTTTGTTGATTTTTAAGCATATGTAATGGATTTAATAGGGTTGTTTTACATTTTGATAGTTCATCCGGATGGTCCGGCCATTTTGTAGTCCGGCCGGTGTTCCGGTCCCGAGGTGGCCGAACTAGAGGGCGTCTACTGTAGATCAAACTAAAATTCCTACCGTTTCCTAAGGCACCTTCTTGTCCAGATGCTTCATTTTGCTGCCTTCGTTTCCACCAGTTGTTTCAGCTCAAACAGCCATCCCAAATTTGTCCATCAATTTTTCAACTTAAGCTCATTCAACATAAAATTCTACCTAAAACCAAAACAGTTAACAGCTAGGCTATTAGGATATGAGGACTTCTTCTGTACATTAAAGCCACTAAGAGTAGTCTTACAACTGCAACCCCTCAAAATCTTTGATTTTCAATTTTGTTCCAGCTGAAAAAGTTCTTTCAAGTGCAGGTGGAGGATTGAAGATGAAAAACGGGAAGCTTGAAGGGAGAGTGGACTTTCAAATGGATACCAGTGTCAAGCTGATAAGATACAATGTTTGCAGGTAAGGTGTAAATCATCTGTGGTCTATATTGCTTTTTTGAAATATACCGTGTTTGCTGGAATATTGTCAGTGGGCAACTGTCTAAGCAGCGACAGTTCATTGTGTCAATGTCCAGCAGTACCACAGAAGTTCAGGCTAGCACCTAATTAGCATTTCTTTACTAACCTCTTGGCTGTTAAACTTTGCTATTTGGGTTTCTTGTGTGTTTTGTTAAAGTCCCTTTAGTTGTTCCTCTCCTACCCAACTAGTGCTGGACTTATCACTAGGTCAACAAAGCCTGGGCTTAATACCGTGGGTAACATGAAATATTTTTTCTCACCACTACAAGACACTTGACAAGATATTGTACCATGCACTTCTCCCTGCTTTGAAGCGTTTAGTGACCACCCGATGGTGGTCCTCCACAACACATTGTCTATCACAGTCAAATCAAGAGGTTTTCCGGCAACGTTAGAGCAAACAGATATACCTATAACTAAGTGATTTTGCCTCAAAACAAAGAATCTTTTTGCCCCAATATGACTTTGAGATTAGATGTATGTATTTTGACAAAAAAATTAATATTGTGCCACAACCTGTCAGTTTCCCGATCTTAAATAATAAATAAATAAATAAATAAATAAATTTCACGGTCTTGACACGACCGTGAAATTTACGGTTTGCGATGCTGTGCAGGTCTAATGTGCGGCCGTACATTAAAGGCGGTACGGTAAACTTGACTCATAACCTCAAAAAGTCTAAAGCTCACAACATCGCTTGAACTCACTTAAAGTAATCATTGACTCCATTACTGCAGTAATGTGTTCTCAATTTGAGGAGGCCTATCACACAAGTGGCTGATAGAGCCCTTTTCATGTTTGTAAAAATAGAACTTTTTGCTGCGCTGTAGTACAAAAAGTAACATCCTAATCTTCTGATCATCAAATGACAGAAGAAAATAGTTCCTATTGTAAAATATATATTTCATTACTAGTACCTAAAGTGATGCTTTTCGTACAAGGTCAAGTTTTACGAGCAAGGCTATGAGCTTGCAGGTTGAAAAATGACCGATTGACAAAAGGCTGCTTTAGGTCTGTGTGATGAACTATATTTTTCGTTATATCGCTCAATACAACATGCAAACTACTTAAGAAACCCAAAATGTTACAGCTTGTTTATCTTTAAAGAAATTAAAACTTTGTTAATTTTGTACTTATCCTTGGTCAGATCGATGCTTGAGGGCGCAGTAATTCTATGAAATCCCACCAACTACACCACACATTTGCAAGCCTAATAGGGATTGCGCATGAGCGGGATTCGAACCCGCGACGCTCCGAAGGTCTGCGACTTTAACTCGTCAGTCAACGCCTCAGACCCCACGGCCACGTACACACAGTCGGACGGACGCTCGTTTGACTCATAAAGCCTACGGCTCTAGCGCAGCCTGGCGGCAAATCATTGAACTACGGCTCTAGCGCAGCCTGGTGGCAAATCATTGAACTAGGTGAGTATAACTCCCTTAAGCACCACCAGAGGCTGCAGATGCATCGGCGCGCCCGTGGGATCTAACAGGTTTAAGATACCTCCCAAAGATGCTTCATCTTGTTCTTGCTATTTGAAGCAATCAGCTGATTGTTTCATTTGTGTTAGGTTAGACTGACAGCAATGAAAAACAATTGATTTATCAAACACATGCAATAATTGATTGGTGAATTAAGCGAGTTTCACAAATTGATTAAACCAACAAAAATGCAAAAATGAATTGCAATTGAATATAATAACCGATAACCCCTCTTAATTCAATGGAAAACTCACCATCGATGCTGACATACAATAACGATGAATGTTTTGATTATTTGTAATCGAATGAAGATCGTTTGATTTTAAACCTTGAATCAAAAGTATCACCAACGATGATCTTTTTGGTCCAAGGAAAATTATAATCATCAAATCATATGTAATTATCTAAGGACTAAAAAGAACAACTTTTGAATCCCAACGCATGTGTCAAAAGCAGCTGTTTTTGAAGCAGTATGACAAAAAATCTTTTAACACGCAGGCTGGTGGAGGAGGAAGGTGAGGTGCGACTGTACCACTGCCTGGACAACTCGCTGGAGTACCACGGGGAGGAGCCGCAGTTCCTGGTGCTGCCACCGGAGGGAGTCGCCGTCGTCACCCGGCTGCAGCAGAGTTATCCCGCCTACCTCCCGCTGCGGAGCCTGCCGCACGATGACCCGGAGGCTCTGGTAAGGGGAAAGCTTTTTACGTCATACTGACACAGAAACATATGTTTTCTGTTCATTATTGACGGCAGAAAAATTACTCTTTGTCAATACCGGGGAAAATTTTCCGGACGGCGATTATTAGGAAAAGGAAGTAAACAATTAACTGATGGCAACACAACCACATTTAATGCAAATATATAGGATACTTTAGAGGAATAGATTAGTTTAGTGGCAGCAATGGTAGCAGTAGCAAACATTTATGTTTATTTATTATTGGTCAGGTTTGAAAAAATTGAGAAACGTAGTGGTTTATAAAAAAAAGTTGTGATTAAAATAATATATGTATTTTTCTGATGATGTAAATTGTACATAACACGCCCGGTAAGTTTAACAGTACTTGCATAAAAAACCCATACTTCCCCAGCTTGCACCGGATTTATCCTGCCCACCCAGTAAAACAGTACTTACCAGACTAAAGACATAATATACTTCTGTTTTGAGCAGCGGTTGTTGTTTTGGTGAATAGCTGTTCACAATTTTTTTTTAATTGGGTTTACTTGTTGTGTTTGCTGATTTTACTACTAAAAAAAGATGTCAGTAGAAATATTTTTTAAATTCAAGGATAAATTTTAGAAAAGTTATTTTTAAAACTTAAAACTTAATACCTTAACGATATTAAAAACTGAATTTAATCATCATAAAATTACACTCCAATTATCCATAAAGTAACTCACAATTAATAACCTTTTACCAGTACTTGTTCAAGGTCTTGTCACTTCTCACCCCAACTAATCCCGCAACCATCATTAACTACTGTAGCTTAGAAGAAATTAAATTACCAAAATCCAACAGATCCTGTGTTTTTTTTGTGTGACATCTACTCTTTTGCTGCCTTATTTTTAGTCCATTTCATTTGCAGTTTAGATCTTTCCGTCTAAGCTATGTCATTACTAGATCTCTTGTTATAATACCGGTAGTTATATTTTATGTATCATAAAAATGTTTTTCAATCTTTCTTGATATTTTCACGAATCTTCTTACAGTGAGCGTAAAATATTTAATCTTAAAACTATTATTATAATGTTTAATGATGATAATTGATCAAAAGAAAGTTTGAGGTTAAGTGTGCTACCAGTTTTTGACAACTCTTGTAATTTTAATTTTTTCATATTGCAAATTTTTTTCAGTCTCTTGTGATTTGAGTTATCCAGTCCGGCGGTATATGAAGATAGCAGATTCGCAAGGCTGCTCAGCCACCCAATGTGATGGGGGCCTGAGTAATTAGATCAGTGATAAAGGGGTTGATCCTCTACCTTTAAACCACTTCAAAAAACCAATGACACAATATGTAGATTTTAAATTAAATTACTACTTTCTTCTTACAAATTTACTGAAACAGGTAGTGTTTGTGTTTCAGATTACGCTAATATCAGATCTGTGGGATGCAGGGCTCCTGTCTGCAAGAAACCTTGCAGTCGTCGATGAAAGTTAAATCTGCTGTCAAAAAAGTCTAGGATCTGGAAGAAGATCCTGGAGTCTAGGAAGATCTAGTTAAAATCTTTAAACCACTTGAAGGGAAATACCCTTTTTGAAATCAATGGGGTGATTCCTTCAATTGGGCGTGATCAATGGTAAACGTGATACGTTGTTGAGATGTGCCAAGTTGTTAGTATGACTATGTTGAATAATGTTTGTATCCATAAGGATTAGCATTTGATTGAAAGTAAGGGTAAAAACACAGTGGAGCGGCGAGTCAAAAGGCAAGCGGCGAGTACAACTACACTGTTTTTGATAATGTATGTCCTCCAACGAGCTTACACATAGCGTAGCTCATCGTTTGCCTCTTGACTCGCTTCTCTACTATGATTTCAGCATTAGTATTTTATAAATAGACTGCAGGAGAATGTAATGCTGTTTTACTATTTACATTTGTTTTATATGCTTGATTTTACACTAGATTGTTTTAGAACTTTTTTTCGTTGTATCATGAAATATTTTTTCTTGAAAAATATTTTCTTTTCCTTCCTCGAATGTACAAAGATTGTTTTCATTTTTTTGTTTTTATCTTACCAAATGAATGCCTCTCTGTTATAAAATATATATCAGTTTGAAATTACTGAAAATAGTTTTTTTCACTGGCCTTGTCTACGAATTCACAACAAAACGTACATTTACTTATCTATGATTTACAGATTAATTAAGTCCTAGATACCTGCTTGGAACTGATGGTACACATTTATTTATTGGGTAATAACTTACTTCCCGTTTGTGTTTTTTGATATTTTCATTAGTATCCTTAATTAAATATTTTCAGTAGGATTAGGGTAAGGTTTATTAAATCTAGCACAAACCTGGTTAAATTGAAAAACTTTATAGTTAAAATTTATCTTGTTTTCTTGTTAACCAGATATTTAAGACTGGTAAAATAACATATCACATCAACAACAAATGAAAAACAGCAATTTTTAGATACAAATCTGTTAACACGTTTGCGGCGGTATGGGAGCAATCACACCCATGCAGGACCCTAATGCCATCCTGGTGGGAGCGATCGCTCCCATGATGCAACACGTTACAATAAGATTTATTTTTAAACCAGGATCTAAGCTTGAAATCTAAAACTTTAACTTTTAATCTAAATACTGCTAATAGTATTTTGTATTCTGTCCACTGATCAGTGCTGCTGTTACGATAGGCGTGGCAGTTACAGTAACTATAAGTCAGAGCACCAGGATGGCGGTGAGGAACACAGAAAATCATGCCGCCGCAAACGTGTTAAATAGGTTTGATTTAAAAGTGTAACGATAAAAAAAGCGAAGCAATGTTAGTTATTATAATCAAATCAGAAATCATCAAAAATTGGTCAAGAAAATTTAGCTGTTCCAAAAGAAGACCCCACTAAAGTTATTGATTTTCTGCGTTCGATGATTCATTAATTATTGTCAACATATTCAATGACATTTCTGCACTTCACTTGACATAGCTAATCAAAGGCTCCTATCTCAGCATGTACTATCCGTGTGAGTGGAGGCTGCGTTTCACAGAGTCCTGCTTACTCTGTTCCCGTTGACGGCCAATCACGTACTCTATGTAGCTCAAGTATCCATCTTTGTCTTGGTCGTCCTCCGCCAATACTTGGTCTATCAGTTCTGTAAAATAAAACAAAATTCTCTTTTAACAGATAAATAGTTTTTTGCATCATAAATGTTTTTGTATTGTGAAGAGACCTAGGTGTTGGTGGTCAGAAGAGCCCTGAGTCAGGTTCTGATATTCCACTTCCCAAATGTTGACGTTTTCATTTTTAGAAACCATAGATTTCAGGAGACTGTTTGAACCTGTTAAAAAGAAATATTGAGGGACCAAGCAGTAATATTTACTTGATGTTTTCATAAGCACAGTTAAAAAAAATCATCAGTTCATGTTTATTTATTTGTAATAAAAAATCATTATACAAAGGAACAAACATTATTGGCAAACTTAAGAAAATCAGAATCGAAATTGACAACTTCTCTTTATATCTAGGTTCCTTAGAAACCTTAAATCACTTATATCCTCACTTAATTCTGAAACAAAAGTAAGAACTACAAGCAAAATTTCAATACAAGAGAATGAAAGATGCGCACATTCCACAAAGGTGCATTAAGTAAAAGGTCTTATTATGGCTACCCAGCAAATAGTAAAAACGTCAACTCTCTAACAAGAACAAGATTCAGTAGATCTCAAAGACGCGGTTACTGGAGAAGGCATTCCACTCAGTAAATGAATATTTTACAGATTAAGCATAAAAATGAATTTTATTTGTAGGGTGGGTGCACCAGTGAATGACCACCCCCCAGTGAATGACCGTTTTGCCTAAAAAGCCCGGTATTAAGCATATTCTTTGGGCTAGCTAATTAAAAACAAGCGTAAAACCAGCCTTGGAATATTATCCAACAATTATTTTTCATTGGTTAAAATTGTTGGAGTAAAAAATACTTTTTAATCAAATTTAATATTTGATGTCCTACTATCTTCGATTTTGATGTTTCCTGCTATAGCAACTACCCCTGCAAGGCTTACCAGGATTTAAATTCATTCTTTATTTGATGATTATTTCAAAAATGTGTTGCAATTAAATAATATTTAACATGCTATCCTATAATTTAAGATCAATTTTATTCCTCTACATGATATAATTAATTATTGCTGAGGACGGTCATAAATTGGAATGTAACTAGGGCAAAAACCAGTGAATGACCGGGGGAAAACTTAGCGGTCATTTACTGGAACAAGATCGGTCATTTACTAGCTATGATCTATATTCTCAGCTGAATTATTCTTATTCATTGTTGTCAGCTGATTTTTCAATTTTTTGACAGTTATTCAGCCAAAAGAGACCGGTCATTCACTGGTGCAAGATCAGTCATTCAATGGTGCAGGCCCGGTCATTTATTGGAGCATTGGCATAGTTGTATTTTAATTAATATTACAACTAATATTCTCATTAAGTAACGTATTTAACTAATATTGCTTAATCCTTAAAGAATATATGAACTTTCTATATTATAATGTATAACTGTGACTATGAAATAAGGAAGTAATGTCAAATTAACATGAGACATCGCCTTTAACCGGTCATTCACTGGTGCACTCACCCTATACGGTTAGCTTTAAGCATGTAGTTAAGAAAATTCGACAAGTCACCTGTCAAGTTATTGATGTAATAAGACAATTCAAATAAATATTTAAAAAAATAAAGTTATGGTCAGAGAAGTTGGAACCTGAGACCATTAAGCAGGACTTAAAATATTATGCAATATGGAATTCACACAAATATTACCAATGAAATAAGGAAGCTCGTCCTCGGAGGGTGGTTTGGCCTCGGAAGCATGTCCGCCGCTCCCCTCTTCCCCCTCCCGCCCCTCCCCTTCTTCCCCATCCTTGTGTATCGTGTGGTGAATCGCTTGAAGTATCTCCAGACCGTCCAGTTTTGTGTTGTTGTCGAAGTCGTGGAGTCTGGAATTATAAAGTGATTCATTTGCATAAAATTATTCGGTTACATCAATCTAAGTAGTAATAATTGTAATTTTATTGACAACAAGAAAAGTTTTTTTTATTTTAAAAGAGGGTGGTGGCCTCTTTATACATTGCATTTCCCCCTCACATGGGCCTCAGGCCTGTGTGTGGTAGTTATCAAGCAAAGCAAGGAGTGAGCTGGTACAATATAAGGATGAACAGCACTCCTAAAAGTATACTTAACGTTGAGACTCAAACCTACGGCATCACTGCCATAGTTCTGAGGCCCAGTGCATTACCAACTGTGCTACCGAATCACTGTTCTACCTCATATTGCTTTTCAGCATTAAAGCATTTTTCTTTGTTGTGTTAACAACATCGCTTTTCCTAATTTAAGCGTTGTTAACTTTAAGTGGTTCAAGAATGACTGGAACAAAGGAATCGTACCTTATAAAGACCATGTTGAAGCTTGGGTGTTTTCAAAAAGGAGCGGTTTGAATCCTTTGTTTGGATGGACAACTAATGACATTCAATAAAGTTGAATTATTTTTAAATATTAATTTTTTCCCCAACCCCCAATATCTGGATAAAAACATTCTTTGTTTGTAAACAATTGAGTTTCAAAGTGTTCCTCACTAAGTATACCTTGGACTTCTTCGTAATAATTCGGTTCTTTGAATCGCTATTGATGGCACTTGTCGATTCCTGAATTAGGGTCCACAGCAGAGCTGTTTAGCTGATACTCTAAGTGGGAATGTTTTATGTAGTTCACAACAAAAACTTTAGTTGTCAACAAAACAAAAACGGCAAGTGGATTTAGTTCATTCAGAACAGGCAATCAGCGATCTCTTATGATTATCAATTTTGTCTGGCATGAGTTACAAAATTAATTTTCAGTCAAATGGTAGGGGAATTTCTTTCTCTCTGCTGACTGTTATGTTCTTCCTCAAAATAAATTTTAAAGTTAGTTATCAGATTATCAATTAGATCAATTATCTAATTATGTGATGAAGATTTTCCTTTGACCAAATCTTGGTCCACAGTTTACTTGTATATTTGTTTAATGAATGGTTGACTAGTACTGAATACTGAACATGGATTTGTCAATGAGCCTCAGTCAGTAACCACTCACTTAAAGTAGTGGAAGTCTAACTCCTCTGGCGTCAGTTTGTGAAGCGCTTCCTTCGACATTCCCCAGTCGCCTAGATCCTCCTTGATGTGCCTGTCAAGAAATCGCATTGATACTTTAGTAAAATAAAACAATACATTTAAAGTACAAGAATTCAAGCATTAAGTTGTTACTAGTTTAATTCCTAAAATACTACTTAACACTTATTACGTTTCTGTAATGCATCTTGTAAAAATCTTCCTTGTTCACTTAATTAAAAATTAAGTGGAAGAAGGAAAAGTTACATATGGGTAGAGCAGAGGTACCAGCCCTTTTGAAAGTCATTAAATGTTTAAGTATACTTATTTTGTGGAACTTTTTGTTCCAAACCTCGATTACAAACTGATTAAATAAAGCCGACCATAAACTGTTTTCAGTTGTATTGAATCATTTACCAATTATTGTTAGGTTTAATTAAGAACTGAAGTTAATTAGTCTGTAATTAGACATTTTAGTGACAAGTCTACAGCCCAGGCAAGGGTGTCACAGATGATGAACAAACTCGCCCAAGCTCGCACTGGTAAGCCCAGGGGCCAACCTGGGTGGGCAGGTTGGCTGATAGGTGATTGACCCAGGGGCCCCCTGGTCAAAGGGCCCTCAGCTAGGGCCCCTGTCGAGCCAATTATAACATTAATTTATAAATTAAATTAGGACTGTAGACATAAAAACTGATTTAGGAAACTATTCAATATCTTCATATTGGAGTTTACAATTAATTATTCAGTAATCAACTGAAATTGTCAATAATAAACAAAAAAAATTTTCATTTTACACAAAAGCATTACCGTAGACAAAAAAATAAAAATTTTAAATGTGAACAATTTTTCTGGTTTTCTTAAAGCCAAATGAAAGATATTGTACTTTAAAAATATTGTTTTCTGTTAAAAACAGATAAAAAATAAAACAACTGTTTAAAAACAAATAAAGGCTAAGGGAGACAACAAACTGGTAAAGATGATTTCATAGCAGAGACAATTAAAGAAACAATTATGTACAAATTGAAAAGGAAAAAGAAAATAATTGAAATAGATTTTTGTTTATTAAGGAAGTAAAGTGAAAGATTGTTGCCCAAAAGGCCTGTGAAAAAACATCAGCTGAGGGACCTTGGGGCCACTGGTCTGCCCTGGGTTATGGATTAAGGGAAATAGCAAGTATAGAAAAAAGAGAAGACACGGTTAAAAATAAAAAAATTGCAAAAAGGAATTCTATTGAGGAAGAACAACAACAAGAACCTTGTGGGCGATGTATAAGGTACAACTGACATACTTAAATTTATCATAAAGTCAACAATCATTCTTTTGATCAATCTATTCTTTCCTAAAATAATGTAAAGCAGATGGGTCTGAAATTTGCTACTGGCCTAAAGATTTGCACAAGAGGTGCATCATCTACCTGCACTTTATTCATAAGCCCCATACAAAATCCCCTTGGCCTTCGCTTTACAGGATTTTTAAATGTATATTTTGTACTAATTTTTGGGATTTTAAAAGTTTATATTTGGTGTCCATTGAATTTACGGTGAATTGTCAACTTATTTACTGTATCTGTTTGTGCAGAAACAGGTAACTTAAAGCAGCAGCTATTGCTATGTATTTTCTCACTCTCCGAACGATGCTTATGATACACATATTTACTCACTCGATGTCCCTGATGAGCTCGGAGTCCTGGGTCAGTTTAGTCTGGGCGTTGGGCTGGTGATGGTGGTGATGGTCCCTGGGGTGGTGGGGCCCCCGCATGCCTCCGCCCGGGGCCCCCCAGCACACCAGCAGTGCCACCAGTGTCCACATTGTGGGGCCCACCTGGAACACACAACCGTCATTAGAGCTTGGTCTGGGCCTGTGGCTAGTGGTGGTCGGGCCCCCGCATGCCTCCGCCCGGGGCCCCCCAGCACACCAGCAGTGCCACCAGTGTCCACATTGTGGGGCCCACCTGTAGCCCACCTGTAGAGCTTGGTCTGGGAATTTCCGAATAAAATCCAAACTACCCAAAGCAATCAATTCACCGAGTAAAAAGGTCTTTAATCATAAAATTAAAATATTAAAAACATCTCTCAATTTATTCCTTCCGATTTCAAAAGGGGTTATTATTAAAACATCTCCGTTACCACCGCGGGGTGATAACGCAGCTTCCATTGTCCATTGTTATCAGTATGACCTAATCCACCGAGGACATGTGTCCCGACCACTATCGGCTTATCAGCTTATCAGCAGGTTATTGATAGATAACAATCGGACCGGAACTAACCCACCCTCCCCCTCTACCCCCCCTCCCGCGGCGGAGCGACCCTCATGAATAAAAAATCAACCGGAACTGGTCTCTTTGAAGTGCCTCGTCGAGGGCGGTCCGAAACGTCAGCGTTTCGCTCCCCCAAGAGCACATGGGCGATGTCACCGTGCTTTGATCGAGTGGTGAAAACCGGAGACTTGGGGATTGTGAGGTGTAAAAATCAGGGTAAATAGAGTGTTGTTTGTGTGAGTAAATGAAATGAAAGAAACGTTTATTCCAAAAAATATATCTACAGTTTTACAAATCAAATTTAAAAGTAGGCCTACATAGAAACTATAGTAAATGCAACAAAAAATGATTTTTTACTATTTTATTTGGCAACTGAAAGAAAAAAAGAACGGGCCCGATTAAATCAGCAGTCGCAGAAATATTACCTGTGCAACTTGGTTTTGTTAGTTGTAATATAAGATATAAAACGAAAGAGTGACTTGAGAAACTTATAATCGTAAAAGGATTCGAGAGATACTGCCAATATTTTAAATGCGATCTACTTTAAGACTTGAAAAAAGAATAATCAACAATGCAACGCCACAGATAGGCCTAAGTCAACGCAGGTAGGAAAAAATGTTCCATTCAATTAAAGAGCTTGGATTGTCGTTCATTAATCATTAGGCCGATACTAGATTTTTCGAAAAGCATATAATTTTTGGATACATTATTACCCGTCATTCCACCTTACGTAGGCCTATTCTAGAATATTTTTTTGTAGTTATTGCAGACGGAACAATGTTTTATCATTGACTTTCAAGGGCGCTAAAATCTTGAATAACTAAGCGTAACTTAAAGTTTTAATTAGTCGACACAGATGGGAGCAAATATGTTCCATTAAATTAATGAGCTTGGTTTGTCGTTCATTAAATATCATTTAATCATTCTTTTTTAATCATTCTTAATAAGACAATTACCTCATGGAGGACGTTACCCTGAATATGAGTGAAGGATGAGTGTGATGATCGTGATGATAGTAGCGCGATCTTGTAGCCTTGTTACTGATTAAGGTTGGCACGTTCCTTAGACAGGATTGTTAATTAATAGCCCAACATTAGGCCGGTACTCGATTTTTCGACAAGCATATAATTTTTGGATGCAGTAGTACGCGTCATTCGACCGAGTATTCAAAATAAACTATGTAGATGTAGCCTAGAGGATCGATTATTTCTGTTTTTAAATGAGTTTTTGAAGAACGAAAAGAGTATTCATCATAGTATCAAAAGATTTATATTTTTTATGACTTTTACACAAAATAAGTAACTCGAAGCTTCTTTAAAACATATGTTTTTTATTGCAATCTATGTTTTTGCAACTATTGAAACCTCACATAATAACCGGCTTAATTGCTTTCTTTGTTAATAATTTTTGTTAACTAACAATTAACCACCTAAACCCTTTCAAGAGGTGAAACCTTGAAAATCACTGAAAACATATGTTATTCCCTAAGTTTTAATGAAAACTTGATTAGACCTAAGAAATCCTAAGACAGTTTTAGAGGACTAAGATGAAAAAACTCATTTTTATTAACACGAAATTCAAAACTTCCATGCGAGCTGGTCATTTTCCATAAAATTATCTTTGAAAAAGACAACTGTTTTGAAGTTTTGAGCATCGCATTTTTGTGACGCATAGTATACTCTCGCTATCACAAAAATGATTTTTTAATAGTTCACACCTGTTAAGCTTTTATAGAACTAATGTTACTTTAACGGATAAACAACCGGTCAAAACATTTTATCACCGGAGCAGAATCAGCCCCGTAAATCTTAAGAGCCCTTTATATACTTCAGTGGTAAACCGACTACATTATGTACTACCGACTACATAATGTACTCCATAATGCGGTGACACTTGCGAGCCAGGGTGCAGATGGGAGGGGGGAGGGGGGTGATAATCAGCTGATTAGGGACTTACCCCTCCCCCCCCCCCGATCAAAGGGGCTCAAAGCTGACCATTAGGCCATCACCTGGTGCCGTTATCACGTCCCTATAATCAAAGCACCTTAGATGGCCCAGCTTTGAGCGTATGTGCATTATGGCGATCGGGACATAATGGAAAAATGTGTTTAAGTGAAGTGTTTTATCCTGCTCTTTAGACATTTTAGATATTTTAAGTACGACAACAACACACCCTTAGTTTAAAAGTGAACGGCAAACGGTGAAACATTCGCCGAAATTTCAAGAGCCTCCTGGACAAAGGCTTGCCATATGATTTTTTTTCAAACCTTGAAAGGCATATCTGGAGGTTAATAAATAGCATTGATTATGAAGAGGATAGACGGGCAGCCGGATAGGTGCTAACGATAACAAAACTACGAAAGTATGATATAAGAGAACCTCTAGTTTTTATACAGTTAATGACTTTATGGTTTAAATAAACTCAAGCTGAACAAAAGTAATCAGATTCCTTTAAGTCAAGAACAATATTAACATTCCGCTCACTTTTATCAGTTGTAAGTGGACTAATTTTCGGACCGTGTTTTCCCTTAAGTTTAACAAATTTACTAGTAAGTGCATACGAACTCTATAAAAAATATGGTTAAGTTAATATGGTTAGTTATGGTTAGTTATATATGGTTAGTGAGTCGGTGGCGTAGTTGGTAGCGCACTCGGCCCCGGTTCTGTGGCGGCAGCGTCGCAGGATCGAGTCCCGATGGTGCCGCATACGTTTAACAGTACTGTTCATCCTTGTACTGTACCGGCTCACTCCTTGGGTTTGCTTGATAACTTCCACGCACAGGCCTGAGGCCTATGGGGGGGGGGGGGCAAACGCAAGGTAAAAAGAGGCCGCCACCCTCTTAAAAAAATAAATAAATCTATACCCCGCGTCCGGCGGTTTTGGATTATCTGCCAGATGTTTTTGAAATTCCTCACGGATCCTCGCCATAGGTAGTAGCTCTGGATTAGTCGTAGAGATGTCCACATTCTTTTAGAGTTGTCAAATTGTCCGGTTGTCAAATTTTCCGGCTGTAGAATTGTCCGGCTATCTAATTGCCCGGTTGTCAAATTGTTCAGTTGTCCAATTGTCAGGTTTTCGAACTGTCCGGTTTAATTGTCCGGTTGTCGAATTGTCCTGTTGTCTAATCATCCGTGATTCAGAACAACTTTCCGGTCGACTTTCCCAAGTCCCAATCCGCAAGACAAAATCCCTCTCAGCTTCATTACACATTACCCAGCCGAGCCGATCAGCTGACAATCCGATGAGGCAATTATTTAAAGCCCACTTCACACTTTTGTGGCCCACGTGGCGCCCGGGGCGGCGCGGCGGGGCGCGGGGCTCAAGTGGACTTTTGGGGCATATGGCGCCCCAAACCCCCCCCCCTCCGCGAACGGCACCTGTTGACAGCTAGGCTTGTAATTGCGATTTGGTTACACCCTCCTCCCCAAAAATCCCCCCTTCCACGTGTTTGGCCGTCATACGACATAATGATAGAGTCGCGCCTGCACTCGCATCTCCATCACAATGGTAACACATGTTCACTAGTAGGAGAGGTATCGTATTAGTATTTAATATTTATGTTTTTTCTTTTTCATGAAGTATGTAAGCCGATGGATAATCAGGAAGGGGATGTCTGATGGGGTGGTATCGTTTTTCACTGGATAAACTTCGGCATCCGTCGCTTTTCTTTCTCAGTTCATCAGATTACTCAATGAACAGATTTTTTCGAAGTCTGAGTATAATGATAATACTAAAAAATTTAAATAAAATACCCCCGTTGCAGCAGTCCTGCATACTCAGCGAATTTCAAGTGCATAAATAAATAATTGAAATGAAGTTTCGCATCAAGTAAAATCAATATACATTCAAAAGAAAGCGTGCAAAAATACTCTCCTAGTGGCTTTTAAGATCAACAGGCTATAAAAAATAATAGCCTATACTTGGCACGAAAATGCAATGTTCAAAACTTCAAAACAGCTGGCTTTTCCAATTTAATCGTATGGGGAAATGACCAGCTGTTTAAGTTTGAGTAAAAAATTTCATAAACATCATCAGTAAAAATCTGTATTCGCTATAGTAAATTTATTTTGACATATTTAGTTATCTGGCCTAGTTTAGTTAGTAAGCCATATGTCTGTATCCACCATGTGGCTTTGAATCAAACATCAGCTCACATGTTTTAATGTAAACAAAGCAGACGTTTTAGATCCCAATGCTACTTAAATGGCAGTTATTTTATGTAATTTTTTGTTATCTAGCAAACTTTAAGAAATTGCAGTACTTTTCCTGAGTCCCTGACATTAAAACATTTAATTTGAGCCCTGTTCCCTCATCCTGTGATTTGCCAAATGCCCACAATTGGTATTCAAAAATAAATTATTCTTCATAAGATTAGTATGGAAAAATGCAGGTTTGCTGCCACAGAAATTTGAAAATGAGGTATTATAGGCTACAATCCAATATATCTAAACTATATAAAGCCACATAACATGTTTTATCAAGATATTCTGAGGAATAAGAAAGCTATCCAATTGCATTTACCTCTCATAAGGTTAACATTGGGAAAGAGAGTACACAGGTTTGCTGCCTCAGGAATTTGATGATTTGGATATTTTAAGCCATAATCAAGTAGATATTAACTGTATGAAGCCTCATGCCATTTCTTATCAGTATATTTTGAGAAATGAGCGAACTACACAACTTATTTTATTACCCATAAGGTTAGCATGTAGAATGAGTATGCAGGTTTGCTGCAACAGGTATGTTAAAACTGGTTAGTTTTAATTCATTATTTAGTATATCTTAACTAGAAGGAGCCATATACCAAGTTTTGTCAAGAAATGTTAAAAAATAAGTAAGATATAGAATTTTTTTATTTCCCATAAGGATAACATGGGGAATGATTATGCAGGTTTGCTGCCACAAAAATTGAAATTTCGGGGATTTTTGACTAAAATACATTATATCTCATCTAGATGAAGCCACAAACCAAGTTTAATTAAGATATGTTGAGAAATGAGCGAGATATAGAAATTTTACTTATTCCCCATAAGGTTAACATGTTAACATTGGGACAACGTACTGTGTTTACCACTTTCAATGTCTCGGTAACCAATGGACATGGAGCAATGATTCAAAATACTAAATTGTTTGTTTTTTTGAGGCGAATCCAATGGTGTCAACAAAAATTTGATTAATTTCATTTTTTTATGTAAAAACCCCAAAAAACCCATTTTTGGGGGGGGGTTATTCCCCCTTTACCCCCCCTTCCGATGGTCCGATCGGGCTGGTTTACGAACTTGTCCAATCGATCACCACTTTACATGTCTGTACCAAATTTCATTAAGATCGGACCATATTTACGGCCGCTATCGTGCTCACAGACACATATATATATATACATAGATAGATAGATAGATAGATAGATAGATATATATAAATTCGAACGAATGGTGTTTTTTGCTTCTGGTGGCCCCAAAACGAAAAGTTATCATGGTCTCGGGCTTAGGTCTTACCATGAGACCTACGGTAATAGCTTCTTCCCTATAGGGGAAATTCGCTAAAAGTAAATTTGTTGGGGGTGTTTTCGTTTTTTAGAAGTTTCAACCGTATTATACATAAAATGATTTTCAATTTATTATTTTATCTAAAAGTTTAGATGTAGCCTAAAAGTACTGAAGTGATTTTTTTTGTTTTTATTTTAAAGCCTGAACGTTATATGACGTGTTAACGATACATAATTTTTTAATCCTAGGCTCTTGTATAAAAACAAAAACCCTGGAAAGCCAAAAATTATTTCTAGGTCAAAATGTATTGCCAGTCATGCAATATAATATTCCATCGAAGATCGAAACATTTTCAGAGCTAAAGCCAGATATGAATTCATTTTTAATGGGTTCGATTTTGGCATGAAAATAATAAGTAATTAAAGCATAATTTATTCTGATTTAGGTCCAGAGGTAAATTATTCTCCATATGGAAAATTAGAGTGAAATAATAATAATTTTTAAGGCCTAAAAATTGTATTTAAACAAATTAAACAGGCATAAAATATCATTAAATATTCTGTAATACTAAACTAGCACTATTGTTTTTATGGTAAAAAATCCCTTCTTTTAAAAATCAAATAACCTAATAAACCGCAATAAAACCTTGTACGTCTTGGTAAACAGTTTGACAGTAACCAATGCAGCAGGTTAAACTATCTAAAAATAATTATAAGTAATTCAAGTAAAAAATGAATATCTCTTATTAAACATTACAATAATCTATAACATCACAAGGATGAACAACTTTAAGGTTGTTTACCTGTGATCAAAGAAATTCCAGGGAAAGGATTGTCTCCAGGTCACACTAGGCCGCCATATTGTTGATCAGCTGATCAATAGTGAGTCGGCGTCGGCGTCGCGGCGTCGCGAAGTTCAGGAGACGTCGCTTGCGTCCTTTCCCGCCAGGGTGTGCTCGTGTGTAGGAATTTAATTATACTTTTAAAGTTTGGCTAAAAGAGTATTTACTCACTTGCGTTGCGAATGAATGGCGTAACTTCAGTTATATAAACCTCATTTTAAGTACGAGATTTGATATTGTTGATTTTAGATGAAGAATAAAAATGGCATGTCAGTGGATTTACAAGAAACATATAAGAAGACATTAAAAATTAAAAAAAAAAAACTTAGGCACAACCATTGGTACGAGCACATATTATGAGCGATTTTCGAAACGTTTTTTCAATTATTTATAGGTGCTGATATAAATTTGATTTTTACATCCAAAAGTGTACATTATATAAAATCACATATAGTTAATGCTGTAATTTTAGGTTTTACAAAATTAGTTTTCTGTTCTAATCTACTTGTCATAATACATTTTTGGACAGTTCTGCAAGTATATATTTTTAATTTTTCCTTTACTTTTATTAAATACTTTTTGAACTTTTACCTTTACTCTGATCTTGGTAGTTTTTTGCAAATTTCTCGCTGACAAATGACTAATTGACTTTTCAATTCATGATATATTCATGTTTATTACAAAAATGTTGGATATTAGTTTTCAGTCAATGTCAAATATGCTTCAAAGTAAGGTCGATTTCCCAGTATCATCTATAAATGTATTTTGTTGAATTTATTTGATCGTGTTTTATGTTGATTGATGGTTAAAATGTTGGTGAGGTTTTCTAAAGGCAAATAAGTAAAAAAACCCACCTTCCAGTGAGTAAAAAATTATATTTATAGAGAGTAAAAACCATTATTTTCATACTTTGATTTAATGTTATGAGCATATTAACGTTTAACTGTGTAAATACTACCCTGTTTATTTGTTACATCATTTATGTCCTAATGCCCAGTCATACTGTATATCTCTATTCCAATTAATTTAAATATTCATTTTACACATTCGAATGATAATTTTTATTGACGTGTCTGTATTGTTAAAATGTTTGTAATTTTTTATTTCTAATTCAAATCAATGTATTTTTTAAAGTAATTCCATTTTTGATATGAGTTCAACCCGTTTAGCTTAGTTCATTTCGCACACCTTATAATCAATATAAAAACTTGTTCCCTAAATTAGTCCAAGCAAATAGTCCTGTCCAAGAAAGAAACTGAGTCCGGTATATCCGTAGCTTAAAAACGGATTTCGTTAAAATCATCAAACTCCAACCTATGAAAAACACCCAAAAATCTAAAGAAAAGTTCATATCAAAACCAAATGAGCATCCAAGGATTTTCCGACGTTTATATTGGGAACCAACAATGTCAAGATGAAGACGATCGGAAGGGGTTGGAGGATGGGTGGGGGGGGGGGGGGTTAGGAGGGGGAGTGGGGGGAGTACTGGTGTAAAATGGTTAAAGGGATGAAGGATAACTGGACAGAATCAATAAACAGTTTGGTTGTCATAGCAACGTGGTGAGCCCGCATCATGTGGTGCAGACCTTCCGTACTATCGTCATAAGTTGTTGTTTTTTTCTAGATTATAATAATAACTAGAGGCTTGAAGGGGCTAATAACCGCTAAGCATAATCCTTCTTTAGTGTAGTACAAAATAGCTTCTTAGAAAATAGGCTTTTGGATCCACATAATTATGATTATTTCTAGCATTTGGTTTTAACTAAACAAAGCAGGCCTTTTTATATCCTAATGTAATGGTTTTTAAATAACAGCTATTTTACGTTATTTCTCATTTTATAGTAAGCTTAAAGCAATTTCAGTATTTTCCCCGAGTCCCTGAGATGGAGACCTTCAGTTTCAGCCCCCCTGTGACCTTCCAAACGCCCACAATTTCTTCGCAAAAAAATATATACATAACATAAACTAAACAAACGTACTTAACTTTTTATAATTTTAAATTATTAAAAACTCAAGCCCTTAATTATTATAAAATCATAAAATCTTATATTTAAAATATTTTTTGTTATAGTAACATTGAACGTGCATAGTTAACTGCATTTTGAAACAAATCCCACATGCTGTAAACATCTACCATACGGCTTTGAATGAAGCATGTTTAATGTAAACAAAGCAGACGTTTTTCAATCTTTTCAATCCCAATGCATTTTAAATGGAAGATATTTTTCATTACTTCCCATTTTCTGGTATATTTGGACATAATCTGCTATTTTTCCCGACCCCCTGGGGCCGAGACCTTTCATTTGAGCCATTTCCTGTCATCCTGCGACCTGCCAAACTCTCACAACTTTGATTTTAAAAAAATCGCCTACAGAATTAATAATATAAAGATTTGAGAGGAAATTTCGATTATAACAACATAATTTAATGTATGTGTGACAAAGTAAAATTTCAGATTCTTCAGAATGTTGTCTGCATTTTATAACAGGAATTTTCCATGAGTCCTATCCAGGCAAATCATCCTGGCTAGAGGGGTCTGAATATAATGAATAATGAATTATATTCATAGAATCCTGATTGAAATTCCATTTAATGAAACCTCAGCTATCAAAATTAGTTCACAATAAAGACGTGGGTAAGCTTACAAAAAATGATTCCCTGTTGTAATTATTTTTGCAGATTCCTTAAGAAATACCTTTTTTGTAAACTCACCTACTCCTTTATAATGAAACAATTTTCATGATCGAGGAATAAAATAAATTGAATTTTTTCAGAATTCTATAAATATGATTTATTATTACTAAGATCAAATGGCTTCGCCCCTTTAGGAATGTATTTTATATAACATTTTACATGTACTCCTTGTGGCAATTATGACAGGGGTATTATAATTGCATCATTTTAGAAAATTAATAACTTAAGCAGTTATTTTTAAAACTTCTTTTTCATGTTTATATGTACTCAATTTATTGGAAATTCTACCCTCTTATACTTTAGACGAGGGGGAAAGAAGGCCCTCCCCCCAATAAGACTTTTTGGTATCTTTAATAGTTTTGTGTTGAAAAAAAAATTATAGAGAAACATGGACCGGAAATGTTTTCTCAAGATGACGGCTGGAGTTTTCACAAAATAATAACTCACATTTTGAAAATTGAGGCAAACGTTTTTTACCGACCTATAATATCCACAGTACAAATTACAAGAAGCCTATTTGCATTTTTTTCTATAACAATGAAGAACATGCAAAAATTAATAGCATGCCTTAAATTTTGCAACGGTTAAATAGTTTAAGAAAACAATTTTTGCACGAATAATGAAAAACTTATATTCCGACAAACATTTCCAAATACTCCGGTTTGGATGAACAGTATAATTTAAGTTTTATTATGAACTATATACTATATACCTCGTAAAAACATCGTAGTTATTTTGATATAATTGTTTGAAAAAGTATCCGATAACTTCTAACATTAACTTTTAATAATTCATATTCCCTATGGTCAATTTTTTAAAAATATTAAGGCATCAATGTTGCTAGAATTGGTAGAATTAAAATATAGCTAACTCAACAAACATTCCGGCTTGGAAGAACGTAAAGTTTTAGTTTTATTACAAGACTATGTACCTAGTAAAAACACCATGGTAGTTTTTTTTATATAATTGTTTGAAAAATTACCCAATAACTTCTAACATTAACTTTTAGTATTTCATATACCCTATGGTCAAATTTTTGATAATATTCAGGCAAATTTGTTGCTAGAGTCGGTTGAATTAACATATAACTTAGACTCAACAAAGAAAACTACAAAAACCATAATATTTCAACAAATCAAAATTGCTGACACGGTTAAAATTATAATCAATTCATGGAACAAGTCAGATTCTATTTCGCATACATTACTAGCTCTAATGTCCCATAACCGTAATACGGCTTAAACATGGATAAACTCTCTTTGATTCTCTCTCAGGTACATAATTGGGTTTTGATCATGAAAGGGTCAAATGAAACGATCCCGTCCTCTGATAATGAGTGCATTAGTGTGGTGGAAAACTCATTGTTGTATGACGTCACAGCTCGACAGCCAATCACAGAGTCGGATCGGACATATAGTCTGAGGCGAATGAGATGGCCCTGGCCGTCCGTGACCCCAATGCTAAAATTAACATTAGTCGTACTGGCGTACTGGGCCAATTAATTTGACTAGGACTATATTAATATGTATTAATTCATTGTAGCAGTGCTTCAATTTTGTGGAAAATCCCGGACAAGAAGTTTCATGTTCTAGTTAGTGTTTGGAAATCATCTATTTAAAGAAAGAAATAGTATTTTTAATTGTGAATACTGTATGTAAGAGCAATTAACTGCAGTATATACTTTTATTATAATCCGGACTGTAACGATAGTATCAACTTAAAAAAATCTGTCTCATCTATTGATACAGGTCTGGGAATTTTCCGCGTTTAGTTTCAAGAATTATAGGTTTTAGTAAGTTCGATGTTTTACATTTCTTGTGGTAATGACGTTTTTAAGTATTTTTATAAGTGAAACAACTTTATTCAACAAGAGAAACCATGTAAATTTTGAAAAATTAAAATGATTTCTAATACTGGGCCAAGTTTTTCCTGCTCATTGTATTAACGTCTAGATTATATACTAATTTAATACATTTTCATCTTTTAGGGATTTTGTAAGCTCCTAAAAATTCGGGTTTTAAATTTGCGAAGAATGTAAATAAATATTGTAGTGAAGTGAATCAGTTCATAGTTCAAGCGTGTTTTTGCTTGTTTATCGTTATTTTTAAAATTCCGAAATGATATGTGTTATGTGTTATGGTTTAATAATAAAGTTACTCCTTGATACTAACTTCGGATCATGTCTATTAATATGGAATAAAAATTAATTGTAGTTAATTATAGAATCTAATTAATAAAATAATTAATTCCAATCATAAATTAATTTAAAAAATTAATCCTAATTCTAAGAAAAATAATTGTAGGAGGGTTTTGCACAAGTTCACAACCGATCAATAAGTCAAATTTCATAAATATAATATTTTCTTTAATCAGGCAAACATCCATGAAAATTTTATTTTTTGGTTTTAATATACTTGCTAAAAGAGGTTTAGCTTAAGGTTAGTGATGAGTTATTTATTTAACTAGTTATTAGTTATTTATTTATTTATTTATTATAACTAGCTGTCGTACCCGTTCTTCGAAAGGATAGGTAAATAACTGGAAAATTAACAATACTTCCTTTGGAAATCAAATAAATACTCCCGTTTATTTGAATACATACTGACCTGCATACTCAGCGAATTTTAAATACGTAAAAACTATTTCAATCCAACATTGCAAGATATTAGATGTTTTTTGTAATGTCTAGTAGAAATAACATGGGGTCTGAGCATGCAGGTTCGCTGCAACAGTTATGTTTAAGTTGGGTGGCTTCAATCCAATATTTAGTATATCAGCACTAGAAGAAATTATACACCACGTTTTACCAAGATAGGTTAAGAAATAATGAAGATGGAGCATTATTTTTATTACTTATAAGGTTAACATGGGAACTGGTTATTCCTAGGTCGATCTTGGGAAATGTCCGTTTGGATACTATGTTTTAATATATATGTATAATTGTAGGGCATACCCGTATTTTGACCTGTGAACCTTGACCTTCGATATTCAAGATTGCCAAAGGGTTCCACTGTCGCACCCCTCATTTTCTGGTTCAGTGCATCAAATACTGCTAGAATTACTATTTAGTTTAAACATGAAACGTATGTTTTAAAAATAACTGCTTGAGTTATCAATTTTCTAAAATGATGCAATAATAATATTTTTATATTTTAAGATATAAAAATACTATAGAAATGCACTAGAATCAAATTCCTTAATGGGGATTAACGTCCGCACTATTGAGTACTCGTTCATGGGACTATCCTCATAACTAGACCAGTTCGTAAATTGTTAACCGAGGCGAAATCGTGGTTCGGATCCCACGTTAAAATGTAGGTCCCTTAGTTGCCATTGGCTGTTGGGCTATTAATTAACAGTCCTGTCTAAGGAATATGTCGCCCTTAGTCAGGAACAAGACTACAAGATCGCGCCACAATCATCCTTCACTCATCTGTCATTCATACTTGGCTTATAATACTTACCTGGGCAGGTCGCCATTTCAACTAATGTATCTAATGTATCTAAAGTAGAATCAATCGTAAAATATGAGTTGGACCTCATTTTAAGGCTGCATGGCTTGGCGACCGGACTATTCCTGGTGAGGCTGGTTTAGATAGTAGGACCCACAATGATTAGACAATAGGACAGTAGAAATTTTTTTTTTAATTTCTATGAATAAATATTCAACTTTTTCTGGTTTAAAAGCGTAAATAAAGTACTGTAAGTTTGGTAAACACCAACATGGTATAAATAAAGTCGAGACGGTTTCCGTTGTTGGTTTGTTATTCGGATGTAGGCCACACTGAATATATTGGATGATTACACAATTATTATTTAGCCAACCTACTACGATTAAAGCAAGGTATAATAATTTACTACAATCAATATCAATATATATATATATATATATATATATATATATATATATATTATTATATACATAAAAAGAGAGTTGTGTGTTGGTATATTTCGGGCTACAGCCAAAACTACATATCGTAGACACTTGATCTTGGTGTCAAACTAAAGCTTGGAATCTCATGATGTGCACTATGCTGGTTTGGTTTTGATATCTTTAAGGGCTTAGGCCCAGGATCGTCCGAAAGGGACCCATGTCAAGGATTTTGGGAGTGCTTTGAATTGTTGCTATGGTTACCATTATTTCTAATGGTAGCTATTTCTAGCTTCTATGGTCACTAACAGAATACAGCACAAAGAAGCGACTAGAACACGATAAGAAAAAATAATCTTCCGGGCAAAGCCGGGGTTATCAGCTAGTTTATGATAAATAATTACTGTTTTTACTTATATAACTAGCTTCTATAATCTACTCTGTAAGGGACAGTAAATTCTAGACATTCAATATTCTGAAAGATTGGCAATAAGAAGGCTATCATATATATAATTTGAAACAATAATCCTAAATTCAATAATTGAAGCATCTATTGTAGTGATCGATTGATGATTACAGCCAGGGTGTTTTTTTAAATGCAACCCATTTTTAAGATTGAATAGTGCACATATGAATATGAAATGAGTATTGTTTTATTGATCTTTACATTTTATAGAACCTATTATTTAAGTTTTATCACATTTGGTTTACATTATTTGCTCAAACAGTCCGTCTGGCATTTGTATAAAGTTATGCTCATTCAATCAAATTCCCGAACACGTGTTGCAAGGTGCCTCTTTGAAGTTCTTGCATTAAATTTGTTATGTTTGTTTCAAGGTGCTGAATGTCCTGTAAACTGTTTTCGTAGACATTACTTTTTATATATCCTCAAGTAAAATAATATAGTGGGGTCAAATCCGGGGATCTTGGGAGGAAATAATCCTTCACCGGTAAAATCAAGTTTTGGGTTGTGTTTTTAATGAGTGTGTCTTTAAGCACGATAACTCGCGTGCAAATAGTCAGATCTGAATGAAATTTGCCACAGACATGTAAAGTAGTAATTATCCTACGAAAACAATTCACAATATATTCAGCACCTCAAAAAACAAAAAAATTTAATGAAAAAATTTAAAGAGGCACCTGGCAACACATGTTCGGGAATTTGATGGAGAGAGCATAACTTCATACAAACGCCTCTGGCGGAATTTTTGAGCACATAAGGTAGACTAAATGTGATCAAACTTAAATAATTGATTGTATTAAACGTAAAGATCCATAACACAATACTTATTTCATACCTGTATGTGCATTATTCAATCTTGAAAATGGGTTGCGTTTAAAAAAAACACCCTGTATTTTATTTTGATTCTTTGGATAATTATAAATTATAGTTTTATTAACTTTATACTGTTTATTTGATTTTTTCTTAATCAGCTCTCGCAGTTAACATTCAGAAAACCTCGCCGGGACAAGCGGGGATCGACCCGTTGCGATGGAAACACCCCGACTTTACCCGAGCCGAAATGTATTTTCAATTACTGGTGTTTGAGCGAGCTTTCATTAACTGTAGCTTCGAGCCTAATTGGAGCCAAACGCCGCGGATCTTTCTGTATGAATACGTCATAATGGATAAGGTAATTATGGAGCGGGTTTTGAAAGTTGTTCTGAAATTGAACTATCAACGCGTTTTCAAGGTTTTACAGTTGCAATAGATAAATTGCAGCATGGATATTTGAATGTTAAAAAAGTTGAATTAGAAATATATACTTCTATACAGCTACACATTGAAATCCGGTATTGTTGAGTAAAATAATCATTAAAATCAACTTAAAAACTTACGTTTTATAAGACATAAAATTTAAATATTGAAACAGAGGCCACTGATAAATATTTTTAGGTTACATAGTGAGGTTGATTATGTTTAAAAATTGTTTGCCAACTAAATATGTCAAACTTAGTTAAACTATACTTTATACTTTTCTTGAAATGGGGAAATTAAGAACATCGTACAAGGTGTGGTAAAGTCCAGATCAGTTCAGACATTAGACAAATCAGTTAACATATTTAATTTTTTGCGCCATTTTTAAACTTCAGAGTATATTTATAACGTTAAATATAATATATCTTTATTGTGTCGACAATAATTACATATTGTATACAATGCGTCAATACTGTAAAATTTATTTTTCTAAAATATTACGAAACAACAAATCTGTTTGCCAGTCACTCTCGCATTCATACATACATTTGTTGCACACTCATACACACATACACACGGGACAACGTTGCCTGACGACTCACGATTTATACTACTATAATACAACCCGAGATTAAAAAAACTTACAAAGATAAAAGATTGAGATTAACGAACCTATGCCAATACTACAACGTGCAAGGTATAAGTCGCACCAATGTGGCCTTTTCGCTGATAAGACTAATGTTAATTTCACTATAAAGGGATGGACGCGTACAGTGTTTGAAAGTTTAAATCGTTTTATGTAAATAATTCGAACGAAGTGAGTTATACTGGACTTGAAAATCACTCTTTGTGAACTAACGTCTCTTTTATTATTTGATGAAAATTCGTGAAATTTGAACTACATCATTGTTATACACCGAAGATTGTTTTAATCTATAAATGAATAGTTAATTATACGTTTAAATATTTATTTTTTTAGTTAATAGCCTTCCTTTATTTTACCGCACTTCGTTCGACCTATACGCGACATAGGAGCGTACTCCTAGTAGGTATACATAATAAACAACATTTTGGGTGAAGCGATATAAAAATTGATATTTCTTCAGAAAAACTCTCAAGTGCAGCATTATTACTACAACAGTCGGAAAAAAATCATGGAGACAAAAGAAAACTCTCTTTGAACCCAACCGGAGGTATAAATATGTATATAAACGAATAATCTTCTAGTTTAAAATTGTTTAACAAAATATCAAAGCAAATAATAGTTTGATTTATTGTTATAATCACTGTATATTATGATGTGTTTTTAGTAATATTCCATTGATAGACCTTTGAATTCCACACGTGTTAACACTTATAAAAGCCCTTTAATAACAAAAAACTAAACACAATTTAAAATTAATAATTTCAAGGAGACCTTTATAAATTTCTTGCGGTTTACGAATCAAAATTATGGATTTTTCATCATGGCCATAGTTAACTCCCTATCATGTTAAAGAAATGTATTAAGATAGTATTAATTCTTATTGAAATATTAAAAAGTATGATGATTTTGTGAAAAAATCCATCTGTAATACTAATGAGGTGGGGAATACAATGGTGCGAATTCAGGAATAATGACTACTGAATTATGCATGGATCGGATAGGGTTTCAAATTAGTGTTGCATTATTGCCTCTTAAAACCATGTGTGGCTGTGAACATGACGGTCGTATCGCATCATTAATGTGGATTTTAAAAATGGAAATGGGCATTTTTAATAAAAAATATTTACATATTAGCGAATTTCCCCTATTGGGAAGAAGCTGTTACCGTAGGTCTCATGGTAAGACCTAAGCCTAAAACCATCATAACTTTTCTTTTTGAGGTCCTCAGATACCAAAAACACCATTCGTTCACTTTCATATATTTATATATATATATATATATATATATATATATATATATACACATATATATATATATATGTGTCTTTAAGCACGATAACTTGCGCAAAAATGGTCCAATCGGAATGAAATTTGGTATAGACGTGTAAAGTAGTAATTATTCGGACGAGTTCGTAAACCAGCCCGATCGGACCACCGGAAGGGGGGGTAAAGGGGGGTAAACCCCCCCAAAAATGGGTTTTTTGAGATTTTTACATAAAAAAATAAAATTTTTCAAATTTTTATTGGCACCATTGAATTCAGCCCAAAAAAACAAACAATTTAGTATCTTGAATCATGGCTCTATGTCCATTTGTTGCCGAGATATTGAAAGTGGTAAACACAGTACGTTGTCCCAATGTTAACCTTATGGGAAATAAGTAAAATTCTATATCTCGCTTATTTCTCAACATATCTTGATAAAACTTGGTAAATGGCTTCTTCTAGTTCAGATCTACTAAATATTGAATTAAAACCACCAGTTTTTAATATACCTGTAGCAGCAAACCTCCATACTCATTCCCCATGTTATTCTTATGGAGCTTACAAAAACATGTCAAATCTCGTTATGTTGGATCGAAATATGTTGTTTTGCACTTGAAATTCGCTGAGTATGCAGGTCTGCTGCAACGGGGGTATTTTTATGTTTTTAGCGAATTTCCCCTATAGAGAAGAAGCTGTTTATACTTAGTTATTGCTGTCTATACTTAGTACTCATGGTAAGACCTAAGCCTGAGACCATGAATAACTTTTCGTTTTGGGGCCCCCAGAAGGAAAAAACACAATTCGTCCATTTTCATACATACATACATACATATATATATATATATATATATATATATATACATACAAAGAAATATATATGTATGTGTGTGGTGTGTGTGTCCTTATGCACGATAACTCACGTAAAAATGGTCTGATCCTAATGAAATTTGGCATGGACGTGTAACATAGTAATTATTCGGATGAATTCGTACGTTCCTAATTTTAACCTTATGGGAAATAAGTAAAATTCTATATCTCGCTTATTTCTCAACATACCTTTATAAAACTTGGTAAATGGCTTCTTCTAGTTCAGATCCACTAAATATTAAATTAAAAACCACCCAGTTTTAATATATCCATAGCAGCAAACCTGCATACTCAATCCCCATGTTATTCTTAAGGAGCTTACAAAAACATGTCAAATCTCGCTATGTTGTATTAAAATATGTTATTTTGCTTTTGAAATTCGCTGAGTATGCAGGTCTGCTGCAACGGGGGTATTTACCTCTCTCCTCCTGTATACATAGTGTAAATGTACAGAAGGTACCCTAATAGACATCAGTTATGTACCCTATACCTACCTTTGAAGCAAGAATTGTTTTCGTCAAAGTTTTCAAATTTAATTCATTGGTGGAAATGTGGAAATTTATGTAGGAGTGTATAAATGAGTTTTTCCAGTGATATGACTATTCTTTGCGTGGGAGGGAGTGGGCAACCTAGCCTTAATCTAATAAATGTTAAAAATAGTACACAACTTATTTTGTAACCTTAAAACGTGTGAAGTATATGAGAGGTGTGAAAATGTTCAAAGCTATTCGGATTCAAATTAACTAGAAAAGAATTTCAAAATGATAATATCTGATATCTGATATTTTGCGATTGTTTACCTAGGACAATCCTATTTACAATATATTTCAGATTTAAATTTCCTAGTAATAGCGAACTTTGGTATTTCAAAGGATCGTAATATTCGCTAGTAAAAATAAATGATTTTTTTAAATTTCACATGTTTGTTTACAACAAAAAACATCAGTGATTATAACGATAAATCAATCTATGTTTTTTGTAAAAAATTTTAAACTAGAACCATTGACTTTTAGAATATTTTTCTTTTAGCGAATTTCCCCTATAGGGAGGAAGCTATTACCGTAGGTCTCATGGTAAGATGACTTGTTAAAACTAGTTTCGACTTTTTTAACAAGTCATCTTCAGGCTCAAGGATGTCTTCAAATCATCTTCGGTTGAAGAGTTGTCATTTTTTTAAATAAAACGTCACGACGGACACGATAAACACAAAACACGGACATAACACAACACAAAGACGAGTACCGGTACTTTAAAACAAACTTATTTGGGAGGCGAAGCATCCTTGAGCCTGAAGATGACTTGTTAAAAAAGTCGAAACTAGTTACTCGTCAACTAACCATTGGATACCAGTAAAGCAGGTATTTACACCATTATTAGACCTATTTGAAAACCTCAATATTCTCCTTCTTCTTCTCCTTTATTAGACTCAACTTCAATATTCAATATTAAAATAATGAAACCATACACAGAACACAGCTAAATTCAAAATTCCATTCCGATCGTCCGACCTCCCGTTATTTGAATGCAGATTGCCACTTGGCTTACAAATGGCGAAATCTGAATACTTAAATTATCCATACGAGGACAGACAGACAGACAGACAGTGATCGACTGATAACGCGATAGCGCCGGGTCGCAGCAATTGCCGTATCAATCTGCAGTTTGCATATGCAGATGGAATCTTCGCCCTGCGGCGAAATCCGCCCAATAACCATCCGGTACGGAAATTTACAGGGCTGAAAATGTTTAGGTCTCAATTTTGGAAATGTGATAAATACCTACTAAGGTACCTCAACTTCCATTTTTCGAAATTCAGTTATTAGTGTATCCTTAATCTTCATTAAAAACCAAATAAACTGGTGAAGTAAATTTCAGGATATATTAAAAATGCTTGAGTTGTAATTATTTGAATTTTAAATATTAAAAACAGTAATTTTAGGAAATCGCGGTCCAAAGTTTTGCAAATTTCTAAATTGACGTTTTTTGCACTACTTGTATTATAGGTTATGTTTCACATATAACTTTGTCATAAATTTAAAGATGAATATAAATGAACCATTGAATTTGTGATAATTGTTCGCAGTTTTTGTCGAACGTCGCTAAAATAGATGGGAGTAATGAAAAAACACAAGATTTTAAAAACAACATGTTTTGCTACATGATAAAAAATTAAGTTATCTTAAATTTTATACTCAAATAAGAATTTATTACAATTAATTAATCTTAACAAAATATGACATTATATTCGCTTTCTGAGCTTCTACGTTTTTATTTTTTTTACCTTCTAGTACATGTTTTTGTTCTGAACTTGGATCAGGAGCTACGTCGTCAACTACTTCTTCTGGGATATCCTGTATATCTTCAGGTTCTGATTCCTGCATCAGGGCTTAGCAAGTCCTGAGTTTCTTTACTGTGAAGCGTTTGGATAACATTGGAAAAATAACCAAAGCCTTTTTCTTCAGATTGCAAGGGCTTAGAAAAAAAATTTAGCCATATTAAAAGTTAAATTCAAGTTTTAGATGGACTAAATATTGTTCGAAAACTTGAGAAAGAAACAATAAAAATCAGAAAAATGGTTTTTACCCTTACCTCTAAAACTTGCTGTCCTGTAAAATTTTGTCTGCGAAGAAGGTCCCTTTTTCCTTGGCGAGTCACATTTTTTTAACTTTGATTGCGATACTAGAGTCTGACAGATTATTGTTCTGTATAAGCTTTTACCGTGCATGGGATTGTTTTTGTTATTGCTGTGGATGCATATCATTGTCTTTAATTTTGTGTAGTCGGTTGAAGCATAAAATGATAAACGTTACATTTTGAATCTTCTTATTAATCAATGTTGTAAAACTAACACACATTATCTCTTTCATTCATAATAATTATATTTAAATGTGTTATAGTCATAATTTTGAACATGGATTTTCATAATAATGCACAATGTTATTAAAAAATGTTCCCAAAAATATTTTAAAATAAAACATATATGTTGCTGCTCACAGTTCCATTTACTGCATTGCTGCTCCTACCCTGACATCAAGCCCTAGAAGAGCCTATATAATTCATCCGCTTCTCCAACAATAAAAACTACACTCAACCTCACAAGAGGAGAATGGTTTTTTTAAGAGGGACAGTGCTCCTAACCATAATTAGGGTGGGTTCACGCCGCCGCGGCGCGGCACCCGCCACCACTTTGAGTGGACAAAAGATAAAAAACACCCTCACACTCGGTCACACGGCCCTAGCCCAACAATAGGCGCTAATACACAATACAGCGTGCGCCAGTCAGTAGTAGAGTCAATTTTGGCGACGCGCGCCCAAGGTGAGACCAGAGTCAATATTTTGACAGGCGCGTGCCATGGGCCGCCCCCGGTCAATTCTATACCCCGGGCAAGTGGTCTATTTGTTGTTTTGACTGGCTCATTAGGCGGGTGTTGTGCGCTTTTGGTCTGGTCACGGTTTTTTGACAGTGTGTGATTATGTTGTCGTGGGGATGGTAAATTTTTTTGCTGGAGATGTTAGGGGTGAGGGTCTATTAGTAGTTTTAGTATTGTAATTTTGTAAATTATCAAAAAAGAATTAAAACGAGTCTATTTGTAGTTTAATAGTATCGTAATTTTAGAAACTGATAAATATGGACGTTATAAATAAACTTTGAGCTATAAGCACGAACGTTTTAGAATTTAACTATTTTACAGAGGAAATCTAAACGCGTTGAACGACTACTTGGGTTGTCATGTCGTAAATAGGTACAGACTACCCAAAAGCATATTTAATGTACATTTCGATTATAAGTTTATTTAAAAATACATATATTATGCATATTTCATATTAAAATTAAATATGAAAAATCACTAATGGAATAAAAGAAAGATTGTACAGCTAAAAGTTTGTTTCAATCTAGATTAAAGGAAACATACTAACTATTTTTTCGATAGCTAAGGATTTCGTATTCGTAGTAAATATATTTATCTATCCATTGAATTTGGATGAATCCCAAGTCAATGCTATATATAAAAATGTATAAAAACGAAATTCCGATCAAATCCCAGGTCGTACCATTGCACCTAAATTATTTTTTTAGTGTTCAATATTTTGCATGTATACTTCTTTTACAGCGCAAGCCCCGTAAGAAGAGGTTTTTCGGAATTACCAAATGTTTCCGTCCTGCAAGGAGTATTATTTTAATGGAGGATAATTTGTTATTATTTTTTTGTTTCGGCAGTTACCTGCTAACTAATGTAAATCAATAGCAGTTATTTAATGTAAGCAATCACCGAAGCAAGTTACCATAAACTAGTTGAAAATAATCTATTTTACTATTCTGAGCACTTGGTACCTTTTTTATCAAAGAATCTTTGAAATACAATGTATACTATGCCGAGTTACTGTATCTTTTAAAGAACAGCATGAACATTCTAATCAGGATCAGTCTACTCTGGTTAAAAATAATGATTAAAAATAATGTCCCTAACAATATTTTTGTGTTTAGTAGTCAAAATATTTCAATATGTTTTAAAAATTATTTCTATACATTTAAGATAATCCTTTTAAATTCATCGCTCTTTTGCTTCGAACCGACACACCGCGTGATTCCAGCCTCCACACACGACACAAAAGAACATAAAGGCACATTGTCACATTTACAAAAACACATCCCGACAGATGGGCAGATGTGGTGGGGAGGGGTTAATAATTGGGGGGGGGGGCTAAGTAGGGACCGGCGTCAAAGCTACGCTTTAAAAGGATGTTTGCAAGAGTGAATTAATATTTCAATGAAAACTCTTTAAAGATAAAACCCATTGATAAAACTGAAGCAAACCGGGACTGGACTAATGGCATAGGTTCTTTGATCGGGCTTCGGTGATGCTTCATGTCCTTAATTCGACTTTGTAGGCTAATCGACTCCACTGCTATTTTTGGAGTGCATTTTCTTGTTTGTGTTTCTTTCTGACTCTTACAAAAAGGTTTTATTTTAGTGGCTTTCTCAGTTTAGATTAGTTGGAATATTTACGGTAATTGACAGTTTGAATTTAGAAATAATACTGATTTAAATAATTAAGAATAAACGCATAGTATTCGAGTCAACTTAAAAGTAGAGGCCAATGAAGTGTCACAAATAAAATACTTAAAGCAGCATAAACAGTATCACTCTGACACAAATTCAAAAAATTATACATTGATTTTACTGCATGCAAACATAGTCTATGGGGAGACGAATTACCTTAGACCAACATTCTCAATATTATATTTTTTACGGACAATGATAATTTAAATTGGGAATAAAACGAATGTAATGAACTGCAAGAAAAAAGGCAAAACGTGCACTAATTATGTACTTAATAAAATACTTAAAACAACTTAAAAGAAATTAATTTGATACCACTTAAAAGTTCTACTTTCCAGCGTGTAAAAGATCAAAGTAGGTGTAAAAGATCAAAGGGTCACGGGAGTCGAATGTTTTTGCATAAAAATTTGTATATAACATTTACCACAAATAAAACGTGTTATTAAAACAGAATTCGTAAATTAAAGACGCTTTGAATGTAAGAACTAGACCCCCGAGAATGGATAAAGATATGGTCCTCTATACCTCTCAAAATAGGTCAGTAAACAAGAAATTGCGTAAAATATCCATAATGGGAAAAGAATTTTATAAAACGTTTGCTTCAAACCGTTGAGGATGATGCTAAATGAACACGATGCTTAGGAAGTGAGCACTTGGTCTCCCAAAAAGCCAGATAATTATTAAAATAAAAATAAAAAACACTGCGTGTTAATTTTACGATGTTTAATGATTACGAGCTTTAAAACGGTGTTTAATGATTACGAGCTTTAACCTCTAAAAACCACAACTTCAATATAGGCAGTACACGGGAATTGATTGATAACAATAAACTTGTAACAGTAATAAAACCAGTTTAAGCTGTAAAAAATGAAATCCGTAAAATATACGCACAAAAAATAAATGAAAAATTGTTGTAGGGCAGAGAATAATCCGGGCTCTCGAATTATTAAAGGTAAACGCTCGTATGACGAGGTTAGCCGCTGGGTCGACAGGACCGGGTTATTGGATAAGGAAGGGACAGCCAGGAAATGGCCTACCACATCCCTGCGCCCGCCTCGAGAATGTGAGGTCGCATACTTGAGGACAAAACTGATTCTCATATTTAAACGAATTATTTATTTTTTTATATTTATTACATGCTTTTATTTGACAGCTACAGAACAAAGTTCCAATACAGCTATATTAACTAAATTAATATTAAAGATAGCATAAATATTACTCCTAAATGAAAAAAATATGCTGACAGCTAAAACGCAAAACAGAAATTATAATGTATTTTATAGTAACTTAACTGTAACTCCTAATTTCCTCTCATAACAAACTTAACAAAACAATCTTAAACTATTAATTAAACGAAAGAACTGCTAAATTTCCGTTAGAATACACCTAACTTATCATTAAAAATTTCTAGATCGGATGTATTGCAATTTAATAATCTTAGTGCTTTAAACAAAAGAAAATCAAAATGGGACAATGTTCTACATCTAGGCAAATAAAATAATTTAAATGTTCGAACATTACGACTTGGTGCATAAAAATAAATATTTTCCAACAAAGTCGAGGCGGAAGAACCCTAAAAGCTTATGAGATTCTATGATTAACTAGAAATTCTACCAATAAACTATGAATATGTTCACTGAAATTAAGAGAGTTGTCAAAAATTACACCCAAGTCTATCACTTCGTTTTATTATTTCAATGGAGTGTTTCCAATGAAGAATCTATTTCCTACACAAGACGTATTTCCTAGAATTAGACATTGTAAAGCATTCATGTACATAGAGATATAATTTGTTTGTTGAACACCAAGAATACAGCTGGTTTATTGAAGTTTGCAGCTGGTAAGTTATGTGAAAAAGATCAGGAAAACTATCGTAAATTTGCTTAAATTACCGTATTCTCCCAATAAACTTAATAAATTTGGTGTAATTTATTTCAAATAAATGTAAAATTATGCCAAGGCATTAAAGAAAATTCTGTGAAAAAACCATTCGAAATATAAAAAAGCCGGCGTTAGAAAGAAGCAAGACTCGGGTTTGAACCGTTCCCGACCAAAATGTTAAAAAATGCCATTGGCGGTAAAACACACAAGATAAACAACGATGCCCACCCTTAAAAAATAATAATGAAAATAAAAGAATAGAATATGTTTCACAACATCATAACACTAGAGTACCAAACAAAATTTGAATCATACTACATAAAAAACGTCTGGGAACACTGCTTCTGGACATAAGCAAATAATATATGTCTCCGAATGACTTAATATCACAAGGAAATTTTGATTTTTTCTAAGGATGAAACCTGTTTGACCAGCTAGTATATTGATAAAATTGTAACGACATTTAAAACTTTAAATTTTAAAATACTACTGGCAAAACAAGATTAATCCACCAAAGTATTAAAAAAGATACTACAAATAAGCCGTCAAGCAACAACTGTTCTGTAATATGGCCAGCGAAAGATGGAATTAGAGTGATAAATTCATGCTATCAGGAGAAGCAAATCGAAACGCAAACTTTTAACTAAGTGTAACACTTCTTTGATTTTTCATTTTACAATAGATAATTATTATACTAATGTATTAAATAAAAAACGTCTTATAACATTTGAAATATATTTACATTTATATTGTACTCACATACAAGACGGGAAATTTATATAAAAGATGGAAATTGCTCGACTTTTCCCATCTTTTATTAATACTACGAGAAAACAGAGCTTTGCTCGTATAAAAGAAAAAAAAACTTTGAATGTGTCAATCAGCTGTTTTGGGTAAAAATGTCCATAACGATAACATGGGTACTTTGGGTAGGTCGAAATCCGTACTTTTCCTCGTGGCCAAATTCCTCTTGGACAAAAACCTCATATTAAAAAAAATCAAAAACGCCCTGGAGGAAAACAAACATTACAAACATTGCTTGGTCTAGATTATAAGATTTGCCATCTTGTATGGTCTATCTAGTGTGAATATAAGAGTACAGTATAAGTTTGTGAGTTTTCCTTTTATCGCTTCTCATTTCAAAAACAATAATATATACTTACTAGAAGAACCCGTGGCTTCGCTCACGATAAAAATTAAACATACACTATCACCCATCAATTATATCGATTTGCTTTCCCATTTATTTTTCTTGTTGTAAAATCTACTTCTTTAAACATACCAAATGTACTTCAATGTACTACAAAAAAAGTTTTTTAGAAATTTGCTCTTAGTACCATATGCTATGACGGGGATATTCTATTCCTGCCTAAAGTGCCTGCCTATATAAAAAATGTGACCATATCCAGTGCCCCACCGACAAAGCCCCAAATAGTGTTGCTGCCCTTGGTAGGCTCATGCCCAATATCGGCGGTCCTTCCTCTTGCAAGTGCTGTTTGCTTGCATCGGCTGTCCAGTCGATCTTGCTATCAGGTGAAGAGGATTGCGCTTACAAACTCAAGAAGCGAATTTACAGAGACTTGCTCACCCAAGACAAACGCCGAGAAGAATTTATGGTCGTTTCTGCTTAACGCACGGTATCTGAGCTTGCCCTGATGATGATCATGGGGCACGATTTAAGGATGGCACCCTTGGCTTTTTCAACGGCTTTGAATCTGCTCGCATATGTAGCATAGCAAGGCCACACTGGGGGCTTGAGCATAGTTACCCTTAATTTGAAATTTATTGCACCCCTGTCGCAGCAAACCTGCGTATTAGAAATCCTATTTCTTTCCTTCATGAAGGCATACGTGTTAGAGGAACCATAGAACATGACTTGAAATTTTATTCACTGTAAAAGATCATTTTCTTAAGGTTTTAGAGTCTACTGTAAACTTTGGGGGTTCTGAGGGAACCTTAAACAGACTAGTTCAGAACATAGGCTGTGTAACTCGCATGGCAAGTGAAAGGTGACACAAAGGAACGTAGATTGAGTGAACACACTGTAGAGCAATAATTTCCTTTAATATACATGAACTATTAAACGTACATGGTGCACTACTTATTTACTGACCCTCTTGAGAATTATATTCTCCAAATATGTTATAGGTCACTGAGTGAACTGTTGTTCTTAGTAGAGTCAAATTTTTATAGTATTATATAAATTGAATACACATTTTATAGGTTGAAATATATTGTATTGATTATCATGTACGCTACAAGGACCTTAATAAAGATATTACATATTATATACAAGTACAAACCCTTTTACACAAAGAAAATCAAAATGATTCTTATATTTTGATAAGAATAAACGACAAGTTAACTATAATGTCTTTCACAACTATTCACAAATGGTTAACCTTATTTTATATTTACAATTGTCCTTTATATTTACAATTGTCTATCTCACTTTCCTTCCTAAGTGGAGATAGGATCTATTTCTTAGACAGTCATTCCTTTAATGGATTTTATTTGCTTTGTTAATAAACAGTTTATTTCATTTCATTATTATTATCTTTGTTCGATACAAGTTTATTATTTAATATTTATTTATTTAAATTATTATTATTCAATTTATCCCTTTGGGTTGGACTTTCAAATTCTTTCTCTGAGAGTTTAATTGAGCTTATGGTGCACCAAATTATTTTAATTTGATTGGGGACATACCCGCTGCATCTTTCCTGGTGGACCGTGTTACGCCCGCGTCGCCAGCCAGTTGAAGGCCCGCGTGGATCCCCGAGTCGGTGTCTCCTCTCGGTGATCTCCACTCCTTTCGGTGGTCTGCGTGATCCTCGGTGGTGTCTTCGCCCCCTCGGTGGTGTGCGTTGCCTCCTGATGGTGTGCGTCGCCTCGGTGTTGGTCTCCGGTGGCCTGGGTCTCGTTCCGGTAGGATGTCTTCCGCTGGATGTCCCTCGGTGGTGCGAGTCTCGAAGCGAAATCTCGAAGTTCGTGCGTTGGGGAAATAGACTATCTCGAGGGTGCCGACGGGTGCTTGATACTGTCCGCGACGGTTTACCAACTCCTACTCAATTCAGAGTGGCCCCTGAGTTCCCCAACTTATTACTTCTACTCCTCTTCGAAGACTGATTTCCTAACTCTTCCTCTCAATTTTTCCATCACTCTCCCTTCCATCGGACTTTTCCCCCGTAGTGCTATTGTCACGCCCTCCTGCCAATCGGCGATGGCGAATCCGATACCTACGGAGCCATTGGGAGAACGACTGAAGTCCAGCCCTATTGTTCCGAGAATAAGGCGTGTCGCTGATGGTGAGTTATTCCAATTTTTCTAATATAATTTCTCTCATGGGAATCGAACTGATCTCGGTCATTTGCCTCCTTCCTAGTAAGACCTTGAAATATAATGCTCTCCTATTGTATGTCGTCTAGATACGTGCTTCCTCGTGGGAGCTTATAAGTTTTATTTTAAAAAATTTTTATTTGTTGTACTAATGTGAGAAAACCATGAATGAATCTCTTATTAAGTATTAATTTTGGACGGAGGTAACTGATCTGATTAATAGTCGATTCCCGGATAGTTTATACTACCTTGAACAAAAAATTGCAATTCCACTCCAGCAATAATTAAAAAGTGCTGTCTTACGTTTTTAGACTCTATATTGAACAAAAAGATTGAATGAGCCGTCCCAGCAATTTTTATAAAGTGCTGTAGACAAAATTAATACTTTACAGTAGCATACTCTTCCTCTTTAAACAGCAGTTTGTTGTCATAAAAAAGAAGTCCTTCAAGTATAAGTGATCAGTGATCACAGAAGTCCTTCAGTAAAATCAATTATTTATTTTATTTTATACTACATACCATCATTTTATACAGTGTATTGCACTTAAAATATATTCAAAAGTCTTAATTCATTAACCATCTGGCACCAAGTAACAAATCTTCATGTAAACAAATACAATTAAATAGCAGAAAGAAATACCATTAATTTACATCACCTGTTTCACTTTTTACTTTCACATGTTTTGTTAGTAAACAAATCTAACTCAAATTCTTTCAAAATCCCTGACATGGGTACCTTTAAGACGGTCCCAGGGCTAAGCCCTGAAAGTTATCACGAAATTGAAGGTGTATAAACCTATTCCATGAAATTCTACATGTATCTACCAAGTTTCGTGGCCATCGGTCCAGCGGTGTCTGAGTTTATCAATGCTATATATATATATATATATATATATATATATATATATACCAACATCCTCTTTTATACTTATAGATATAAAAGTTAACAAAATCTAACCCGAATAAAATGCTATTTAACGTTGTTTAACGTTATTTAAACGGATTTATTAATATACATTTTCTTCCTTTGGTAGTAATGATGAGAGAGAAACGATTAAAGAAAAACCAATGAAGTACCATTAAAACAAAATAGACAAAAGTACCTAAATAAATTTATAAGTGTTGTTGGGCGTTCATTATTTATATCAAGTCAATAGAACAACACGTATCATTTTAATCAAAATAAGTGATTTTTTACACTTACGTTTATTCAAAGCAATAATCACACAAAAGAAAGAATTAAATGCCTGAACCCATGGCTCTAACTCTAAATCGAACATCACTTCCACTCGACTCCCCCGGTGTCTACCGGCAGGTTGCGCGGGTGGCCCGGGGGGCCCGGGGGGGCGGACGCCCGGGGCGACGTCCCGGCAGGAGGTCCAGGGCTCACTGGGCCGCCGAGCGACGGCCCCGGGTGGACATTACTTCTGCTCCAGGCTCCAGGCCCCCCCGTCGCAGATGGCCCTCCAGCTTCGAGAGACCAAAACATGTTTGGTGGATTTGTGATTTTATGGAGAGATTGAAGGGTTTAAAGAGCTTCTGAAGAGAGCGGTGTGGAGGATATAGTATATTAAGTTACTAGCCCGGTAAGTACCGTTTTTCCGTGCGAGCGTGATAGTTCCCTAGGCGAGTGCGGGATTTCCATCTGAGTACGGTAAAACTTACCGGGCGTGTGAAGTACGATACTTTACATCATACTACTCAGAAAAAACGTCTTTTTAATCATAACGTATTCCTTGCATAAACCATTACTTTTCTCAATAATTCTTCAAACATACATTTTATACCGCTACCAGTGCTGCCACTACATTCCTCTGAAGCAACCAATAAACATGCATTAAACGTAAGTTTACTGCAATCAGCTGATTGAATTTATTGTTGTCATCCATTATTTCCGTTACCAAGTGTACGGTAAATTTACTGTACCTACACTTCACGGTAAAATCACCGGGATCGGCAAAGAGTAACTTTCCAGCCTAGAGTAAGGCACAGAAAACAGATGTTTCTGTGTAGTATTATGTAAATGCCTTTACAGCAGGATAATGCTTTTTTTTAAGTAGGCCTACGCATAATGTTACAGTTGTAATGAACTAGATAATAGGTGCAGCTTCTCTTGCAATACTATTCATATAATATTTCCTGTAACGAGACATATTTCGGTCAAATTCCGTTATCTGCCCACAACTGAAAAACTTTTTCCTATTGGCTGTATACGTTTTTTGGCTAAGTCTTTTGGTTACTGGATAGTTTGCTAAGCATATCGGAATCATTTCTGAATAATTCGGTCGGTGTTATTGTCGCTCTTACCTTATCTGTAGACATACAGATAACGATAACATCGACGACGCATCTCCACGCCGGCCGCTGGTTGGGTTAAGTTAGGTTAGGTTAGGTTAATTTATTCTGTAAAATACAGTATTAAATATTATATTAGATTATAACCTAACCTAACCTAACCACTCCTCTTGTGTTGCCACTACTACAGGTAATGGTGACGTGAGATATGATAACGGCTCATAAGATAACTCTCGGGTATAAAAACAGACCTTGTATGAATACATTTGTTTCTATAATTTGTCTTTTACATATTCAATCATATCTACACATCCTATTTATTTCTTATATTGAAAATATACAGTTGTGGGCAGATAAAGGAATTTGACCCACATTTCTTTAAGTATATTATAGAATTAAAGATACATATGATAGCGAGGTAAGCAATTTAAGAAACTGTAGCAATAACCTGAAAGGTATAATTTATTTTAAATCGTGAATTTACCTTTTAACTTGATATTCGAACCACATCTCAAGTTAATTTAAACAATTCGAAGGTGAGGCGGACTGGGCATAACAGGTCTCTATTGTAAATTTTTCATACTATCAAACTTTTTTTTTACTCAGCTTTAAAAAATTCACTAATCATTCCAGATAAATATTTTTTTTTTAACCTAAAATAAAGTGAAAGTGTCGCTTACGTCTTCAGTGCTATTGGTTGCCTGCATAACATTAATTTGTCATTCATTATGGTATTCAAAACCATAAATTTATAAAAATGTCTTTCATTATAAAAAACTTTTTCTTAAGATTTGTTTTAATTATTAACGGTCATAAGAACTCATTCATTCTACCTAATTAAGTTCACAAAAATAACGATACTTATTATATTTTCTCTACGGCTCTTTAAAATTTGGGTTCGTTAAAGTAACTTTATTTAGAATTCGGAATATACTGAGTAAGATACGCTCGGAACTACCAAATCCAATCACACATCCTGGCCATGTCAACTCCTTCATCCACTGAAGGTAGGCCAAATGATCTTTGCTTGCGGCCGTCAGACGGAAGGCGCAAGCAAAATAAAAAAAAAGCTTCAGAATCAGCGTGTTTTTGACCGTCATATTCGGGATTTCCCAAAAGGTAATGTATTACGACATTTTTCCATGTTTCCATGTATTTTGTGCTGTTTAAAAATACGTAGGATACAGTACTTACTGCAATAAAATGAATGACAGAAAATATTCTATTTTTTTACTGCTTAAGAAATATAATTTCAATCTTTAGTTTAAGATTAAAATGTTCATTATTCATGTAATACCTAAATCAAAGAGTATTACACTGAAAAATTGATTGAAGAACATTGTAGTGTAACCAAGGCCAAGAAATAAAAACATTGCATTGAGTCTCTGCAAATAACTGACCATCTATTAGGCGTGCATTGAAACAATCCAAACTACTGTACGAAAATTTAAGAAACACCAACAATTGGATTCCGTATGTGATGAAAAATCTTTAAAAATTCAAATAACTGTCTGGTCAATCCAGAAAACCAAAGAACTTGCTGTTCAGAAAACCTTGGAGACAAAATGGCGTCTACAGCAACACTCTCAGACGGACCACCGCCCCCACAAGACGAGGGCCAGCGACCTCCCCTCAGACAGACCCTAGACACCCCCTCCCCCTCCCCCTTACCACTCCCCTCTAAGGTCCTACAGACCCTCTGATTGGGTAGAGGGGCCGATAATTTCGTTACCGTAAGAATTAGAGGGCCCATGTGAGGGCCCCGGGCCCCTACGTCAATCATACATCCCCCCGTCTCAAATTTAAATCCCATTTCCCAGCATGCGTCACGACCCGGCCCTCTCCCGCTTTTAGGGGATATTTATTCAATTTTCTACGTCGAAGTGCATCGTGCATAGTGGCGTAGGGGTAGGGAGATGGACTGGGGTGGTCTTTCTGCCGATTCCGAAAAATGCTTCTTTGTTTTACTTCCGTTGTTGTGACGATTACGAATGATCAGTGGGAAACGTTAGAACTAAAATTGGATTGATTTAAGATAAAGTTAACACTGTACCTGAAGCGGTTTAACAAATCGGATTCGAGAGTCAAAATAATCTTTAAATACTTCATACTTTTATATGAGCAATGTTTGCTTGATTGCATAGTTATCTCAAAAACGGCCTTAAATGTTTCCTTCAAGGCTGGAAACAACTAATTTCGGAATGATAAACGAGTTTTCTTTTCTTGAACAGGTTATCTAATGTTAACAAATTAACATTGGATCATATGGTTGCCATAATAATGAAACAAACGACGAAAACATAATCAAAGAATAGTAATAACAGTAGCTTGCAAAGTAAAGTAAGCTACATGCAAAGACAAAATACAGATTGAAGCTAGCAAGGAGTGCGAAATGTGAATAAACAAGGCTCGGTGCACTAGGTATTACTGCCGCAAAATCTTAAGGCCCACGCCGTCCCAAAAAAAAAAAAATTAGAGTAACGGACGGACTGGGCCTTAAGATTTGGCACCAGTATTTTTATATTAACATAACTGACATTGAAAAACGTGTGACACTAACTGACATAACTATAACTTGTTTGTAGCTGGTGTGCACAGTTTATAATACATTTCAAAACTTAAAAATGTTTGGTCAACGATGGATAGACTAAAAACACCAACCACAAGTCATCGGTGAAAGAAGAATCGTTGCTTGGAGAAATTGAACAATTTTCTACTATTCGTTATAGTGGTCAATTTAAATCTCTGAAAAAATTTAAAAAGTCCCATTTTGAATCTTTAAACACATAAAACATTTGGAACATCCTATACGCAGATTATAAGCAACTGTTAGGTCATAATGTAGGCTATAAGTCACCAGTATAGTGTGTTTCCTAGTACTATACCTAATTCCTAATACTGTGTACAGCTCTTTGTAGGTAATGTGTCACCACAATCCGATGAAGTGCAACGTCTCGGAAAAAATACCTAATGTTTAGTTTACAAACCATATACCTTGGCATTTTAAAAGGTAAGGTATATATGGTGGTACTTGGCAAACCATGTCAAGTGACATGGGCCATTCCGCCTATAACATTAATGCTAATTTTAGCATTTTGCTTACAGACAATGTTATTTGACGCGCTCTATACTCAGATGACAATGACAGCAAAGCCGATCATTAGGCCTCGGTTTATGTAGCCGATGACAATGCGAGTGATGACAGATGGACAGATGGCCTTCCCTCGACAAATTGAAACCCGCGCCTCCGCTGAGTGAGGGGTGATGGGCTCGCACTGGCGCGGCGCGGCGCAGGTTTGGCGCGGTCTGTTGTTAGAGTGTGACTGTGAATTAATTGTACAGTAGTAGGAACTAGGTATAGTATTAGGAAACACATTATACTGGTCAACTAGGCACAAATAAAATTAATTAACACATGAAAATATCGGGAGGTAGAAGCACCGACTGCGTGGTTTAAACGGAATCTATACGTTAAGCAAAAACTACCTGTAACTTTTGAGAAAAAAATAAGTCCGACCCCATAAACCCTATACCCTGTTGTAGTTAAAAGCTCTCGGCGAGAAAATCTTAGGAAAATAATTGGTTTTTCGATGAAAATTGTTCTTTCAAAAATATTGTTCAGATAAAAAAAGTTAAAAACTCATTGAAAAATGGTTGGTAGGAAAAACCTTTTATAAATTAGATGATTTTTTTTTTAAAACAGAACACTTCAGCATGCAGTAGCATTGTCAGTATAATAATCACCCTCACTGGGAGACGGTGTCATTTAATTTTAATTTTAATGGTTCGGGTTGATATAATATTTATTATTTTTCTTTGAGTTACTATTTTGCTTCTGTGTTAGGCCTAATCTCAGATAGCTAAACAAATTTTTTTCTTATAGTTTATCATTTAATACGGTACGCCCAAAATCTATGCGTACCCCTGCAAAGGGTTTTTTGTTAGTATTAAGGCTTGACGTGTGCTATACAATATTGTATATTGTGAGAAACAATAAAGATATTTGAATTTGAATCTTTCGGGCAAAACTATACAGAAAAGGGCTGAAAAGCTGAAGCATTTGTTTTATTTACAATAATTTTTGGTTGGATAATTTGGATTTTTGGTCAAATTGGTTAGTTAAGAATAAATTATTAATTAATATTAGTAAGACAAAGGCTATAGTTATTTCCAAAGAGAAGTAGGTAAATCTAATTTAAGGTTGATGTGTCATGTCCATGGATGTTTGTACGAATGCAAATGTGAATATATAGAATTAGTAGACAAAGTAAAATATCTGGGACTGGTAATTAATTTTAAATTAAAATGGAATTTTCATATTGAAAGTTTAAATTTAAAGTTAAGGAAAATTAATTACTTGCTCTATTATTTAAGGGACTTTGTAAAAGAGGATTGTTTAAAAAGACTCTATGTGGCATGGTTTCAAGCAACCGTCAGTTATGGAATCGTACATTGGGGTGGAACATATCCTACCATTTTAAGTACAATTGTAAATACTCAGAGGTTTGCTGTTCGAAACATTGCTAAAATTAGAAAATTTGATCCTGTATCTCATTGTTTTAAAGAATTTGATATTTTAGATTTAAATCAGCTGTATAGATATAACATAGTTATGTATGTATAAGAAACATTAATATATTTGAAACTAAGACATTTGCTTGCAACACCAGGCAGTCAAGAAATTATGAACTGGTAGTCCCCAACTTTAACAGACAAATGAGTAGGAACCAGTTTTGCTTTGCAGGACCAACCCCGTTCAACAAGTACTCCAGTAGGGTTATAGATATTTTAGGAAATATTGTGACATATTCCACATTAAAGAAAAGCATAAGATTCCTGATAACTGAATTTGCTTAACTCAACAAATTTTTATAAAAACTAAATAAATGTCCAAATTATTACTGTTTGTTATTAGAAATGTTTATTCCTGTTCAATGTTCAATGTTTTGTTGATAATTTATAAATTTTAAATGCTAATTGTTATTAATTATTTTGTTATTGTTTGTTATTGGTTGTTTTGTTGATATTTACAAATATTTATCTGTATTATATTTTTTTATTTGAGTAAATTTATTGGATGTTACATAAATGCTTATGAAGTTAACTATATAGTTTAAGTTGAATATATAAATGGACTGGCCTCAATTCACTGCAACTATTATAATATCAAGTATGTGATATTTCTTGCCCCACGCGTGCAGTTTGCACTTGGGGTTATGTTTGTAATAATTGTATTTATTTATCTTGAGAAATAAAGTATTTTGAATTGAATTGAATTGAATTTTGAATTTTTGTTTACTTTTCCCAACGAAGCGGGAACCATCAGTTAGTATTTATGAATGTAAGATGAGTGTGGGTGACTTTGACGCAATACTGCAGTCTTGTTACTGGTTAAGCTGACATGTTCCTTGGACAGGACTGTTTTTAGTAGCCTAACAGCCAATGGTATCCAAGGGATCTACAGTTTAACGTGGGATCCGAACCACCAATTAATTACAAATGGTCTAGTTCTGAGGATCACCTTATGGATGAAGGTTGGCAATCACAAGTGCAAACGTTAAGGCCCCTGCGCAGGCTGAGATTGTCTCGAGACATTTCTCGAGGCAAGAGGTATCATCTTGTTTTCTATAGTAATCCCTTCTGGGGAATACAGCAGACACAAACCATCCCTTATAACTATCCATCCACAATGTATAAAAAGAATGGATAGATCCGTTGGCACTACACTAAGAGCGCACCTCGAACTAAATACGCACGTTAAAATATAAAAGGGTGACAGAACGGATAATAGTAGTTTATGCAACGATTGTATTATGCCTTTAAGCCACGAGTGAGATGTAAGTTAGAACACGAGCGAAGCGAGTGTTCTAAATATCTCACTCGTGGCTTAAAGGCATAATACAATCGTTGCATACACTATTTTATCTACGACCAACAATATACGACAAAATTTCCCCCGAAGTTAAACAAAACTCATGACTTACTAATGATGGAATCGGTCAACTAAAATTTGAGGTTAGGCAAATAAGCAGACTGAGCCATGAATCGTTGTGGAACAATCAGCTGATGGGATAAGTAAACTCAAACATGAATCGTAATGCAACAATCAGCTGATGTGCGAATTGCGTAATTGTTATTATGACACTACTTCCGTCAAATGCCGAGCTCTCATTGGCCTAGAACCAGTACTCTAAAGTGACTCCAGTACTCTAAAGTCGTCATTAGAGTACTGCTTGGTTTTTGGTGTTTTAATGTATATCATTATAATGTTTATTGTAATACCATAATTGGTGCTTATTGCAATGGTCGTAGATAAACAAAATTAGATGTTCCCAAAAGATGTTTTGATAAATTGAATGTCATGATGTTTGTTTCGCTAGCTCATTTTAGGCGAAAGCAGTTGCAATTCTAGTTTCTACGTAACTTCTTTTCTAGTTTCCTTAATTTTCTCAAATTTTCTATTGCTTCAGTCCTAAATTTCATTGAGTTTGGTTCAAGATACTCCCAATTGACATTACTCTCCCGTACTACTGGTTCCGTGGAGATATTGTATAAGGGTGAATGTTTCAAATATAGTTTAACCCGTTTTGGACTGACAAAAAAGAATATAAAGCAAGTTAATAACATTTAAATACTTATTTTTACAAACTGAAAACTTCTATTTGTAATGGTAGCAAACCTGAAGTGCTTACCTCTTAATCTATAAATCCGCTGCGCCGCGCCACGCCGCCTCGAACCCATGTGTTGTGTTGTGTACTCGCGAAGACGAGAAGGCGACCATCAAAGCCAATGTTTTTCCCGCCACTTTTATTAGATTTCCCTCCATTTCTGCGGGACAGAAACAGCATTATCCACTAAGCCTCGAATCCCATCTCGATAACGTGCAACGCTAGAATAAGTAAAACGTACACGAAGTTTTATTTGCATAATTTGTCATGCATTGAATGGGGTTACATGTGTATATTTTTATTGCAAGTGATTATGTTTAGCAAATATTTTTAGAGGGCTTTTTTTACCAGAAATTTTAGAATAGTAGATATTCTAAAAGTTTGTGAAATTTCAGCCATAGCAGAAAACTGAAATAAAATAAAACTATTAAACTATTTATAGTAGTTACCACAATAACTGTGATATATTTACAGATGATACAATAACTTTTAGTTTTACTCTACTGGGTTATCATACGAACGTTTATACATTTTCAGGATTCCCCTAAAACTTTTTACATTATATTATTAGGTGTTAGGTGTTACGAAAACATTAGATTGTTACATTAGCTAGTGATGGTAATTGTTACACTGTAAAAAATTTGAGTGTGATTTTAACACGAAATAGTGTGCTAAGTTGATTGTGTTAGAATTTAACACAAGCGCGTGTAAATTCGGATAATAGTTGCACGCCGTCGTTGTGTTGGAATAAGAACGTGTTGATTCCATAAATTCAACACCCATATTGTGTGTTAATACTGCAGTGTGTCATTTTGACCAACGCCTGTGTTAAATTTCTGACGCCGCATCGGTTGCCCGCCCCGGCCATCTTGTTTGTTTGTGTCTCAGCAGCATAAAATGTTCACGAAGAAAGAAGGAAATTACTTTTTCTTCAGCATTCTTTTTAAATTTAAGATGGGAGGTAAGTTTTACAGTGAGAGAGGATAGTGTTCTCGTAATAGCTCACAATGAAAATTTGGAAATTCGGCGTTAAGGGTAGGCCGGTAGGCCTACTTAGAGCATAGGAGGCGAGAATGATGACTTAAAGTACACTGAAAATATTGTAACGCGCAATATAACACCATAACACATAGGGTATATTACAGTTAAGTGGGTGGAAAAGCCAATTTCCAATTTGGAAGATTGGGGACTCCCAAGTTTCCAAATTCCAAATCCTAAAACCTCTCATCCTCGTTTTTACGATATTTATAAGTGCGTGATATACTACTGTGTGCACAGTATTTCTTAAGCGTCGATAGCTCAATGGTAAAGAATGCGACTATCACCTGGGAGGCCGGGGTTCGAGACCCGCTACACCTAGTACTTTTTGCTAACTTTAACACAAAAGTTGTGTCAATTCAGCACATCAGTGTGTTGAAATATCAACACGGTCTTTCTGTGTTAGCTACTAACACAACCTATTGTGTTAAAAAGTAACACAGTTTAAGGTGTTGTTTCTGACACAGGGGAGGTGGTGTCAATATAACACATAGTTTGTGTGGACCTGCTGTGACTAAAGGACTGTGTTGATTTTGTGTTGATTTGACACACAAATTTTTTACAGTGTAGTGTGTATTTTATTAAATATGATTGTATTTTTTCATTAATAAAAATTGCATGTTATTCACGAGTATGTTTTAAGAGATTGCCAATGAGTAATGTTATTAATGTTATTGTTAGCATTTATATTGTTTGAACAGCAATCAGTCACTATTTGAAGCTTGTAAGAACGTAAAATTTTAATGAATTTGTCCGTTTAAATGTTATTTCGAATAAAAAAAAACGATTTTAACTTTCTGAACCCTCATTTCAAAATTGATAATAAATTAAGGATTGTCTTACTTTTGTTAATCTACAATCCCTAGAGTGTTTAATTGTTGCATACAAGATGATTTTTCATCACATAAGGCCAAAATGTATATAATCCATTTTTGTTTATTGTCAATTCACAATGGTATTAAAGCGGTGGTAAGTGAAGAAAAAAATATTATTTAAATATAAAATAATTATAATTCACACTGAATACTGTGAGTTTTTTTTATATATTGAATGTTTATCTATGATGGTTTGGAAATCAAGGTTTTTGTATACAGGCCAAAACTAAATTTTCAAATACAGAAAATATTTTAATTATCACAGTGGAAGTTTAATTTATGAATCGTTGAAACAATTGTCAGTGCAAATACATAAATACGGTGTTCGGTTGATTCACCCGTGAGTATGAATTCATTTGCTTTTGAAGTAATGCATAGGTTGAGGTCTTTAATTCTTACGTTATCTTGAACGTTTGAAGAGTAAATAAAAAAAAAAAATAAAGTTTACTAATAATTTACTAAGTTCTGATGTACAATAATTTCCTGTAATAACGTTATTGTCTAGTATATTTAATCTATTTTTAATTTATTTAACCCTAGAAAGGTATCGTTATTCAAAAATACGCTAAAGGTATCGATACGTAAATCTTACTCTGTGGTTAAAATTAAAATATGTTTGATGAAATATTTATTTATTTTTTTAAATAAGGCACCCAAATACAAGAAAACATTGATAATATTATTTACTAAATAATAAACTTACATTATGTCTTTAGCCCCATTTTAATTTTAGGGAATAAGCTCCATAAGAGTCCATTGAAAAGCACAGTTTGCTATTGTAGGTATCGTACGTAAATTTGATGAATTTTTTCAATTAAATTTGGAAATACATTAAGAACAGCCATAATACGGTCATATTAAATCAAACCTGTAGCGGGAAAAGCACTGCTGACGGTACAGGGCTCAAGGTCATTTGATTGCAAAATCGGACAAAAAACACTTCCGCACACGTCAAAATTACGTACGATACCTTTCTAGGGTTTTAATCAATTATTATGATAATGCTACAATCATCCACGTAGTTTGAATCCGAATTAGGAGTAAGCTAGTTACAACGTATCCTGAAAAAATTTAAAATATATAGACAATATCTTCTTGATTAGCATATAATACGTGTTGTTAATATATTATGAAAATGGCATTTTCCTATATTTTATTTATTTTTCCTGTAGGCCTATGCAAATATGTAAAACATGTTACAATAAATAAAAAGTTAAAACAATTGTAATAGTATTTAAAACTAATTGTGTACAAATAATTTTACATGTGAAATTTTATGTTTTGCTAAAACATAAAAAAAATTAAATTTTTAGCTTAGCTAATTATGCATAATTTAAACCATTTTTCATATATTAGAACAAGTTGTGTATGTAACTTAAACTTATTTAGAATTCGTTCCGAATAACACTCAAAGTAATTTTGATAATTGAAATTCTGAAACATACTTCCGACTATACAAATTTAACTTTATGCGCATTTAAATGAACAGTTATTTGTGCACTGTTACGTAATAATATTTAGGTCTGGCATATTATATTGATCAATATTTTATTTTATTATTTAGTTACATTTTTTCATTGATATTGGTGGATCGAGCTTGCTACTACATACATTTAGTATTACATGTAATTTTAGACCCGATGATTAAATCCAGCTTAAATTTAAATCAAATTTAATATCTTTTAAGTTCATTGTTATTCCAGTTTCCAAGCCAAAATAAAGCTGAAGTAAAAAGAGAAAATTATCTTAATATCCATACTATGGCTTTGTAAATAACTAATAAAAACTATAAAGTTAAAAAACTATTAAAAAGTTTTTAAAAAGTCATAGGACGGCTATTAGGGTAATTTAATATTTTTACTTTAGTTATATTTTAAGTTTCATTAAGCCTTTAATACCCACGCTTATCCTATTGTCAGTTTACTTCCTTAAGACACTACTCCACAAAAGACGAAGTATCTACAGGAATTAACTTAAGCGTGGAACAAGTCACTTAAATTTAAAGAGGTATTAAAATTGTTAAATTAAACTTAATTTTTATTAATTATTATTAATTTAAACTCAACCACATTTTATAAAGGTAACTTCCATGCATTATTGCAATCCAAAGTTTAAGCAAAGTCACAATTTATTAGCATTCATTTTGCACTAGGTCATCCGTTTGAGTATGAATTAGCGAAATTATACTTTACTATATAAGAATAAGATTTATTCAACAATTTCATACACATATCAACCAATTAAATGTAAGATTTATCTCACTTATGGTGAATTTTAAAACGGAGATATGAGTATTCTACTCTTTCTATTTTAAGATTCATATAAAAACACTATATGTTAAAAAAAAATTTAATGGTATTTCAAGTAAAATAGCTGTTTGAAAAAGTTCTGTGGGTATATCTTGTATATATTTAAATATTTAAAAACACGTCTTGGGATTATTTTAGCACGCTGTAGATCAAATTAATAAAGTAAAGTACGACAAATAAAGTACACTTTAAAGTAGCACACATAAACTCTTTCGATACTGTGCATAAAATAACAGCTGTTTAAGGAAGTTTTGCATTCTTGATTGATTTATTCCTGTTGCAGCTGAACTGTATTTTGTTCGTGTTTACATCAGATTGAATATATATTTAATGTATAATTTATTAAATTAACATTACACATTTATATTACACGTTTATACATGAAATTGATTTTTATATTCTGGCATGAGGATAACATAGAAACTTTGTAAGGGTCTGCAGTGGAGTGCTAGGGTCAGATAAAGATTAAACCAACTTAGTAATCCCTTATAATGCATAAAGAATGAGTGTGTCAAATATCAGTTTTCTAGGTGTATGGGAAGTAGCAACAGGAAATATGAAAGCAATAGGAAGTATGGGAAGTAGAATAATTATTGATCAGTGTTGAGTGAGCGAATGAGAGCTATGCCTATTTAAGTATTACATAAATAAAATTAATTAAACAATTGATTAATTAGGCCTAGTTAAGTAATTAATGCCTAATAACTAATTATTTATTTATTTATTATTAAACATTTTAAATAATAATTTAGAACTATTATAAATAATGCTAACTGATTACCTTTAAATATATTTAAGTTAGTGATAGCTATGCTTTACTTCTCGTATTTATAAATTCTAAACTTACCCGAATTATAATTCATGGCTATGAATCTTTAATTCATTACCATTCAATCTTGCTGCTGTAAGTTTTTTGGTTGGTTATAAATTTATAGTTCTGCTTACTTAACCTTTAATATTTGTACTTATACAATTAGTGCAAATTGAAACAGAAATCAGAAATTAAAACAAGATATTATATTTAAATTTATTAAATCAATCGATCAAATAAACAAACAATACTTTATTATTTGCCGTATGAATAAACCTGTTATATTAAACTATTTCGAACAAAATCTCTGTTGTTCCAAATAATGTTTTTTTTAAGTCTTGGATAGCTGTAGTACAAATAAGGGTTGCAGGTTGCAGTCCCAAATAAATATGTCAAAAAGTCATTATCCGGCAAGATTAACGATAACTTGCATTATATTAATCAAGACAAGTGTAACAATTCTTTAAATGAAACTAAACATTTTTTAAGGTTATTTTATGTTATATTTGTGTTGTTTAATATAGTATGTTTCCTGTAGGTACTGAATGTTAAGTTTGATATTTAATTCATCAAATTAACTAAGATAGATCAATATTACGTACAAAAGTATGTTTAGATTTCTTTCACTTTTATCACTGATATATTATAAAGGATTGTTATATAAGTATGAATAAAAAACAAATTTTTTACTGTTTTTTCCATATATGACTGTTGATTCATTTTATTGAGAAAATGAGCAAGAATTGCTAACTATTATTGTACTACAGTTTTATTTTCATAACTATTGATTAATTTTACTTTTGTTGTTTTATCAATAATATAGTTGATGCATTGTTCAAAGTATTTATTGACGTTTTATCATCCGATTTTCTAGTATAGGCCTAGTCTTTACTTAATAATAAGTCATGTAAAAGTCTAATACACTTATGTTACTACTATGTCTTTATTGATCCTAAACCCCTGATTTTAGTCATCTGATGTAAGCGGTGCTATCCGTTTATAGTAAAATAAATAGCCTAGTCTAAATGGCTTTTAGTTTTCAACCTTAAAACGCATAAACAATTATGTTTACATGTATTTTATCCACATAACTGTCATTGTTAAAATTATTGTATGAGGATGTAGATTGTTCTTACATTACTGTTGTTGGAACGCTTCCGTTGACATTCGAACTTCCTTAAAAAAAACTGATTAAAAACTAATGACGATTTGTTGACGATATGTACATAGTGGAGGCAGTGTATATGTGCAACTTAAGTGGTCTAGTTACATTAAAAGTTCATCTTACTAGGAACATTTAAAATGTCTGTTACGCATTAAATAAATACACATAAATTTGAAAATATAATCTGGAAGGTGTAAAAATGAACCTTGCTTACCCTCAACACCAGGTAACACCGCTGCCTCCGCTCAACCCGGTCCACCGCTCCTGTAAAAAATGAAAAAAATCGTCTCCACTCTAATTAAACACTTAGAGAACCTAGGCCACGTGACCGGGACAAATTGCAATCCTGGGTAAATAAAAGCAAACAATTTGACAAGAAAGTAAAATGAATGAAACCGACCCTTAAAAAGAAAACAGAAGACACATGACTGTGAGTCGCGGCGGGCAGCGCCATCTTGGCGGGGTACTCGGGCGTTGCCATGGCGACGAGCCCCGCGCGGGCCAATCAGCACACTCCACCCTCCGCCGCGGCCGCGTATGATTGGTGCGAATGAAAACTGATCCGGGATCGGTTTTTTCCGCCCACCCCGCGGAGGCTTGTTTAGAGGCTCAATTCTAGGAGTAACTTCGTTAGTCACTTTTCGTTTGCCGGTGCCTGACGCATTAACTAAGTACCAGTTTCGTCTAGGCTGCTGCTAAACTCATTTCGCTTATTTTATTAACTCCGGTTACCTAACGCCTCGCGCCAATACTACAATTTAATAATCGTCACTTTTTTATTGATTCGACTCGGAATCCTGAGACTGTTTTGAGACAATTGCCGGTGTCGTACGTAACGAGATCATCTCGGGTTGTGTGGTGTTGTGACTGGAATGCTTCATGTGTCGGGACAGTGGTCGGTAATTATTAGTTTAAGACTGTAACTTAGTTCCTTTCTCATGTTCTAAAACCGTGCTTCTGTTAGAATTGTTTGTAACTTATTTGTGACTCTTTTGAAGTAACTTATTTGTGATAATCGGACCCGATAGAATTTTAAATACCTTGTGGTTACTTGTAATGGTAGTTGGACCCGATAGAATTTAAATACATTTAGTACTTTTTAGACCAGTGGTAGCTTATAAGTTTGTCGAAACAAATACCCTGAAACATGATTAGTAAGACTGTAAAGTTCCGTACCTCATTCCTTCTCCAAGATTAAAATACTCTTCTGCCCGTAGAATTACACATTCTTCTCCAATCTTTCCGGACAATATCGCATCTTCTCAATAGTTTTACCAGTGCGCGTGCCAGTACTGTACCGCCCAGCGACCCCAGTGCTTCTTCCCGCTCCTCCAGAGCCACTTCCGTCTCGGTCCCGGAAGTCGCCAAGGTGGATTTCAAGGTGTCCAGCTGTGCCGGGGGTGGCGGCGCCGAGCCGGCCACCTCCACCGCCTCCTCGGCTGCCAACGACGCCCAGCAGTTCAACATCTTTCCCGCCATTTTCTCCCGCCAATTGAACTTCCACCACCAGAGTCCACACGGCGGGAAGCTGATGGACGAACTGCGGCCCAACCTGGGTCTCTTGGGCCTGGTGGACGACCATTCCCACTTCCATCACCACCACCACGACAAGAAGCCGGCGAAGACGGAGGCGCCGGACTTTGCGGCGTTGTACGCGCTGCCCTCGGGGTTGGACGGGCAGCAGCACACGCCGCCCAGGGCGTCGCAGCTGCCGGACCACACAGGTTGGTGGATAATGAATATTGAATAATGAACTATCAATAATTTTAGTGTCATAGGCAGATACGCATAAACAGTGGTTTGGATGGGGAGAGGTTGAATAGTGTGTGTGTAGAGGAATAAAACAGGATACAGGGCAGGATTTGGATGCACAAATTGTTGTTTTCCTTGTTTTCATGTTAATCGATGTGAGGGGTCCCCATTTGGGCTGAAGCCTAAAGCCGGGAGCAACTCAGCTATTCATCAAAATATATTAAGTTTTCTCTATTGTCAATATTTATATCACTATGCAATGCTATTTTGATTTAAAAAGTTCTGTATTTATTGATGTTAAACATATGTAATGTAATTTGTTTTTATGAATAAAGATTCATTTTTAAAATTTATGATAGCGAAGTATTTGTATTATTATTCAATTTTATGGACTTTTCCTTTCGTTTCCAGTGTTTAACTACATAAGGCTACGTTTCGAGAGGTATTGAAACTCCTCTCGAAAGTAGGGTCATTTGAAAACGAGAAGACTTTCAATACCTCTCGAAGCGTATTGTAGTTAAACACTAGAAGCGAAAGGAAAAGTCCAAAATATAACAATAATAACAGCAATAATAATAAATAATAATGATAAATCTCTATAATTTAATTTTATTGATAAGTCAAATGAGATGGTAAAGTCTGACGATAAGACTAATGTTAATTTTACCACTTACTTCATGTATAGAAGGAGACCTCCCATCCTTTTGGCTCAGCTGCACCGATGTTTGTATCAGGGTTTGGAGGTGAATATGTCGCCGACAAGCTCAACTGCTATAGCCTAAATGGTTTATTTTAGCTATTCATTTAAGTTTTTAACACAGTATACGCCGCTAAATAAGAGTTATTTTGCTTATATTTGCTTTTCAAATGACCTAAATAACTCCTTTTGACTATTGATAGCATAATTATTACTTGACAGCAGCACACCCTGCTGAAAAATAGTGTAGTGCTTAAAATCTTGGCTAACTCAACATTTTTACTATGGCGATGAAGAGTCTCCTTCTGTATATTTAGTCAATGATTTTAGAATTGGACTTATGAGCAGTCTGGACCATGTTCTTTGACTCGACATGGAAGCAACATTCCCTTAGTCACGTCGTATTTGTTTGGTAGAGACTACAGTTTATAATGGGTGGTACGACATTAGTGCAACTTGGTTTCGTGAAACATTCACGAAACCATGTTAACCATATCTACCTAAAACAAATATCTCGAAATGTTTCGGCAAGAAAGGCGAAATCGTGGCCCCACTAAAATACATTGTTATGCGGTAAGCAGCAGATATGTTTTAGACGTTTTTGTGTTTCACGTGAAATAATTCGCGAAACAAAGTTGCATACTAATGTCATACGACTTAATGTGATTCGATCCGCCTCGCTCGTAGGGGTAGGGGGCCTACGAATAAAGAGGGATTTACAGGGGTGCAGAAAAGCCCGGAGAAGGTTCATCTCACGAAGTGCCGTGAATTCGGGATTCATTAGAATCGCCTGACGAAATCGAGTTTGTCTTAAAGTTAAAGCTCAACACTTTCTACCGAATATTAAAAATAATTTACGGGATTTTATCAAGCTTACAGTAAAATGGTCCCCTAAAATAGTGTATAGGCTATAGTTTGGCATGTGAATAATCTTTGGCATGAACCGTTTCCCTCAAGAACCATCCCTTGTAGAGTGAATAGATAACGTGAATCAATTTACAAATCAATTTATTTATTTATTTGGCGCTTTTAAGGTAACATTAAAAACGTAACAACTCACACCTTAAAAGCAAGCGTCCAACCACTATTTAAAATACCTGTCAGTTGTTTATTTTTTGGCGATTCGATTGGCTATTATATTTGTTACTCGAGTGTTAGGTTGAGTTTAAAAACGCCAATGCAAAACAAATCCGATGTAGGAGAAAGAAAACTTATCTTTCGATGAATAGCTTCTATGATATAAAACCGAAAACATTCTCTCCTCCTCCATGATTTCTGCTGAGTTAAATTTATTTTTTAAACCAAGACATTCTTTTTCCTAACAAATAAGAAGAAAAACTTAAAGAGCAAAGCATGAAAAAATTGTGTCTTTTTAGTTGAACGTGCTGTAGTTATAGACAGATTATGACTGGATATAAATAATGCCAATTAAAAAGAAGTTTTTAGTTTTAAATTATTTGTTCCCTGGTTTCCGAAATAACTAGTTTAAATTTTCAAAATTACGTATGCCACTAAAACATTATTGTAATTAGAAAATATTATATTGCAATTATTTCCAGTAACATATTGGAGAATAATAGCTTTTATTATAAAAACTTTTTTCCAACTTTTTCATTGTAAAGTTTTTAGTATATATGGTTTCCACTGAATAGGTAACATAGTTTTATCATACATTAATAAATGCCCATTGGAAAACTCACTGAGTCATAGCCATAAACACCAAACGTATTGCTAATAATACGTATTCCCTCTGTATTCTGTATGTACCGAAATCGTGGTAGTGTTTAACATTAAATTCTTGTAATTTACTTAAAAGTATTATTTCTGACGTTGGTTTCATTCCATAAGTAGACCAGATAACACGTCATATCAGTAGACAAACCCATTTAAAATATTTTCCCGATACACGGCCTTTTGGCAAATTAACGTTATGTCTGTTACGGGAAAAGTTTTTAGAGTAAATTCTTTACCCATTAATCGTTAAAGATTGAATTACCAATGTTCAGTTAAAGATTGAATTACCGTTGTAGATTTAAAGGATCATATACACACTCTAAATAACAGTTTTTAACTTGCTTGTTGTACGTTGATATCGCATACAAAATATCGCAAAAACTTTTGTATCATGTATTTTCCATTTCATTCATCGCCTACATTCGTTGTTTAGCCTGCTAACGCCTTCAACCGATCTCGTTAGGCAACATGATTACAGTATCGATATTGCGTCGGGTTGATGGAAGGCGCAAAACCTCATATAGTTTTTACCGTGCACGCACTGGATTTTATAACAAATTATCGTAGCAGTAAAATGACAAACGTTCAAGATTACATTTCAAAAACCTCAACCAACTAAATTATACATATTTTACTTTGAAAATTATACGTTATAATTCCTTTTGTTATCATTCTCGAGTTTATTGAGGTTTTTAGGTTGAGTTTATCGTCCCAGTCAAGATTTAGAGCAAAAATAGTGGAATGTAACTTCCTGAAGCTAACATAGAAGTTATAAGGTTGGCATAGCTAAATCTTGCAACTAAAATCCATAAATATATTTGATAAATACATCTATATATATATCACCCGATTTCTGTAATTAGACACAGTCTATCTGGATATCTCCAGTCAGTGACGAAGAGTTAGGTAATAAAGATAATAAAGGTAATAAGGACCCTTTTGGAAACAAGAATTAAAAATAAAAACATTCTTTCCGTTGAAGGTACATGATCAAAATTTTAGATTACAATTATTTTCAGTGTCTGTTTATCTCAAAACAAACTTCAAAACCTCTAGGGCAAGGTATTGCCGAGCCACTAAAGAAAATAAATTATTCGTTAGAAAAAAAATTCACTTAAAGGACATAAAAAATGGAATACATATTTTTATTGCGCCTCAAGAAGCGATCGCAGTAATCTATATAATTAATACGCCAACACGAAATTTGTCTTATGAACTCCTCCGTCATTTCTTATCCGATTTTGATCATTGACGGCTCATTGGAAAGAGCGTGTCGCGTAGATTTGCAAACTGGCCTTACATTTTTGAAAAAGTCCCTTGGGCTCTGCCCCATTGGCTTTTAAAGTTCCCATGTTATCCTTATGAAGAACATAATTGTTTACATTTTGATCAGCTGGATAATTTAATTGCTGTTATTTTTTAATTTGTGTAAACATAACCCTCAAGACGGATCGTGTTAGCAAAAATGTCCCTATTGTAGAAGGAGAAGATTCCACTCAGATCCATTTTTTAGAGAAAACAGACCCTCTCGACAGAATAACGTAGCTAGATCCGAAGTCCATGCGCCCTCTAACCCTGGGACCATAGATCAAATTATGGGTTCTCAAATACGAGTGTTGCATCAAAATGTCAGAGGATTAATGTCCAGTTTAGATGAATTTGAGATCACCGTTTCATTACTAATGCCAGATCTAATTTGTGTGACGGAACATTTCTTGAGACAAAACGAGCTAGAGATTTTGACTATTAATGGATTTTCCCTGGTTTCTTCCTACTGTCGTAATGTTTCTGCAAGGGGTGGAGTTTGTTTGTACTTGAAAGACAGTTTTAAGTGTAGCACTTTTGACATTGTGGAATATTGCAAAGAGGGCATTTGTGAGTTAGCCGCTATTAGATTAGATGTGTCTCCGAAACCCCTAATCGTTGTTAGTGTATATAGGTCACCCTCCAATAGCTTATGTGATTTTCAGGAATTTCATGATTTAATGTATGACTGTTTGAGTAGAATATTAAAAGATGGTACTCATACTGTCATTATGGGCGATTTCAATGTCGATCTATCAGCAAATAGCACCAAGAGGAATATGTTGGTTAATCTCATGAAGTCATTTGGCTTGCAGAATACTGTGTTTTCATTCACTAGGGAAGCTAATGGGACAAAGAGTATTCTTGATCATGTTTTCACAGATTTAAATTCCCCATTTGTAAAGACTGAAGTTGTAATAACTGCACTATCTGATCATCATGCTCAAACAGTTGACCTTAAGTTTCTTAATGTTACCCCGCAGGCCAAGTTTTTGTTTACTCGTTCCTTTAGTGAAAATAATCTATCAGTTTTTCGTCATTTTCTCTCAAAGGAACTGTGGAGGGATATGACTTCAGCGATAACTATGGATGACAAATTTGATGCTTTTAGCTCAACTTTATCTTATTTTTTCGACGTTGCATTCCCAGAAAAGAGGGTTAGAATACGAAATAGGCAGTTGAATGCTAAAGTTGTTTTAGATGAAAATCTTCTTCAAAAGAGAAGTGACCTTATTGCCCTACATGCAATAACTAAAGATCTTCCGTCTGTAGACCCCCAGAGACAGTCGTACCTTTTGTTGAAAAAGGAATATCGAGCATGTATTCGCTCTTGTAAATCTAATAGTGTGTTTAAGTTTATCGATAAGTCCAAATCTAAGTCCAAGGCCATGTGGAGCATCATTGATGAGAATGTAAACAGGAAAAGTAGTAAGGAGTCATCATGTCACATCGGACCCATAACTGATGCATGTGGTTACTTAAGGGAGGAACCTTTTGAAAAGGCCAACATTTTCAATAAGTTTTTTGTCGAAATTGGCAACAAACTGAATGCTCTACCTGATTTATCTGCTTTCATCAACAATAGGGCTCATGGATCCCCTGGTGAATCACTGTTTTTGTATCCGACGGACGCTGCTGAGATATTTGGTATTGTCCAGTCTTTGAAAGTGAGTAGTTCAGCTGGGTCAGATGGAATATCATCTAGATTGTTGAAGGGTTGTATTGATCTGCTTGTTTTGCCTTTAGTTTACCTAATTAATTTCTCTTTGTCTTCAGGGACTTTTCCCACTTCTCTCAAAACAGCTATAGTTAAGCCATTACATAAAAAATCTGATCCAAAGTTGTGTGATAACTACAGGCCAATTTCACTTCTCTCCACGTTTTCAAAGGTTTTTGAGAAGGTTGTAGCTGCTAGGTTAATAAGTTTTTTTAATAGAAATAACATTCTTCTTAGTAGTCAGTTTGGTTTTCGAAAGGAGAAAAACACAATAGATGCAATGTTCTGTTTTGTTAACAAAATTGTTCACGCTCTTGATGAAAGACAGAAAACATTGGGCCTCTTTGTTGATTTAAGTAAGGCTTTCGATTTGGTAAACCATTCTCTTCTTCTTCTAAAGCTCGATGTTATGGGAGTGAGAGGACGTGCTCATGATTGGTTTTCCTCCTACCTCTCTAACCGTAAGCAAAAGGTTGTAATGGACTATATTGACAGCAACAGATGTATTTGCAAATCATTTTCAGAAGAGATGTTTGTCAACATGGGTGTGCCGCAGGGCTCGGTTTTGGGACCGATTCTGTTCCTCGTTTTCATTAATAACATACAAACCAGTGTAAGTGTGGGTGAACTCTGTCTTTTCGCAGATGATACGTCACTTCTTTTTCGAGCACCGAATTTGGCTGATTTGGAAATTAGTGGTTTTATAGATTCAAATTGTCTCTTTCAATGGTTTAAGGAAAACGGCCTTGTTGTGAATACGGATAAAACTCATCTTCTCAACTTTTCAATTAGGGATAGCAGAACTGAGATTTCCCAACTTCTTCTAGATGAAAGAGAAATTACCGCTGCCGATTCCGTTAACTTTCTCGGATTAAAACTTGATGCACATCTCAATTTTCAAGATCACATCAACAAAGTTGCAGGGAAGCTTAGCTCCTGTCTGTTCGCTCTTCGAAAATTGGCGCATTTTACTAACTCTGATGTTCTACTAACTCTTTATTTTGGCTGCTTTTACCCACATCTTAGATATGCCGTTCCAATTTGGGGATATGAAAATTCAAGAACTAAGTCAATTTTTCGCCTCCAAAAAAAGGCAATCCGCATAATTTTTGGACTTGGAAGGAGAGAATCATGTAGGACAACTTTTTTTCGTAATAAGATTCTAACTTTCCCCTGCCTTTACATCTTTGAGACCCTTTTGTTTTTCAAGCAAAATTCACCCTCTATTACCAATAACAACGCCTCCTCTGGATATTCACTCCGGCCACGTTTAGAGATCCCAGTTCAGAGACACAGTACAGCATTCTATCAGCATCACCTATCATACAACAGCATTAGGTTCTTCAATGCACTGCCTGCTTGCCTGAAAATTGAAATGTCTTTTGTTTTATTTAAACGGAAACTTAGACAATTTCTTTCTGAAAAGACCTTTTACAGTGTCCAGGACTATCTGAGCCAGTAAAGAATTTTATTTTATTCATAATGTAAATAAGGTGAGAGAATATGTTTTTAGTTTTTAGGAAATATCTGTATTTCTGACGCTTGCCAATGCATGTAAATATGTTTTTACGGCAATAAAGAATATTCTGATTCTGATTCTGATTCTGATTCATGATTGTGTTTTAAATTTGTCGCCATTTGAATTATCGCTCTGCTAGAGTAGCGCACGATTCCGTGCGCTCGAATCCACTAGTTTTAAACTATTACTCCTGTTTTCTGTGTTGTTTCATCTGTTATATAAATGAAAAAATTAAGAAATAAGACATGAGAGTGTTTATGATCGCGTATATAATAGCGTATATGATAGCTTATATGATAGCATATGATAGCGTATATGATAGCGTATATAATAGTTTAAATGATAGCGTATATGATAGTTTATATGATAGAGTATATGATAGCGTAAATGATAAATTGCATTCTATAATCTATCCTATAAGAACCGTATTGGTTGATCCTTTATGAGTTGTCAGATGTAGCTCCAAGTTTAGTCGTGATTTCTGAGGATGCGACATGGACATGAAAATGGATTATACAGTATTTAGATACAATATAGGCTACCAGGGAATATTAATACGTACTGTACCCAAATAATTGAAACTAAAAAAGATTGAATAAAAGAGTGAATTGCAAAATGTTTCAGAGGATAAGGAAGTTTATCCGGCAACAAACTGACAATTTAAAAACGCTACAGATTATTATTAAATCGTGGTGACATTTAACACCACTCAATATAGAGTACCTGGTGGACCGAGCCTTGCTCGGTGTTATTTCATGTTTACCAGTTCATCCAGTTACTATAAAATATTTCAATGTCATAAAATTGATAAATAGAAACCTTTTTTATTGCTCCATGGACTCTTCATCCCATTTGCTGTATTTTCCCTTCATGGCTGTAGATTCCAAACAGCTGTTATGATTACTTCATTTGTTTACACTTTCCTTGTTTTTTGTTTATTTTCGTTGAAATCACGGCAACCCATAAGGCCAATGTTAAAATTTTACAACTTTAAAATTCGATTTATTACGTTATTAGATTTTCTCTGGCTAACTAATTTGCATAAAAGACGTTTTTGAGTCATAAATTACTTATTTACAGACTTTGAAGGAAATCCTCGGAGCCGTTTTTGAGATAAATGTGCAAGCAAGCATACATACAAGCATACATACAAGACAACATTGCCCATATAAGAGTATAGGAAGATAATTTACTATGAGCATGTTAGAGAATACTCTTGAATGAAGCGACATCATTGCAGTTACAAGGATAGAACCATTCATTAATTCTAACAATATTCTAACAACGAGTACAAATTATCATGAGCAGTGTTGCCACTGTAGAACATAAAATACAAACAGTATTTCATAAGTAAGATATATGAAAACACATTACACCTCTAAATAGCAAAACAAGAACAATATTATGCAAAAGGTTGTGATACAAAACAAACTATTAACCATTGCTAGAGCATAATTAGTCAATGAGGCATAGGACAACGTGAGAACCAAAACATACCTCAGAAAAGTTTGAATGAATAACAGCAAACAAAAATTTGAAAATTTGAATTCAACTGACAACTATGAAATCATGAACAAAAATTATGTGTCATCATCTTAAGTCTTAAGCCCTATCCCATATTCTTTTATGAACAATATATACGCGTGCGTGCATACTTTCTTGTTTACTAATCATTTAAAAAACATGGCTTCTTGGATCAATTTTCTTTCAAATCAGGCAAAAAGAATAATAATAATCCAACATAGATAAAACTATGGGAAAAAACTGACAAGCGAAGCTCAATTCACTAGGTACTGAATAAGAAAAGTGGATTTGTCATAAAAAAATAACCAAAATTATTAAAGAATCACTTATGTTTAGGCAAATCAAGAACTGTAAAAGAAGCTGTAAAAAAATCTTGAACCAAAAAAAGCAAGTTTTTTTGTAAAAAGCTATTAAAACCAATTTATTAGCTCGGTTCCACTTGGATAAAATAGTTTCTTAAAAACCAACTTAACAAGCGTTTATCATTTAGATAAAGGGAGAGTAAGGAAACTTTTTTATATTCAGCCCCAACATGCAAAATTCATTGTAGTTTATTTCACACCATGAATTATATTGTTTGGTAGTGTATTTTCCTAGCAAAACATTTCATTTAGGCCGACATAATCTTTTTGGCATTAAGAAATAGTAGCCTTTTACTGTCATAGCAAATTCATACTAACCAAAGGGCACCTCTGATGTAATGTAGGGAACAATTAATGGAAAGCTGTAACCATAAAATACAGGCAAGTGCTCCTGAAGTAGGCCTATTGTTAATATTAGTTTACTGCTGCTCTTTTGAGATTAAAAAATAACAATCGTAATTATAGAAGTTGATTATGCTTTCCAAAGTTCTACATATTTAATTTTTGTGTATATATGCATGTTGTCGTTATCAAACAGCAGATATAAGTATATGACAAACTTTTGCCTCTTGCAGTGATTTTCGTTCAAATGCATTCATCCAACCAAGCACCAACTTTTAATTATTTGGAACTTAAATTTAACATTTTATTTGCATTTAATTTGAAAATCTTTTGAGATTCCAAGACAATAAAAGTTATTGCTCGATTGGAAGAATGCATTTGAACGAAAATCTCTGCTAAAAGCAAACATTTGCCACATAGTTAAAAAAACGCGTTTGCAAACTAAAACAAATCCAGCACAGGAGATGATACAACGTAGGCCTACAACCAGCTTGGTGTGCCATCACTTCGGAATTGAGCCAAACCACAGACCGACGTAGCAAAGGCCTAGAATTGTGGTTTTGGGCTTGGCTTTCACCTGCAACATCGTACAATCTACGTCGAGATGATTTCAGAGGGGTTTGATATTTTGTCATATTTATTTATTTGTGTTAATATTTTAAATTAATAAGTAACTAAATAATTAATTACATCACGTTGACCCTCCGTTTAACGTTGACAATCCGTTTAACTTTCAAACAGAAAGTAATTTGTTCAAAACTTAAAAAAAATCTGTAGATGAATTAGTAGTTGTGCAGCGTAAAGTTAATATTTACAAGTCCAAGGTCTAGGGGTTTAAAATTTTTTTTTATTTTTAGGAGGAAAACAATATTTTTATCGTGGAATTAATTACTATTTCTCTCTAATATATTTATTCAAATAGTAAAATCGCTCAAATAGTTCATGACATAGCTTTACCAATTTTAATGATATTTTAGTTAATTATCTTCAAGATTACAGCTGCCAAAAATTACTCTATTGGTTGTTAATTGCAGTTATTTTCTTTCGCCTTATTTACTTTACCTAAAACAAGAACGGTATCGACTTTTCTGTTTAATCCAAAAATTCCTTACGTTCCTAGAGGGTCCACAAATAACTGAAGGATTGCCACTAAAGGAAATAATCAATTCCATTTCAAAGTCAAGCATTTGACGATGGTATTTAGTAATTAGACGACTTCACACTGAGAAAAATTAAGTCCTGTAATACTTGGAAGATACACGTAAATAAGGGTGTGCGGGTTACCCACTGCAATCTGGACTCGGCTCAATGCTCCGGCAGTGAGGCCGCCACAAGGAAAATCAGGACTTAGTTTGTCTACATGGTTATGACGTCACTGGCTATGACATCATTACTGTCGGTTGTAAGTCCTGCCGATCAGAGTTGGCTCTCGTAATTATTCTCGTAAAATACAACCGACTTCTATGCACTGACTTGCCTAGTCTCTGCATTTACCGGTATTAATTCCTACACTGCAGTGCAGGAATTAATAAAAACGTAGTCATTAAATCATTGAAACGTAGGACATAAATCATTAAATCCTATGAGTGCCTTGTTAAATCACATAAATATTTTGCGTTGATTTTATTAGTTCTCTAATGAAAAATAATTGGAGTACATCAACTAATTGCATACCTAATGCTTTTGTTTAGTGTACGAATGCAAGGAAAATATTATTTTTTACAGGTTCAAAATTGTTCATGTTAAATAAAGATTTTTGAGATATATGTTTTCTCTCAACGAACGGTTTAAGTCAGCCCTCAAACACTCCATCAACCCGTTGACGTTGTGTTATCAAATCAAATAGCTCGGGTTTCCACATAATCACTTCGTGTAGTGATAAAACCGGCCGAACATTGATAGAGATTGGTTGATAGTTTGGGCTCTGCGGAGGCTGGAGGAAATAGGTGGTGCGCCACCGGAAGTGGACAAACCAGGTTGTGCACCACCGGAAACCTACAACCCTCGCACGAGCACACCACCTGTAGTGCTGTCAGGTAATTTATAATCTGACCACTTGGCTGTGATATGGATTTGGGATACCATTTTGACCCCGGCATCGGCAGACTTTTTTTTAAACAATTGATTACTTAAAAAACTTCCTCGGTAAATAATGGGTGTTCAAAAAATATTTAACACGTCTAGGAGCGTAATCCCAACTTTTTCAACGGGGACCAAATTTCTTAGAACAGCCGTATGTGTTGTAAGGAATATTTATTCACTCGGACTTTAATAAAACCGTACTAATCTAAACAAAAGGAACTTTAACACTGGAACGAAATGTTTTTAAAATCTGTTATGGCTATTTCATTTTTATGGACGTTCAAAGCGGTCTTTTAACACACGTTTTATATTGAAGTTAACTAAAACTATTAAAGGTAAAGATAGGAAACTTCGGGTGTTAATTTTTAGAACTTTATTTTAGGGGATAGCATGTTTTTATTTGTCTTCTATTCTGTGTAAGGCACACAAGCAAACGCATGAGAGTACACTAAAAAAATAGAGAGTAATTGTAAATAAAAATACATAAACATCAATAATTTTATATTTGTTTTTATAACATAATGAAAAAATCAGTTCACTACGCTTTCAAAATAAATTATAAATTTCAATGCTACTGTATAATATTCTGACAGATATTTCTTAGCGTTACAATGCAATGTTTATAGACAATCGAGAGTAATATGATTTTAATATATTTTTAAAATATACACGAGGATATTAACTGATTTTTTGAAGAACCTCTAAAGGATATTTTCTTGGTTATCCATGTCCCGAAGCCTAAGACGGCATCCAAGTTCCAAGCATCTTATATAAAAAGAGGACAAATTGATGAAAAATCACTAAATATTGATATACGACTTGAAGGTTTTTGTAGCAAATGTTCAGAAATTTGACCTGAATTCATATATCATCACCCAGGTAGTTCAAATCAAGCAATGACTACTTATTTTCGGATTCGATACTTAAGTTTTCAGCAACATTTTAAATACAGCTCATCAAGAGACAAACGTATTTACAGAATTTAATACAACTTTAAACCATCTGAGATATCAACTTTTATCTTAAATAATCTTCAATATAACGTCTCTCAAATACGGAGTATCAAGTTTCTACAACAATTAATTCAAAGTTGTGGCCATTTTTGTCTCCAAATCTAATATTAAAAAATGCGAGTATCATTGTTATTAAAATTTGTCAATTCATAAAAAAGTTATTTATTAAAAAACTTATTTAGAGTGAAATTGGAAGTTCAAATTTCTGAATTATATTTCCTACTGCTGAATATTAATGATTAAGTGGAGTAATCTTGAGGAATGTGGAATATGACAATGAAAAGGTATAATAAAAAATGGTTTAAGTTACCTTGTCGTCAATTGATCCTGTTTGAGTAGGCGAAACTACAGCTGTTTCGTACTGCTTATGGAGTACATCATTCGGTAATTAAAAACGTCGAATTAAAAATTTGTACTTCTCTCAGTTGAGATTGTTAGTTGATGATAAAAACACATGAAACCAACACAAACACACACAGAGACGAAAAATAAACATTTAAATACTTGGCCAAATACAATTGTTTGTAATTGTACTTGGCCTACGTAATTGTACTTGGCCAAGTTTTTTAAATGTTTGTTTTTCGTCTCCGAGTGCGTTTGTGTTGGTTTCATGTGTTTTTCATCATCAACTAACAAACTCAACTATGAGAAGTATAAAGTTTTAATTCGACGTTTTTAATTACCTGATGATGTACTCCATAAGCAGTACGAAACAGCTGTAGTTTAGACTACTCAAACAGGATCAATTAATTGACGATAAGGTAACTTAAACAATTTTTTATTATTGCAATATTGATCCAGAGGCTAATCCATCATGGAAAAGGTATAGCATCTTTTAGCAATGTTTAATTTTCTATGCAATAATGTACAGTTTTATAATGGTAATAACTCATATATCCGACAAAAATCTAAGTTTTCCAATGTCACCACTGTAATGGAAATCATAGCACTATTCATGTTTTGAGGAGAGTCCAGAAAAAATATAGCCAGAATGCATTTTTTAAACGGCCAGTAGCAACTGAGAGTGCAAGCCGAGTCAACCACGTGGTCCAGGCCGATACTCAAATTAACATTAGTCTTACATGCAGACTGCCACGTCAGTCAACGCGGACTATACAACTGTTGACTCGTCTGCCAATCGTCGCCGCCAACGTGATTATGTCTGGAGTCGACTTTGAGATGCAGATTTGTCCGCTTGCTATGCAAATGGCTGCATAAGAAGTGGGCCAACCCTCGTCGCATCCTGCTAATGAGACAACAATCGTAGTCTCATAATCCGCTTCGCTGTAATGACATTCATAAACACTAAATGAAGTTTATGTTTTTGACGAACCCGTGTCGTCTTGGTCCATTCGTTGATCTTTTCCATAGTAAGAAATACGGTAGTTTTGTTAGCTATGTGTTTAGTGAAATAGAGGAATTTCCTTCAGTATTATTTCGGGGGACTTCTTTATTGAGTCTAGTTTTACATTGTGCAGTATATTACGTTAATGGCCCGGTAGGTACCGTTTTACCGTGCGAGCATGATAGTTACCGCTCGAGCCGCGAGCCGAGTAGGCCTATCGTAGGTGACGTAAGATACTTTACATCATACTACTCCAGTGTTTCTCAACCGGTGGTACGCGAAGGCCTTTCAGGTGGTACGCAAGAGATTAAAGAAGTAGGAAAAAGTAAAATACTATTTTCATACATATACGAACGAACACTGTCCCGTCGAACAGTAAAGTAGCACTAATGCCTTAATTTTATTAAATTTTTAAGTTTCTATTTCGGTCACAATATGCCAATTTCGTACTATATTTTAAGAACTATTGTTATTCTTTCATTTTAAAGGCAATTCTTTTACAAAACATTTTGGCACTAAACAATGTTCTGTTTTGGCATTTTGTTCTTTCCATTGAAGAAATTCTACCAGTTTTACAGCGCTCATTTGGTGGCATTACTGCAGTTTTTATTGTTACTATTTACTAGAAAAACGTAATATCTTCTATTTTGAAAACACAGTCTATGTCGACCTGTTGAATATTTTTTGTAATATGCTTGAATATAAGATTGTTGGTGAAAATACGATATACTTTGATTGACACTGAATTGTTTATTTATGTTAATTTTTCAATATAAAATATGAGAACTTCGTAAAGTTCCAAATAACAGGCAGAGAATATTTTGCCCATGTACCTAGACATTTTTCTCACATTACGAAATTCATATTCAAATTCATAGGGTTTTTTTTTGCTAAATTGGCTATAAAATTATTGAGCAGATCTGTGACGAACATATTATTTGTCAAATACTTATAATCAAAATACGATCTAAAAATTTACATTGAAAAGTTAAAAAAACGTAAATTTGAGTGTCAAAAACAAAACAACCAAAGAGCAACTATAAGCACTTTTGGAGGGTTTACCTCAGTGGTGATGGGAGGGGGGTGGGTCCTTGCGATGGTGCGCCAAAATATTGAAAATGTGGTAGGTGGTACGCGAGCACCAAAAGGTTGGGAAACACTGTACTACTCAGTAAAAAAATATATTTATGAATTATAACGTATTCCTTACTTAAACCATTACTTAGGTTTATCAAATTTTCAAATCTACCCTTTGCTACTGCCACCAGTGCTGCCACTTCATTCCTCTAAATCAATATACATGCATTAAACGTCGGTTTGCTGCACGAGTGCACTCAACTGATTGTTTAATTCCGTTATTTCCGTTTCCTAGTGCACGGTAAATTTACTGCGCACTGCACGGTAAATTTACCGTGCAGTTACCGGCAAAGCGTTTTCCAGCAGCCAAGAGTAAGGTACAGAAAACAAATGTTTCTGTGTAGTATGATCTAAATTTTCTTACAGGTTCTATTATGATGGAAATGTTAGTGCAACGGAAGCATTATGTTTAAAGGCGTCTTTTGTTTTTATTTAATTAGTACGATCTTACCGACAGGATAGGAACAAGATTGACGGCCGTACTATGTTTCAACGTAGTCCTTCAGGTAAACCCGGGCTCACTGGTGAAGTACCCAGTGAGTAAACTAGCAAAACTAGTTTACTCACTAGTAAACTAGTAACTATGAGCTAAACTAGTAATGAGTAGAAAATTAGTGTAAAATGTAGTAGTAATGAGTAGTAGTAACTATGAGCTAAACAAGTAAATGAGTAAACTAGTAAGTAAACTAGTTTACTTACACCTCCCGGTGTAAGTAAACTAGTACTGGTTTTACCACCCACTGATCGTTGTTGGATGTACACCGGCAGTAATAGTTATTATTGAACGGAAGTTATGATTATTGATTGCCGAAATTCAGTGAATTAACCCACACGAATTTCGTTAATCGAGTGCAACTAAACTTCAACACCGCCAACTGAGCCTGAATCTTCAACAAATAAAACGTAGAAGCCCGAGCATTTCCAATAACGATTCAACCCTAATCACACTACCGGCCTCACGTGGTACAAGCTAAAAGCCACATCAGATGGTCTGAACATCTGCACGGGCTCAAACATGACACCTGTCAAGCCGGGGGTAGGGACATTTGGAAATATCAATTTGTCCACACTCCGAACACCACACACATACACACACAAGGACACACACACACACACACACACACACACACACAAACACATCGGTGGGGATGGAGAGGCTAAATGTTATTTCATGAAAGATATAATCCATACAAGGGAGGGGCATTATGTCACTATAATGGAGTGCGGGGGGGTCTATTGTGGGCTAATTTCCACCCCGGCAAGTCACCTGCCCCGACCCCTTTTAAATACCGGCCCATTGTTGCTTTGACCCGCCCGCAAAGGGACAAAGCTCGCTGATTTTCTGATTTTGTATCTCCAAATTGGCGGATTAGAGTGTTGAGGGAAGCGCTTGATTCTTCGTTGTGTTTGCTGCTGATTGTTTCGTTGGAAAAATTGTTAGGTTGTTTGGAAAATGTTTAGTTTAGTCCAGTCAATTTACGCGATGGCCTCAAAAAAACTGAGAAAACATTTTTTGATGGAATTCTACTTAAAAATATATGGATTTTAACATATCCAAAGTTTACCAAAATCGGACCATGGGAACCTCACTAAAATCACGTTTCAAAATGGCGGCTTTTCCCACCATACAAAAATTTTTGAAAAAGACATTCAACTGCTTTTTGTATCAATGTTTTTCGAGATATTGACTTTGAACCGCCACCAATCATCGTTGGGTCATGGGTTCTAAATTTTGACAGAGTTTACATTTTCGGCCGCCATCTTGGATCCGCCATATTGGATATAAATATTTTTTTTTCAAATGTAAAGATGGTGTTGTGATACATCATTATGGACTAGAATTTTACCCTGAACGCAATGCTGAAATCCGTTTTTGAAAATATATATTCCTCTAAAGTCAATACTTCTAAAAACATTGATACAAAATGCAGTTGAATGTCTTTTTTCAAAAATTTTTGTATGGTGGGAAAAGCCGCCATTTTGAAACGTGATTTTAGTGAGGTTCCCATGGTCCGATTTTGGTAAACTTTGGATATGTTAAAATTCATATTTTTTTAAAGTAGAGTTCCATCGAAAAACGTTTTCTTGCAGTTTTTTTGAGGTTCCCCATGTTACTTTTCGTAGAATGACTGGCCTAGTTGTAGTTTAAGTCATTTGGTTTGGATTTGTATCTTACTTCAAATTAGTGTGGTACGAGTAGATGTATTCGGTTGATTCATTATTATTGCTCATAATGGTGATAGTAAAGAGGATCGCTGACTTTGGTAAATCTCTGGTGAAACTTAAAGCCTTACAGTATATTGATTGGGATTTAAAAAAATGTCTACTTAAAATCTTTTTGCTTTATACGATTGTGCATACTACATACCACAATAATATTGTAAATATTTGTTTACAAAATTGTTAAAAAGATTATCCAAACAATTATCGATTTTGTTTTGTTTAGTTACGTAGTAAATGTTGTATCTTACTTTTACACTGAAATATATATGCCTTAAAATGTTTGGGTACATTTAAAAATGTTAGTCGCATTTTTGTCGACTACAATTAAATATTTTTGAATAAGCAAATCAGACCCTCCAGCTTTTAGTTCACCTACAAATTAACCATCCAGAAAAATCTTTTCCCAAAAAGCAGGAAAGAGCCGTTTTGTATTGGTCTATCTTCAGTACGTGTTCAAGTCTTTAATGTAACTATTTAAATAATAATAAACTATTTAGATAATTATCTTTATATTAATAGACAAGCATTTTTTCCATAAGGTTTTTGTCCTCCTTTTTTCTCAGCCAGTGTGCATCGTAGTGAAAATCTAAGAACACCAATAGAATTGTATTTTCCTGTAGATGTGCAGAACCCTATTGAAATTTATATTATTCTTTTAGACATGTAGAAAATTGAATTTAAAAATTAAAAAAATAACATAGGCCTTATGAGTTGCTGTTTTGGAGATATAATAACCATCAAATGTAATCAAAGTTAGCATCATATGTAGCTGTTATAACATGCTATTTTTCGTAGAGTAAAGATCAGATGTGGAAACATTATGTAAGATCGAAAAGTGGGAATAAATATACGCAGTTTTTTCTGTCATCTGATGAGATATAAAACCAAAATCATTACAAATTTTTATCAAGCAATAAACAAATGTAAGGAATTCATTTATAACGAGTAAGTATTTTTATAACGTTATACACGGTTGTATATAACGTACGATATTTTTTATCATACTACGCAGAAAAAAAACCTTCAATCATAACGTAGTCCTTGCATAAACATACGTTTCTCAATCTTCAAACCTAACCTATAACAAACAGAACAAACATTTGCTACGGATGCAGTGCTGCCACTACATAGACTACATTCCTCTAAAAAGTAGCCAATAAACAAGCATTAAACGTCGGTTTGCTGCAAGTCAGCTGATTGTTTACTTCCGTTCTTTCCGGCCTAGGTCGGATAAGAGTTTATCCGGCCTAGGCCGGCAATGGGTAACTTTCGAGCCAACAAAAAGGAACTGAAAGTCTATGTTTCTGTGCTAGTATGATGAAAAAGTTTGTTTGGGTACGGAAATGCAATGTTTGGATACCGAAAAATCAGCTGATAATTATTTATTTTGATGTAAGGAAATCGAGGGTTTTCGTGGATGTCAGCTGAACGTTAACGGGCAATTTTCGTATACAGAGTGATGGAAACATTTTTCGCACGGCAAAATTTTTCATGAACGAAAACAATCTTCAGATGATCTTAAGTTTTGGGGAGAGTTGTCGTCGTTTTCACCATCACAAGTGTCCTGCTACTTGACAGGATGACAGATGTTCGCCCAGGGCGCCAGTGGAACCCCCTCCCCCCCTCCCCCCTTTCCCTTTGAGCGAATCAATTATACATTCGCCTCATCTAACACGAGAGCTCGTATGCGATTATAGATTCATTCTACACCTCTTTTGTTGCGAGGCAACACTGAATAGTGTTTCGTGAACCTGTTGGATGTGGGGTACTTCAGGGATCTGTTGTCGAAAATTTGGCATGTGGTTTAGTTTTTATTTTCCCACCCCGGTAAAAAATAAGCGCTCAAATCTGTGGTTGGCCTTTAGAACTATTTCAAACCATGTCCATATGTTATTCATAGACTAGTTGCAAAGTGAATTGATTTTGATCTAATGACGACGGATCAACAGTTCGAAAGTTCAGCCCTTTACTGAAGCCCCCCACACTGGCCCCGTCTTCAAATACTGAGACGTATTGACATATTTACATCAATAAATATGAATATGGGTGTTAAACCCTTTAATTTCAAACATTTAAATCTATCCGGCCGCTATCGATTTATGACTCCGAAAAGACAACCCCTCGCGCATTAATATCGATTTTATCACTTACAAAGTGAAATGTAATCTGAAACGGTTTATTTCAAACAAAGCGAAGTAGGAACTACATCAACCTCCTCACATATTTAAAAAATTAACAGGTTAAAATATTTCAACAATCGAACCTTTTTGGGATTGTGCTGGACTGTAATTCATCTTGGGATAATCGGGACTAAAATTTGTTAAGAAAAGCGTCTGGTTTTTTAAATTAGAAACATGTCAAAATTATGTAACAATGGAAATTTTCGCACAGTATACTTTCCTCTAAAGCATAGTTATGTTGCATATGAGCAGAATGTATGGGGCCACGTTATAAAGGCAAACTGGATCAAACAAAAGAAATTCAACAATACTGGTAATTACAAAAATTTTAAAACCAAACTATTGAGAATCTACAAGAGAACACTTTAAAAAAAAAAAGAAAAAACAGTTTGTGGACATATAGCTCCACATATGGCGACACTATAGTTTATGAAAAGTTTAATTAAAAATATTAAAACTGTCCAAATTCACACCTAAAACAACTGTAAAATAATTTAGGCCCTCCCACATTAACACTTGGGTACGAAAAATCAAAAAACAAATTACATTTTTAATACAGGGCTATCTTTGGCAAAGCAGTCATTCCCTGGGAGGTGGTTAAGTAATAATCTCCTTCTCTCAGTGGATAGCAAATTTTATGATAGCGTTGCAACCGATACATCTTTTGGACATAACGCAGCCGTTAAATCTCTCGATCGCAGTTGTCGCGACGTGGGGTCTGTGGCGTCAAAGTTTTGGAATTAAAAATAAAAACTAGCTCATGTTTGAAAAAAAGTTGATTTAATAAACTTTACAAATGCGAGTTGTATAAAGTGGACCGTATTTTGAAATGAGATTGAATAAAAAACGGTGATGACAGTGACTGGAATGAAAACGACTAAATGAAATGAAATGAAATGAAATAAGGAGAGAATGATGTTTCCCTCCGTCCTAGACTGAGTTTAGTCAGTGAATTCAGACGCTATACAGATAGTTTCTGTATTCATTAAGGGGTCCCTCCAGTAACGTTGTAAGCGACATAAAGTAAATTTTTCAGGAAATGGAAAAAACATATAATTGGGAATGTAATGATTTAAATATATTTTATTTGTTATATATAATTATAATATCATAAAACTAGCCAAACTATGAAGTATTACAATATCATCGCACGTAATAAAAAAGTTATTACAAAAAAAGTTATTTTAAAATTGCAATAACGTCGTAAATGACAGTCGTTTGCAACGTTGTTGCCGGCTTGGCGCTTGCAACAATGTTTCTTTTGATTTCTTCTTTTCATTTATGCACGGTTCCCCAGCATTTCTTCTCCCCTTACGTACATTTCTGGCCCAACTTTCGAACTTAACAGGGCGTTTTTTACTACGATTTAGCCGATTAACATCGGGACGGCGACAGAACGGTGCGCGGTGATATTGCAATTTTTGGCGGTTACAACGTTACTGCAACTGTGGGACCAACAGCACTTGGTTTTCAACCTGTGGTAGTGCTGCCAACACAAGAGATATCAATGAAAAATACCCTGCACTGATGCAGGATGTCGTTTACAACCTTACTGCATAGAAATCTCAATTTTGAAAAAGTTGTCGTTTACAACGTTACTGGAGGGACCCCTTCCATTGATTTTGTTAGCTACTGTCCGATGCCCTCCCTCAGAAAGGGTTGGGGCCATAAAGCACTGAAAGAACTTTATCGCCGGATAGGCACCATGACATTCCCAATTATCACTTCCTTCTCAGAGGGACACTTTGAACTTTGAACTTTAAGCCACGTAAACTGAGGTTGAATCTTTGAGGTTTTGTATCTAGCCACGACAAATGAATGTATTTACTATTTATTCTAAATACAATCGTGAAACATCCGAATATGAAACTGTATTAGTACATAATACATCGATAAACAATTATTGATACAGAAATTGACCTAACAAACTAAATCGAACAGTAATGTAGCTATAGAATAATTTTCCAATTTACAAAAATAGTTTTAAAATTTGTTATATGAGACAAAAAGGCTGTTTTCAATGATTGAGAATTTTTCCAAATTTGGGAAAGACGGGAAAAAAGTTGGGAATTTCATATGACCCCCTATAAGAAACCCGAAACCTTTGATAAAAATATCATATCAAATTAAAAATAAATCAATATCAATTTCTTATATAAACAAGGACGGTGTTTCGCTTCCCAGAGTCAGTAAATCGCACAGATTCATCGGGAGGATTTGCGCATTTGCAGATAATATCGCTTTGACGTCGGCAGCTTTGACGTTGGAGGTTTTGTCACTCGCAGCTCGCCGATCGGATGTGATGTGTTCTGTTTCCGACGTAATCCGCCCGCTCCGTCGAACATTACGGGCTAAACCTTCAAAGAAGACCCGGTCGGGCTAGGTGCAGACTGGTACATGTTTATGTAGTCGAGTGGGTGGCTGGGTTGTGTCAAAAAGCGGTTGGTTCCCATCTTCGCGCCCGTTCCATCCGTTATCTCTTTGATTGATCCGAGGTCTATATTATCTTTCATCAAGCCGTAATGTATTATACTAATATCATCGTATCATTAGGAAGGCTTGTCAATTTATTTATACTTTAATTAGTTTCTGTACCTAACAAGTGAACTCTAAGCGCTGCTTTAGAAAGAAAACAAGAATGTCTGGTTTAGAAGAAGACATTAAAAAAAATAAAAATGTGAAAAAGTAGCATTTGAAGAATGGTAAGAAAACAACTATACAATCTACAGAAGAATTAACAAAACAATTTTACTGGCAGTCATATTCTATAGGCGAAGCTATGGAAAACTGACGTTTTCCAGCTTTGTCAGCGGTGACGGCGCGGCGCTCAGCTGGCAATGTGAGTGCTGCTCCGACCGCGCAGGCGCCAGCGTGTGGCTTACTCTGCTCACATCTGAACTTCTCCACTTTCGTTTAGCTTTTAAACCTCGCAATACCTCACTTGTGATCTCTTTCTCTAATTTAATAGACAATATATCTTTTCGGGATTGCATTTCATGCCATACTAGGGTTATTTATCTCAAATTTTCAGCAATATACCGGGTGAACTAACCGGATGACAACCGATATTGGTACGATTCACTTTTGTATTTGTCCCTTTAACGTTAAAATTGCTTCCCATTTTGCGGCGGTTCTAAAATTGCAAAAATATTCACACATTAGCAGATTGTTTTAGATTTTTCTCAGCGCCCTTGGCAGTATTTGAGATTTTGAAATGAAACTATACAAAGCCTCGACGAAGTTTCTATCTGACATAGTTTTTTTTCAATTTAGCGTCATATATTCGTAACTTATTGCCAATGTATTACTGTATTCAGTATTGTATATTCATTTTGGCCACATTTTATCATAAGTTCCCCTTGCATAGTATTCATAACTTAAATGACACATGTGATATATTCCACTACACTTGTCAAAGTTATACCATAAGGGCCACTTGGTATAATATTTTTTTTTTTTAATAATTTTGATTCTGAACTGTTGCTAGGATTTAAATGAGATGCGTTGGGTACAAATACCAATTTATTGTCGTTAATTATGCAAATCAGTCCACATGAAGAAATATAACATAAAACCATCTTACTTGAATATGAGGAAGGTAGGCATGTTTATAAGAGTAGGTAATTATTTCGTTCGAGCGATAATTGACTATTATAAATTCCTCTTATAAATCATAGACTTCAAATTTATTCTCTGACTTGAGTTTATCTTGCAAACCATAGACTTCGAATTTTTCTTATAAATCCTTGACCTTGAACCTCGTCTAGAAATAACAAACAATCAGACTAATTAATATAAATACATACAAATATTTCCAAAATGAATTTAAAAGCAAATTTACAAATTGAGAACATGTGCAAAACTCAATGACCAAATAGAACATGAATGGAGAGACATTTGAATAATCTTGTTTTTTCAATTATTTACACAAGTTAACATTTATAATAATGAAAATTGAATCATGGACTATATATACAATATTTTATACAATATAAATTTATTATTTCCTAATTCTAATTACATTAAATTTACCTTTCACGAGGAGTCAATTAATTTACAACATAGCCAGTTCCTTCCCCAATTGAATAGACCAAATAATTCCTGTTACTTGAATTTATAGCAAGAAGCCAACACGACAAACAGTAAGTGATTTTCATATCATACCATTGATCATAAGGCTATACATATATATAACAGAGTTATTTATATAATTAACAAAATGAACATTTTCTAATATTACATTTGGAAATTAATAATTACTAGACGTGGTATAAAGTGAGTAGGGACTTTTAACTTCTAATAATAGAGCAAATTTGTTTTGTTCGCTGATTTAAATCTGTAATTAGAAGTGATGAAGGAAACGTGTCGGATTGACGACATATGCTAATTACAATAATCAGCATCAAAGGCGAAGCAGAGGATTCACTATCTAATTTATACGCCTTGTTTTTTCCACTCTTACCACGTAATAAAATAAACCTTGAAAAGTCAACTTTTTCGATTCTTTGAATTGTTACCCGAAAAGACTGTCGACTAAAATATTCTAAAATTCAAAATTGATTATCATAGTCTGGTCGCTGAGCTATGTAGGGTCCGCCAATTTTATGACTGATTCTAGTACTATTTGATGTGTTGAACAAGAATATAGCGTATGCCATAGTGGCATCCTTGGGCAACTTTGAATATCGAAGGTCTTAAGTTCACTGAGCCGAAACTACACAAATATCGAAAAAAATGTATTCTATCATATTCTAGGAGACACAGACAGGTTGTATTTGCTCAACTGCAGAAACTGCAACCATCAACTTTGATATGTGTCAAAAACCCAGCTGAGCAAATCGTATTTAAGCAAGGCTTGAGTTAGATTCACTTGAACGATTTTCAACTAAAGATGAAGATTATTAACTTTGTTCTCCTCTGCTGCTGTAAGTAATATATTGAAAGCATGCTTGAATTATATGTTTTTCAATGTTTTGATATAATTTTATTAAGATTCATAAATATTTAAAAATATTATAAATCTCTCTTTGTGAAACAATTTTTTTCTAATAGTATTGCCAACACAGAATTATCTAATTATATTTAAAATATTGCCTTTTATTATTTATTTAAAAAATATTGTTGAGGTACTTCTAAATATTTTTGCAAACTGTAATACGTTGAAGTAGCCTAAACATTTTTTGTGATTTTCAAAATCTCTCTGTGCTACTAGGGAAATCATCATCATTACTTCTTTATCGATGATTGAACAATGTGAAATGAATCTACGTGTTAACAGACTCAAAGCTCTTGTCCATCACTGTGTCGATGTTGGTCATGCAATACTCAGAAACAGTTTCACTGATCATTCATTTTAAATTTTGCAAAAAAAGGTTTGATAGCTAATCGAAAATTAGGATTTTGTTTGGAACTGAAGATATCATACTTTAATTGAAAAAAATCAGAAACAACCGATTTCGATGGTTTTTGTAGAATTATAACCCTTTTTAAACAGTCAGGATTGCATGATCAGAGTGATTGAAGCCAGAATGAACATTGGGACTAATTTACAACCTAAGATAAAAATCTTTAGGTCAAAATATTTAGTTGTTATTAATTTTTCAGAATGGAGCTTCACGATTGTGTTCAGTTTTGTTGAATATAGGCATTCGACAAATCAAATTAAAGCTATTTCATCGCTGAACATTTTAAGACCAACCTGAATTTTACCCTGTGATTACAACCGGATATGAGAGATAAACAATCCTAAAAAAATGATTTGAAATTGCCCTTAAGGAATGTAGGGAGGCATTGACTATCACAAGGTGCTCTTTTGATTATTTGAATACGTGGTGCATATGACGTAAGCAAGGTTTTATGATCGGTATATTTTTCCCTTTTTAGACCTAGTTTAACCTGTATTTAACTTTTGGTGGCCATCTTGGGCATCATATTGGATGCGCTTCAAAAATTATAGTGATAGTAAATTTTGGGTGTTGAATGCATTTTGCTACTGAAAAAAAAACCGTAAGCAGAGTTTGAATCATTAGGTAATTTAAGTCAAGGAATAAGGTAGATGTAGGGCAACAGGGTTTTTTCACCATCTTGGATACCACACCTCCAGTCCAAATTTTAGTTTGATAACAGGCAGACCCCGTATTCAGCGGGGTCGAAATGCCCTAAAAACCTTTGTTTCCCAACTGTTACATACGTGAAATATATCTTGAATAAGTTTCTTTTTGAAAATTGCCTTGACTGTTATACACTAGGAAAGTCCCCAAACATACTAAAAATATTAACCAACAAAAAAAAAACATTAACATTGTTGATGTTTTTAACAATGAATAAACAATTAAAAAATACCTAGTGGTTCATGTGTTGGTACATTCCTTATGGGCGATTCCAAATCAATAGTTTAAGGATTGTTGAGAGAAGTAACCAAACTTGATTCTGTTTCTGGAAGCATCACGAGAGCAACATAAGAAGCATGAAAATGCTGAAAGGAATTTAAATTAATTTTAAAACAAGTATGAAATAATTGATTTACATCCCATTTAATTCCCTTATTAAAGAAATTACCCTAGATATAATGTAAAATAATTGAAATTGTAGCTTTACGTTATAACGCAGCTCCGAGGTTTTCCATTAAATAGCTGAACAGTAACATTTGTACTGTTGTAAATACAGGAGTCCTCTTGGCTGTGGCACTACTGCTACTAATTTTTGGCCTCTCTGGCCATGGCACGACTGCTCCTATCATTAGAGGGGATTAACGAGGGTCAACTTGCTTGGTTCGAAATGGCACTACTGCTCCTACCGCCCGGACAGGTAGTCGACGCCAGGTAGCCAGACAACGGGAAAACGGGAATTATATTGTCCCCGCGGACCCTCTGCTATGATGCTTATTGAACTTGATCTTAGGAGATCTAACAAAATTAGGAAAGTTATTATACCTCTTGAGGAGCATGTTGGCGCTTGGCTGTTTACAATAAAAAGGTGTTTAAACTGGACGTTTTTGTTTTGAAGGACAGCAAATAGATTAATTAAATGAATTTGCATTTTTTTCGAATTAATGTCTTTTTCCGATCCCCAAACCTAAAATTTCGGATTGAATATCCTTTTGTTTGTAATAGGGGTGTGTGAGTAGTGAAGTTGTCAAGTTTTTGAAAATACTCGTGGGTTCCCGAGTTTTTTCGAATCGAGTATTTTGAAGAGTATAGGTTAATAGTTATACTTTTTGCATAATCATGATAATATATCAAAAATGATAATTATTAAAAAATAAGATAATTATATTTGAAAGACATTCGATACTATAAAAGTGTTCCTGAGTTCATTATTAATAAAATGTTCCTGGGTTAAAAGCAAGCCTATTTTCAAATTAAGTGACGATAATTAAAACCTAGTTAAGTGGATATAAGCCGTTAAAGTTTGATTTTTAACACCCCGTGTTTTAACATTGTTTATTAATTTATATTAGTCTTATAGAAATGTAGAAAATTGAATTTAAAATTTCAAAAAAATTAACATTAGCCTTATGAGTTGCTGTTTTAGTGATATTAAAACAAAATGTAAACAAAGATAGCATCATATGTAGCTGTTATCACATGCTATTTTTCGTAGAGTAAAGATTTGATGTAGAAACATTAAGCCACAGTTGATTGGGGCATGGAGTAAAAATATAGAATTTGATTGAAATCAGGACTACTGAGAGAAGATTAAGGATACCATACTCAAATGTGTTTCATTTTACATATAAATGGAAAAAATTAAGTTTATTTGCTTAAATAAGATTAAGAGATACAAATATCCTGATAAAAAGGGAAGAAAAAAGTACGTTATATTATGTATTTACATGGACAAATGTACTATATGAAATGTATTTAGAAACGCATTGGTAGCCTATATGCGGGGATCATTTACAAAATTAGCTATCCCTTTGTCACTTTGAAAATTGGTCGAATTTTCGACCACTGGCGATCTTTGGCGACCAGTATGTCTTATTCTACGAAAATCGTTCGTTCCACGGGTGACATAAGACTTTTATTCAAGTATTTTTCAAATTAATTAAACATTTAACGCAAGCCAAGTAAAACAGTCGCTTTTTGGTATAGTTTTTAGACCATTGTAAATAAAACTAAAATTTTTAAGAGGGTGCTATACATATTCGCATCGATTCGCATTTTCTAGTTTCTAAGAGCCAAATGGCCGAGTGGACGTTGGTGTAAGCTATACATACACGTCACGTCACGTCACGTTGCGTCGCGTCCCAATTCGGCCGATTCGGCCGTGTATGCTCATCAGAGCATTAGAGTAGGGCCGTGCCGTGACGTGACGTGTATGTATAGCCGGTTCCATTTGATTACACAGGTTTCATTCACTTTGAAAATGGACGCGACGTGACGTGTATGTATAGCAGCACCTTTAACAGATGAATTGAGAAAGAAGTTCAACCTCAGGTGTTAATGATCAATCCAGAATGTAATTGAACTCTACGTAGAAGGGCGGAAGTACATAACAGTTTTCTTGCCGTGTGAGGGTTTCCCGGGAGGCCAACAAACATTTTCAAATGCCCTCGGCATGCCTCGGCATACCTAAGTGGACCTGGTGGATTGCACCGTTCCTCCCTGTGTAAGTGCAATTGATGGGTTTTGGACGTTTTTACTGAAAACAGTTTACTTTCTTTGATTGACACATGTTTTTCGTATTAATGAATAACTGTACCACAATTTGTTCCTAAGTACAATCCTTTGCTTGCGGAAAAGTATTTCATGCTTTTAAGTGATCTATAGTAGTTCAAATTTAGGCGCAAAATTCTCACGGGTCTTATGAGCTAATTTTCAGGAAGAAAAAAGTCAGGAAATATTGATAAATTTATCCCTGAATCAATAATACAATTTAAGGGTATTGCTTTAATTCTTTACTTAATAAGCCATGAAGAGCCTGCTGTACTACCCGCCATATAACAATATTTAAGTCCCTTAAGAAAAATGTTATTTTCCTTGAACTATGCTTGGCTTTGAACTGAAATTACTTTTTTACCTTAAATTGTATGATATGTTATACTAGAGATCGCATATTGGTATAAATTCAATCAGAAATTATCTGGGTTCAGTTTTTGCTCATTGCTCCAATAAAACTCGTGACTGAATTTGTTTACATTTTGTTGTTATTCCGTAACCATCTTGACAACTCATAAAGCAATTGTTAATTTATAGGAGGCATAACAGTCAAACAGAAGTGACGGGGAATTTAAATTCCCGATTTCCCTCGATGTACCGCGACTACCTGTCCGGGCGGTTGGAGCAGTAGTGCCATTTCGAACCAAGCGAGTTGACCCTAATTAATCCGCTCTAATGATCGGAGCAGTAGTGCCATGGACAGAGAGACCAAAAATTAGTAGCAGTCGTCCCGTTCCCGTCCTCTTTGCCGTCCACAACAGATTCTAGACGAACGGATTGACATGCAAGGACGAAACAAAACTTTTCCCCACTAATTCTTACCCGAGGCACAATGTAAAAATATGTTCAACCTTTTCAAAATACAGGGTGTTCTAAAAACCTTGGGTCATGGATTTGCATCTCAGATTTCTTAAAATTCAAACATGTCATATTTTACATTATTTTAAAGCTTTTCTCAAGACGAACAATTTAGTGATAGCAGAACTCACTTATCTGTATTATTTTCAAAATTGCGGCCGTTTATGAAAAAATATTGGTATTTATCCTAAACATCGAGAACTATTGAAGATTTTTTTGTTATGTTTGAAAATTCTCAATCCTTGTATACCTAGCTTCAATTTGATATACGACGTGCCAATATTTAAAAAATAATATTTTTCGATAAATTTAATTTTTCAAAGTGCTGATAGCACTGGAAATCAAATATTTTAAATTGCAAAATATGCCAAATAGGATATCATTTTTAAAATCTTGCAAAATCCTTCAACTCTTCAATTTACACTCACCTCCAATCTTTATTCGTTTTGTAGTAAAAACAAAATACTAAATTTTTCATACAACGCCCATGTTTAAGGGCAGATTCATTCTTAATGGATGCTAATTAACATGCATTGAATACTGCACATTTAACACGATCGTTATATGCGAAACTGGAGTTTTTTGTTTAATACTAAAAAAACTATTAAAGATTGGAGGTGAGTATAAACTGAAAAGTTGTAGGTTTTTGCAAGATTTTTAAAATTATATCCTATTTGACACATGTTGTCATTGAAATGAAATTTTTTCATTTAAGTGCTACCAACAATGTTTTAAGAATATTTATTTATTTTTAAATTTTGGCATTTCATATGTCAAATTAAAACTTAGTTCAAAGGGACCAAGAATTTTCAATCAGAACAAAATAATCTTAAGTGGTTCTCGAAATATAGGGTGTTCCGTAAATACTAATATGTTTCACAAAAACGACGCCATTTCGAAAATAATAATGATAAGTGGGTTCTGTTTTCACCCAATTGTTCGTCTTGCTTAGAGCTTTAAAATGTTGTGTTAAATAGTATTGTATGACATGGTTAAATTCAAGAAAGCTGAGATTCAAACACATGATCCCCGTTTTTTTAATACCCTAATATATTTCATAAAAAGGTTAAAAATGTTGTTATGTCGTTTTGTTCCTTGGGTGGGGAAATGTTTTGTTTCGTCCTCGTATGTTAAGCGGTTCTTCTTTAATCTGTCGTGGACGGCTTACAAGACACCCTGTGTGAAGTAAATGAAAGAACAGCCTATAACCACGTGACCTCGTGCCAGTTCTGATATAGCTTCCAACAGTCGTCAAAGTGAAATCTATCGAACACAAAACTGTATCACATTTAACATCCCGTTTCATACAGGGCATGAACGATCCATCGCCTATATCGATAGCCTGTGATGATGTTGCACGTGTCAGTTCTCATCCAGTCCTCACTTCACCGAGCTTCTCAGTGTAGAAATTTTCATAACTAAAAATTACTGCAAATATTTTTTATTTACAGGTGTGTTTCACGGTGTGAGAGCATACAGGAATTTGTTCGTTCCAAACCCGTACTTTCGACCATACCCGGCGTATTCACCATACTCGGTGTATTCACCATACTCGGCGTACACACCATACTCGGCCTATGCGCCAAACCCGTATGTTTGTGGCAAGATTATGCACCGGTGCTGCTATGATTTTGGATATGCTTTCTGCACATACGGCACTTGCAACGTGTGTCGCCCAACCGGCCTGCGGCGCTGCTTCGTCCAAGGCCGAGAAACCTGCATTGTGTAAATTGGATGGTTATCGAAGAAGAAACTGATTTGTCATTGGCAATATAGGTTATAAAAATAAACCTGAGACGAAGTGCGAAGACTGGTTCATTTATCATCCTTACTATATTCTACTATAGGAAATGTATGTTCTGCAAAAAAAAACATACTAACGTGTGCAAAAAAGTCCGTCCCCCCCTCCTTAATTTTTTTGTTTGTAAAAACAAACACTTAAGCTTTAGGGAATTATACTAACTCAACCCAAATTATCTTTTGACGTTACCAAAAATTTTCAGTGTCCCCCAAAAATGGGGGATTTTGGGGGCAATTCAAAATTTTCAAATGCAAACCGCTTTTGAGTGACTCTTCATTTTAAAGAGCTTTCAAAAAGTAGATAAATGGTGAAAATTGGAGGTCTCTAACTTGTCTCTATCCAAATTGACAGCTTGTCAAAATTTGGAGTACAACACATACTTGAAACCTGGCGTCTAGGACATTTGGAGTTTAAATTCACCGTTGGTGACGTAAAAATGAAACGAGCCTGGAAAAAATGTTTTTAAATGAAAAACTAGTCTCTTTTGGTGATATTTAACATTTTGAGTTGCCCCCAAAATCCCCCATTTTTAGGGGACACTCAAAATTTTAAATTTCACCAAAAGCGACTAATTTTTTACTGAACAACATTTTTCCCAGGCTCGTTTTATTTTTACGTCACAAAAATTGAATTAAAACTCCAAATGTCCTTGACGCCAGGTTTCAAGGATGTGTTGTATTCAAAACTTTGACAAGCTGTCAATTTGGATAGAAACGCGATAGAGACCTCCAATTTTCACCATTCATCTACTTTTTGGAAGCTCTTTAAAATGAGGGGTCACTCAAAAGGGGTTTGCATTTGAAAATTTTGAGTGTCCCCCAAAATCCATCATTTTGGGGGACACTCAAAATTTTTGGTAACATCAAAAAATAATTTGGGTTGAGGTAGTTTCATTCCCCAAAGGTTAATTGTTTGTCTTAACAAACAAAAAAATTAAGGTGGGGGGGACGGACTTTTTTTACACACTGTATATCTCGATACAAAATAATAGACTTTTGTGAGTTTATACTTTTTTCTGTCTCAAGTTTTTATATCCTATATAACACATTCGGGTTGAAAAATCTTGATTTTAAAAGCACCCTTAGATAATCCAAAACAGCTTATTTTCTAGACTCCTATATGGAAAATCGAAGTAAAAATCTCTTGATTTGTTTACACAAACAACACAACAATACGGAGCTCAGCAGAAATGCAGACATTTTATGAACCTTCCATTTGAACAAATATTTCATAAGTCACTTCACAAAAGAGCGCAGGTGTAACATGCTGTAACATGTCAAAAAGTTGAACACAAATGAATTGACAAATAACACCTGTGGGGGTCTTGACTGGTTTTTTCCATAAAAATGTGATATAAAAAATATGTAAGAAATACCAAGATATTGTCACATCTCAGTATATTTTTAAGTGCTCATAGAAAACATTGGATAATGATAAATGTTGTTAAACATAAAAAAACTGGCACATAAAGGAGGTTTAGAACTCTAAGTTGGTTGACTTGACTTATGTTGGCATCCTGTGTCCCGCAGATGCAGCGAATCACTCTCCAACATGGGGATTTCATTGGAAGGATTTTCAAGCCTACCAATATTCATCAATACTTTAGAAACTATGCTTCGATATAAATGTTTTTAACTAACATTTAAGGTTTGTAAAGAGGGCTAATTATCGACAGTTGCAAAACATAGTACAATTTTACATCCAAACATTCTGGTTTATCATAGAATACTGTATGAACAAAAATAGTTTTACGCCTAGTGGTGTAATTGTGTATATTGTTGCTATTGCTATCTACAGTTTCTTGCAACTCGTTCAGTTTCACATGAAAACTTGGCTCTAAGATAAAAAGATTCGGATCGGTTAAATAATCAATTGTTTTTGAACGAACCAAGTGAAGTGCATCTATTTATTAACAGAGTAAAACATGTCTTACGACTTTAAGTTTTTAGATAAAAATTACGTAGAATAAAAGATAAAAGAGGTAGAATTGGAGGGAATGTAGAGAAAATATTTTCTTAAAAAAAAATTACACCTATCAAATCAGGGAAATCCTACATGCTACAGTTTTGTTAAAAATTTTGTAAATTGTATATTCATTTCAATATCATTCTTGAAGATCAAATACTAGTTTTTTACATTTTAATTTTTTACATGTCTTGAGAACTGATAACTTTCCTACGCAGCGCCTAGAGTCCCCTCGCTTTGTACACAAATTAAGGAAGAGTAAATAAATTGACAAGCTTTCCTGATAATGTTACGATATTATTAATACATCAGTTCGGCCTGATGAAGGAAAATAATGTGCGGATCAATTAAAGTGATAACAGTCAAAGTGAAAACAGATGTAACGGGCGCGAAGATGGGAACCAACCGCGTCCTTTGACTACAACCTACAACCCAGCCACCCACTCGACTACATAAACACGATGACGAGATGTAGCAGCCTGCGCCTAGCTCCTCTCCACATTTTTAAAAGTAACTTTACAAACCCTACCCAAGTTTCTATCCGACATCGTTATTTTTTCAAACTAACTTTTTTTATCCCATCATTTCAAACTAACTTTTTACGCCGAATTGAATGCCGCAACCCGTTTTTAATTATAGCGTTTCGTTTTCAAGATGTTGTCATGTTTCTAACAAAAATCTAAAAAAATATGAATTTTTCAAAAACTAAATTTTATAGCTAAAAACGGGTTGTGGCACTGAATTCGGCGTAAAAAATTAGTTTGAAATTATGGGTCACAATACCAACTTCATATTTGAAATAACTTACCTCATTTCAAAATGGCAGATCCAAGATGGCGGCCAAAAGATTTACATTGGTAAAAGTTAAGTGTAAATCGCTCAACAATGACTGATGGTGGTTATTTGTCACTATCTAGCATTATTTTGTGGTTATGGGCCTATTTTATCAATGTGCAATGTTTAAATTGGTTGAAAATAAATAAATTAAAAGTACCCATATCTTGAGAACCAATTGAGATACTAAAAAACGGATTGCGGCATTGTAATCAGTGAAAAAATCTAATTCGAAATGGGGATTCGATGACACCACTTTAACTTTCGAAAAAATTATTTTGGATCCAATATGGCGGATCCAAGATGGCGACCAAAATTGGGTACCCCCTCAAAATGAAGTATTAACTACCCAATAATGTTTGGGGGTGGTGTGGAATTGATATTTGAAAAAATATAGGAAAAAGTTAGGGGGGGGGGCTATTATGGGACACCCGGTAGATTGTATCAATCTTTTTACCATTGTTGCATGCGAGACTAATAAAATTCATGTGGAAAATGTTTAAATAGTTTTCGTGCTTATATTATAATAGTTGACTTTTCCACTTTAGAGTAAACAATACTGTTCTGATGCGGTGTTTAAATTTCATCTTTTGTGACAGAACGCACACCTTCGCTTTAAATACTAAATTGCGTAGACTATGTTTAAGAGATTTTAAGATAATAATTAAGAAAACAAAACATTACGGTATAAAGAAAATAATTAGACAAGTTGAAGTTATTGCGATTTAGTGGTTGTGGTGATATTTATGTACCTTCAAAAACTCGTGCACGCGAGCGGGACATATCGTAAAGATTCTTAACTTAGCCTGATAGGAAAATAAATTGTAATACTAGTACTTGTAATTCATTAAATAGCGTATAAGGCTTCCCGTGTTGGGCCGGGACAGAATGTCCAACAGCATCCCCTGCTTGTCGTAAGAGCCGACTAAAAGGGGAGGGGGGCGCACTGGTCCTTTTTCGCGTCTCCTTTTCACAATTCCATTCTCCGGTTCATTTCAATAGCCCGGTTGTTTTTTCTAAATCATTCCGGCCTATTTTCCGGGGTGACTCTGTGCTCTTCAGCCTCCATTGCGCTGGAGGTCTAGGACGAGCAGAGGGTACAGCTTAAAAACTGGGTTCTGCACCTCCCAGGCTGCCGGATAGTACAGGGGCCCGGGTCAGCCCAGCCAGCTGACCTGGCTGCCCTATCAGCCGGCGAAAATCCCTTTGGCCGTGGCGGTGCCGGTTGGCGACCGGATAGGGCCCTGCTGCGGTCACGGGGGGGCTCTGCCGAGGCCACTGCTCGTCTGGGACCGCCGGTGTTTTGGAGGCGGTCGAACACGGATATAGTTTCTCTGGTGATGGGTCGGTCTGACTTTCTCATCGGGGTACGTTTGGGGGGTCAACGCCCAGTCTTGGGGGCCAATCCAGACAACATGGCAAGTGCAGACAAAAAAACGATTCAAAAGGTGCACGAATCAAAACGGGGTACCCTAACCCCAAAAAAACACCCAGCAGGATTCTCCTCTGAGTGGGCTTGACGACGGGGTGGCAAGCCCCTTCGAAAGAAGGTCTCGACTCACGAGATCGCCACCAGTCCGGGTCGCGACACCTGCCTCATCGGTGGCCAGAACATCCGCGGCCATTGAGAGGGCACCCACTGAGGACAACGAGCCGATGAATGCCGACTCGTCTCCCTTTGACGCGGTCATCGCGCTCGCCAGGCAGCAGGAGGAGGAGCACCTTAAAAAGTGCTTCGACACCCTGGCTGTAATGAAGGCTGCGACCGCCCGGCAGAAGAACATTAGCAAGGACGTGCAGGATGGCATTGTCCAATTGGAGGCCAGTCTGCAGCACATTGTCCAGCTGAGGAGGTCGTGGCAGTCTTGTGAGACGGTGGCCGCGTCGACCCAGACGACTCCATCGCTGCGGGTCAAGGCTCAGCCGGCCGGTGGAAAGCGAGCCGCTTCTAGCCCCGCCCAACCGGAGGCAGAGAAAAAGCCGAAGGGAGACGGTCCAGCGGAGAAGTCGGACTCCGAAGCATGGACCGAGGTCGTTAAGAGGAAGGGTAAGAAGAAAGACCCTCTTCCAAATCCTAGAAGCCAGCCTGGCACCCAGGACAAGAAGAAGGCGCCGAGGAAGAAGTCCCGCAAGCAGCGGCCGGACGCTCTTCTCATCAAGCCGTCGGAGGGGAAATCCTACGCCGACGTGCTTGGCGAAATTCGCAGTAAAGCGAAGCCCGATGAGAAGGGCGCCGTCATCAAGGGCATGAGGAAGACCCGAGCCGGCGATCTTTTGGTCGAGCTCGGTGACGCCTCCAAAAGTAAAGCCGCCTTCAGCGAGGACTTGCAGACCATCTTGGGGGCGAACGCGACCGTCCGCGTTCTCGAACCCAAGTCGACGCTGGAGGTGAGGGACCTTGACGAGCTGACGACCGAGGCGGAGGTGACTGCTGCCGTCAAATCCGCCATCGGCGACAACGTCGAGGTGAAAACCTTCCTCTCAAAGGCGAACGCTCGGGGTCAGAAGGTGGCGATCCTCACGCTGGGAGCCAGGGCAGCTGCGAAGCTCCTGGAGAAGGGCCACCTGAAAGTCTGGTATGTGAGCTGTCGGGTGCGCGAGAAGCTCGTGGCCTCCAGATGTTTTAAATGTCTGGGGTTCGGTCACGTAGCTAATCGCTGCCCTGGACCCGATAGAAGCAAGCTCTGCTTCAAGTGCGGCGGCCAGGATCACAGGGCCAGCGCATGCAATGCAGCGTTGTCATGTGTCCTGTGTACAGAAGCCGGCTTGAAGGGCGACCAGGTCAAGCATTCCGCTGGGTCTGGTCGTTGCGGGCAGTACAGGCGGGCCATCCAGGAGCTTCGCCAAACACAAAAGAAATGATCAGTGTTCTGCAACTTAACATGCAGAGGAGCAGGACAGTAAACGACTTGCTGTTCCAATTCGCCACGGAGCAGGGCGCTGACCTACTGCTTCTCAGTGAGCAGTACCAGAACCGACGCTCCGCGCAGTGGTTCTCGGATCCCTCCGGCACTGCGGCGATATGGATCTTGGACCTCGGGAAGGTGCCTGTTCTCGATTCCGGATCGGGCAACGGCTTCGTTTGGGTGAAGAGCAGGGATTTCACCGTCTTCTCCTGTTACCTCACGCCTAACCAACTGATCGCAGACTACCGCCACATGGTCGATTCCATCGAGGATAAGATCATGAACACCTCTGGCGGGGTCATAGTCGGTGGCGATTTTAACGCCAAAGCCGTGGAATGGGGTTCCCCGCGGACCGACACTCGAGGACGTTACGTCCTCGAGTCGGCTGCCAGGTCGGGCCTCTGTATCCTCAACACGGGCGGCATTTCCACCTTTCGCCGTCCGGGGTGCAGAGAGACGATCCCTGACATATCCCTTGCCTCTGAAGAGATTTTCCAGCGGATCTCCGACTGGCGTGTCTGCGAGGACCACTCCTCCAGCGACCATCAGGCGATCCTTTTTAAGGTCCTTCCCGAGGGCGCGCGCTTGCGCGCTGAACCTGCTCCTCTGGCTCGACGCTGGAACATCAGCCGTCTGAGCAAAGACACATTTAAAGAAGTAATTAAAGACCAGAGCATTGTGAATTTCGCAAGTGCCGAAGATCTGGCAGCATCGACGATGCGACTCATCGCGACCGCGTGTGAGCAGTCGATGCCCGGAGTTTCCCGCCACCACAGGAAGAAGCCGGTTTACTGGTGGACGCCTGAAATCGCGGAACTCCGGAGGAGATGCCTTGGTCTCCGACGAGCTGCGCAGCGAGCCAGGAACCGCCCTGATGCAAATGCCAGATCGGCTGAGCACAGAGCGGCCCGCCGAGAGCTCCGCGGTGCCATCAACCGGAGTAAAGTCAGGTGCTGGAAGCAGCTGTGTCAGGATATCGACAACGACCCCTGGGGGATGGGCTACAAACTAGTAACCCAGAAGCTAGGGGCTCGCTCACCACCTGCGGTCATGGAACCACAAGCCATGGCCGCCGTCGTCGATACACTGTTTCCCAGCCACCCAGTTCGGCCAGTCAGGGAATTCGGAGAGGTAGGCGCCTTCCCAGTCTTCCGGGAAGAGGAACTCACCGCCGCCGTCCGATCCCTACGACCCAGAAGAGCGCCCGGTCCCGATGGCATTCCGGCGGAGGTGCTCAAGCTCGCTGCGGAGGTTAATCCAAGACTTCTGCTCGATATGTTCAACGCGTGTCTGGCGGAAGGCGTTTTCTTTTCTTCGTGGAAGGTAGCCCGCCTTGTTCTTATCCCCAAGGCGAAGAGTACACCGGGGACCCCTTCTTCTTTCCGACCCCTGTGTATGCTCGACACGGCCGGGAAAGTGCTGGAAAAGCTTTTGCGCGTCAGGCTGACCGAGGCCATCGTCTCTGCGGGGAACTTGTCCCCGCAGCAGTACGGCTTCAGATCCGGTCGCTCTACCATCGACGCTATCCAGGAGGTAGTTGAGGCAGTGCGGAGGGCGGAGGACCACAACCACTGGTCGCGCCGCGTGGTCCTTCTCGTCACGCTCGACGTGAAGATCGCTTTCAACTCCGCCAGGTGGAGCGATATGCTGTGGGCGCTTGAGCATACGTTCCAAGTTCCCTCCTACCTCCTGCGTATGATCGAGGCTTACTTGTCAGACCGCGTTCTGTTGTACGACACGACCGAAGGTCAGCGGCGCAATCCCATCACTTCCGGGGCTGCGCAGGGGTCCATCCTCGGACCAGATCTCTGGAACGTGTCTTACGACAGCTTGCTGAGGCTAGACATGCCCGATGAGACCCGCCTCGTTGGCTATGCTGACGACGTCGCTGCCTTGATCGCTGCGAGGAACGTCGAGCAGGCAAAACTGAGGCTCAGCGTAGTAATGGCCAAGGTCAACGGGTGGATGCGAGACCACGGCTTGTCCCTGGCTGTCAGTAAGACGGAGATCGTCGTCCTCACCAAAAAGAGGATAAACACCGTGTTCCCGGTGCAGATAGGTGACGTCACACTCGAGACTAAGCCTGCTGCAAAGTACCTGGGAGTCATGGTCGACAGCAGACTGTCTTTCGGCGAGCAGATCCAGCGCGCCGCCGACAAAGCCGCTAAGGGTGTCGCTGCCCTTGGTAGGCTTATGCCCAATGTCGGCGGTCCTCGTTCCTGCAAGCGCCGTCTGCTCATGACTGCCGTCCAGTCAGTCTTGCTGTACGGGGCAGAGGTATGGGCTCACGCACTCGAGAAGCGAGTCTTCCGAGACCGGCTTGCCCGAGTCCAGCGTCGAGGAGCTCTACCGCACAGTCTCCGAGCCTGCTGTGATGGTGATCGCCGGAGTCATCCCCGTCCTCTGCCTCGCGAGGGAGAGGTAGGCGATTTACCGGAGGAGGCCTGAAGTGAGCCGGGAAGCAGCTGCCAGGGAAGAGCGCGATCGCAGCTTCGACTCCTGGCAGCGCGACTGGGAAGCCGAGCCGAGGGGACGTTGGACCTTCCAGCTCATACCTTCCGTCCGACCATGGGTGGAACGGCAGCACGGCGAGGTTGACTACTACGTGACCCAGTTTCTCTCTGGGCACGGGTACTTCCGAGCCTATCTGCACCGGATGGGCAAAGTCGCTAGCCCGGACTGTCTGTATTGCCCCGGCATCCCAGACACGTCCGAGCACACCTTCTTTCAGTGCGACCGTTTGCACGTCCGCCGAGCCTCGCTTTCATCTGAGATCGGCGTGATCGTCAGCCCAAACAACATCGTCGGAGCTATGCTCCAGGGAGAGGGCAACTGGAACTGTGTCCAGCACTACGTCCAGGCCATTCTTCGGGCGAAAAAGGTCGACCTCGATCGGCCTTAATCCTCAGCATTTCCCTACGGAGGTTGCCCTAGCGGCGTAATATCAAAGGCCTAGCCCGAAGTAATGTGTGAAACAGTTCCAGGTTAGTGTCCTCGGTGCCGAGGGAGGTGGTTTAGTCGGTAGTTCATGGGACATCGAGCTCGTGGGAGTCCGACACTACTGAGGGGACAACGAGCCCCTCAGTGTGCGTAAACGCATTCCACCTCCTACCAAAAAAAAAAAATAGCGTATAAGGCAAAACAATACAGTTAATACTTTGTTAAGCTGTCATTAAATTTAATTTAAAATTTAAACATCTATAACATAATGGAAAACCCAATTTTTAATTACTTTAAAACCCTTTGAACCAAGACTCAGAAATACAACGTTTACTTCACTTGAGGCGTATAGCCTGGATACTAGTTAATTTGGTGTGTAACCACGATATTGACTAAGTCAATAAGCAACAAAGGAAACGCCTCTGGTCAATCACTCTAAATATTAGAAATTGGCGATAGATTTTGATTGGTCGCTCTAATCATCAATAGGCTCAATGAGAGTACGGTAGATCCATCATATCATGGCATCCGCATCCTTCAATTCTACTGGCTACCGGAAGTTCCGTCGGAAACATGTTCTTGAACGAACCACCAGAGTGAAAGTTCACTTACTCGTTAATAAATTTGTCTCTACCTTAACATTTTTCTCCTCCCTTTTTCTCTTTGTACAAAGACAGGGACAAATTGATTAACGAGCAAGTGAACTTTCACTCTGGTGGTTCGTTCAAGAACATGTTTCCGACGGAACTTCCGGCAGCCAATAGAATAAAAGGACGGACTCGACGATGGATCTACCATACTCTCATTGGGCCTTATGATTATTAGTGTGAACTATCAAAACCGATTGCCATTTCTCACCATTTGTGTATATTTATCGTCTTATAAGTAAATAAAGTGTTGGAGGATGTTTTTTTTATTTACGTACGGTGAATACAACAACACGTATAATGCTAATCAAGAAATTACCTTAAAGTAGTAAGACGTAGCAAATAACCCGTCTTTATGTATTAAGGCCAACACAGAATACCCTTTAGCCTTTAGCATCCTCTTAATTGATTCAGGAGGAAAAAATTTTAAACATATAGCACAGAAAATTAATTTAAATAGTACAAACCATAAAGATTTATTTCAACGAAAGCTTTCGAGCTTTCTTTTGAGCCGTTTCTAACGCGGTCTTTCTGAATATACAAATGTAATGCAATGGCAGCGGACAAAGGATATTTGCATATTTAAATAGGGATCGTATTACACTGCATGTGGAACTAATGCAATTATAAGTCCACTAAACATGCATTACATAGTCATTCCAAAATAATGTTGCCTTCGTGGTGTTCAAACAATGCAAGTAATTTGATTAGTGATATAGGTTGTTTCGGTTTATTGAGAAGTTTTTTTATATGAAATATATATATATATATATAAAGTATTAATAAATAATTAATTTCTATAAACATCATTACTTGATAGTTTTAATTTAATATGAGTTAATAAGGTACTTATACACATCTTATACATAATAATGAATATAAAATAATCAAATGCACTTGTTTTGCAAATATTTATTAATTTTAGTAAAGTAACATCTACAAACTCAAATTCCGCCTTTTGGGAGAATTTATTAAACGGATAGTGTTTTTAGTATCTGGGGCCCTTAAAACAAAAAGTTGTCATGGTGCCAACTCAGTATTCCATACGCAATTCGGTAAAAAACAAGGTATGTGTAACAACCACTAGGCTTAGAAGATAGTGGATTTATATACGTTTTAATATCTGAACAACATTTATTAAATTTTTCCAGGGAATATATCGAGTCAAGGTGGAACCATTGACGTTGTATGTGAAACCTAATATTATCTACTACACGTTTCAATACAACTATTCAACCTGCCAATGAAGTCCTGCATTTTCAACATTTAATTTAAGGTTAATGAACTTCAATCAAGGTCAATACTACGACGCGGTGTGCCAAGCCAAGCTCAAGCTTTTGAAAAAGACCAGCTGATTTTTAAAAATTACATAATCTGACCTACTTCAAAGCTTGACCTTGACCCGCCATTTCTATTAACACCGATCATAAAAAGTTTATCACAGAAAAAACCTCATGTTCCAATATTAATTGTATACCTTTTTCATATAAAACATAGTAACAAATAACATTCCCTCCTCAAACCCAACCCTTTTAAAACACCCTTTTAACTAAAAATTAAAAAGAGCACCACATAAACGAGTGAACCGAGCGTGGATGTCTTTAATGCAGTTCACTTTGTTTAACCCGCCTTGTTATTCCCTTTGGCCTGCGGAAAGGCTAATTATGAAGTTTTCCAGGTGCGGAAGGGGCTTTTAAGAAGCTGAAAAACGAGCCTTTGGTTGTGGGGGGTGGCCCGTCCCCCAGTGTACAGCACACCCCCACGACGGCGAGCTGCCCCACCCCCGCGCGCCGTCGCCACCGCACCACCTTCACGCAGGTAACTAACGCAACCTTAAGGTCTTAAAGGTAATATCAAGGTCACTATAAGTTAACCCTAAATCTATTGTCACCTCAATGTCACTAAGGCCATTTCATGGTCACTAAGGTCCCCTTAATGACACTAAGGCCACCTAAATGTCACTAAGGCCACCTCACGGTCACTAAGGCCATCTCAATGTCACCTTAAGGCCCTTAAAGTGGCTATATCGCATTTCATCCACCGCTAGGGGCATTTTTGAGACACCTTTTTAATCCACGGGTTAGCAAGTAGATTACAGAATCACCCGGAACAGTAGTAAAGTAGACCTACAACACTAAGATAAATTGAGGAAACCTCAGACTTAGTTGTTACGGGACTTTTGATTGTACATTTTAAATTACAATGGAAACCTACTTTTCTTTTTGAACATTATAAAACAACAATTATTATGTAAACACAATATCATCTGTTTTAAATATAATATTAAAAACAGCCTTGTAGAATTGATCATCCCTTGTATACCACGAGATAGGGGCCTATATAATCTCTTTTTCCGGAATTCTCTTTTCGACTTATCTCCAAGTAATTACTTAAATACAGCCACTTAAACGCAATGTACAACTTTACCTTCTTGCCTAAACGAAAACGTTGATTGTTAAAGAATGTTAACCAAACCTAACGTAACCTAACTTAACTTTGATAATGTAGGTTAACTTTCTTTCATAAATCAATAATGTTATTTCGGCAACGAAAGTATATTAAAGTTGTATATTCCGTGTAAATGGCACTATTTAATTAATAACTTGGAGGTGAGTGAAGGAGAGAATCTGGGCGAGAAAGAGTGAAGGTCTCTCTCTCGTAGAATAAAAGGGATGTTTCGGGCAGTTCTGAAATCTACCTGCTGACCTTTGGATATGTCTTCAAGTTAAAGATTTCCTGCAACGGAGGTATTTTGAATTAAATTAGGCCAGTATATTGGTATACCTAAGTCAGATATTTTCACCTAAAAATAAAAGTATTTAGTTTTGTTTGACGCAGACATTTCTGTCCAGGAGCAGCTGGCAGAGTTGGAGGCGGCCTTCGCCAAGTCGCACTACCCGGACATATACTGCAGAGAGGAGCTGGCCAGGACCACCAAGCTGAACGAGGCCAGGATACAGGTAAGAGCAGGAAATCCTCCTACATATATTTTATTTCAATTTGTTAAAAAATGACCTATTTTTTAATATGATATATTTATCCTGGAGAAGCCAATCGCATCTGCGAAAATGATCGATTGGTTACAAAACGGATGTTTTGAGGCCTCCGTATCTTTGGGAATAAAGTTGAAAATGAAACAACAAAAATCTGGGATCCTGGAATGGACCCAGAGCTCAAATTTTTGAAAAAATAGAGGAATGGGAGTTCGAAGGAAAAGGGTGTCATTACGTTTTGATTCATTAATTTTTGCCTTACCTGAATTTTTGCCTGGTAGATTAGATGGATAAAAGCTAATCTATCTAATCTAGCTTGGATCTGGCTTGGTTTTCTTAGCTTGAATAGTAGGTAAGAAAGGAAAATAATGTAAGAATTGTGCAATATATAGTTAAATTACATATTGACCGCAATTAAAGTGACATAAATAAAGGTTTTTTTATAAATTTTTAAGGAGAAAATTCACCCTACTCCACTTTTTCAACTTCGTATAGGATTTAGTCACTTTTGTAACTCCCAGTGACGACAACTTAAATATTCATTCAAGACTTGCGACCTGCGCTCGTTTGGTCTATTTCTAATCTAATGAATTCGAATGGTTTAAAATGGACCGAGTAATTTGTTTGCAGGAGAAATTTGTTTTGCCTAAACATATTTTATATTCAATTGTGTCATGAATGAATCTCCACCGATCGAGGGAACGGCCTGGTATTGTAGTAGATCGCGGGACCTCGACCCCCATGGCCCCGGATTCGAATCCGGCCAACAACAATGATATAACCTATGTTGTATATGTCAACAATGGCAACCTATGTTGTATATGTTGGAAATTGTCAACAATGGCAATTTCCTATGTTGTAAAGCCGTAACCTTGAGGGTGCACGATGAGCTGAACATACAGCTGCAGAGCATGTTCATGGAAACTACTAATCCTGGCCCTCGTCTAGAAAAATAAATATTTTTTTGTATTAATCGAATAATTTGTAACGCCAATTATTGGCGTTGACATGGGCGGCCTACTCGTCCAAAATTTGGGACTAAATTAGTAAATTTGCGGTACTAAATTTATACTTAATGTTTAAAGAATTAACCTCAGGAGGTTATGTTTGAGCACGAAATGTCATGCTGTTAGGATATATTTGACCTCTGATGTAAGACAAATGATTCCTGTTACGTTATGAAATAAGGAATCAATTTATGTACTTTCTTTGTACAAATAGCGACTTTGTCACACCATAAAATAAATACCGTTTCGAAATTTAACATTTTATATGTTCCTCGTGAAAGTACACATTACTTTATTTCTTCAAATAACCAGATAATTTATTCACAGAAGATCACAAACCGCAAACAAATAAAAGGTAACTGTATATTTCCTTCGTTGATCTCCATGTACCAAAGCCTTCATCGCTGGAAAACATCAGACTCTTCATTGCCTTAAATTATTCAATGTGTAAAAAAAGTCCGTCCCCCCTCTTTAATTTTTTTTTGTTTATTAAGACAAACAATTAAACTTTTGAGAATTATAATAACTCCACATTATTTTTTGACGTCACCAAAAATTTTGAAAGCCCCCAAAAATGGGAGATTTTGGGGGCAAAACAAAATTTTCAAATGCAAACCCCTTTTGATTGACCCTTCATTTTAAAGAGTTTTCAAAAAGTAGGTGAATTGGGAAAGTTGGAGATCTCTAACGTGTTTCTTTCCAAAATTTTCCATCCAAAGTTTTGAATACAACACATCCTTGAAACCTGGCGTCTAGGACGTTGGGAGTTTTAATTCACCAATAGTGACTTAAAAATGAAACGACCCTGGGAAAAATGTTGTACCTTTTTAGTAATATTTAAAATTTTGATTGTCCCCCCAAAAATGGAGGATTTTGGGGGTAACTCAAAATGTTTGGTAACGTCAAAAAATAATGTGGGTTGAGTTAGTATCATTCCCCAATTGTTTGTCTTAACAAACAAAAAAAAAAGAGGGAGGGACGGACTTTTTTTACACACTTTAAAATATAGCATGTATAAGTGTGCCATAAAAGCATTGTTACATTTGGAACTACATATTTTTTTCTGCAAATAGTTTAAGATTTGTCTGCTTAATTATTTATATGTAAGTGCACTTTTTAAGGCTGTAATACAAACTAAAATAAAACAATAGCTTTAAACAGGTCTACAGCGATTTGAAAAGGCCTAATGGAAAAAAAGAAAGCTATCCAGATTAAAAACTTGGACGAAACTAATTAAATGACATACATTATTTTAACTCTATGACAAAATATTAAAAAGGTTTTAGTTTTAAGAACGGATAATACTGCAAGTTCAACAATAAGCACGTGAGAAATGTTTTCCTCTGACAAATTCAATTCAGCTTTCTCTTGGATCGAGTAGTAACTCACTTAACATATTTTGTCGCCAATCATATCTGCGAGGAAGATTTTCTTCTAGAGCAGAGACATCGCAAGGACGTGCGGCAATCGGATTATTCTCGAAGAAGAACGGATCGAATCGAAACCCTTTTCGGAGAACAGAAACTAAAACAACTCCGAATGGAAAAATTAATCGAACACTTGCGATAATTCGATCACCAGCAGAAGCGATACGTTAAATTTCCCTTGTCTGGAACTTGTTAAATTCAAGGCGGATCGAGAGAGCACAGAGAGAAGGGGAGGAGAGAGGGGGAGGTCCCCAATTCCCTTCCCTCCCCCTTTCACTACCCCGGGGGTGGTTTTCTGGGGAGGGGCCCGACAGTTGGCACGGAGCAGTAATTGAGTTTCGTCCCTGTAGGGAGCGCTAGCGTCGAGCGTCGTCGTCGAGACGTCATCTAAGTTAGGTCCTAATCTCGCACCAGCCGAGATTCTGGCCAACTTTGGAATGAGTCTTACTTATTCGGAGCGACGACTGGGAGGGAAGGAGTCATGTCGCTTCGTATCGTTGAAATATAGTAAATGGTAGATTGAAATCAAACACGTTTTTTGTTATTAATTTTTAAAAAGTATTTGTTTAAAATATTTGAAATTTTTTCCTTCTTTTTTGTTCACAAGTAAAATATACATGCGATATTATAATTATTTTAATAGAATAACATAAAAACACTACATAAAAGTATAGTAATTATTAATTTTTTATAACATTTTAATAATTTTTCAATAATTCCAGATATTGATCTAGATTGATTTGATACCAAAAACTGAGTTGACATGATGTTCTTGCATCTCGTTCAATTGCTGTGTACAATAACTTAAAAATAAAACGTATTATCTTGTCGACTACCAAGTACAATGACGAAGTACGGATTACAAGAGACCGTATTCTCTATTCGGTTACTTATATTGTATGTTTTGGAACTTAAATTATACGCTGGAATTTTTTTACTAATCCCCAACAAAGGCATAATTTAAAAAATAATATACTGAACATTTGAACGTTTTTTGTTTGAATCATTATTAACTTTGATATTAGAACATTTGCGTGTAGATTTAAACTATGATTATTTGTTTGAAACATAGCCTTTTTAACACAGTAAAATACTAATAGAGATAGAGAGTAGTCATAAAATGTACGGAGACAAGCGAACAAATCCACCTCAAAGTCAAGAACATCCAAGAACTTTTGGGGGAGGGTAAAGAGGTCGGGGCTGATGCATCCGAGAGAACAAGAAAACGTGAAGCTGTCATACGAGAGAGAGAGGAAGAAGAAAGTAGGAGGAGGGAAGTTATTTAGTCAGCTTTGTGGTAAGAGCCGTAAGAGCCGCACTGTAAATTACATTTGCACAACGTACATGTAAGTCACTCATGGCAAAGAAGTGAGCGAGGCAAGGGCCGGGCTTCTGGCAGGAAATGAAATTAAATCTCGTTTTAAATTCCCATTTCCTTCTTGTCCCGCGTAAACACTGGGTAATTGATAAAGTCTAGGTAAATGGCTTTGTCGGAGCGTTGTAGCCTTTTGAGCGCGGTAAATATTTTGTAAACGTCGCTAGTTGAAAGGATGGCTTGTGGAAGGGTTTTAATGAATATGCTTGTTTAAAGCGTCCCTTATACGACGAGGGGAAATTGGCTTTAATGGTTAAGATCGCCTTTTTTAAATTATTTAAATGCCAGTTTTGATTTGACCAAGAGAAACCAAAAGGTTAGTGTTGAAATACTTTTAAATATTTATTTTGTAATACAGAAAGTGTATTCCAAAGTAAAGAGAAATGTAGAGTATTTTCAAGATGACAACTGCATGTGAGTTGATTGGGATTTAATTTTTCACTATACAACATCGAAATTTCATTGAAGTGAGTCTAAACCAAGGTCATCATGCCAATTTCATAAGCTTCCAAATGGCTTAACATTAAAACTTTTAAGTACAGTTAAGTATCTTTATGTGCATCTATGACCTAAAACGAGCGTATATGACAAAAATAATCCCCCTTAAATTATTACTTATTAATCAAATAATCCCCCTAATTATTAATTAGGCCGTGTTACATTTAATTAAGCTTAGGGTATTTACAGTATTATTTTGTAGCATACCCATTTTAACACGGTAAAATAGCAACAGAGAGTAGTCTTAAAATTTACGGAGACAAGCAAACAAATCCACCTTAAGGTAAAGAACATCCTAGAACATTTGGGGGAGGGTAAAGAGGTCGGGGCAGATGCATTAGATCTTTGCGAGAGAACAAGAAAACGTGAAGCTGCCATACGAGAGAGAGGAAGAAGAAAGAAGAAGGAGGGAAGTTATTTAGTCAGCTTTGTGGAAAGAGCTTAAGAGCCGCACTGTAAATTACATTTGCACAACGTACATGTAAGTCACTCATGGCAAAGAAGTGAGCGAGGCAAGGGCCGGGCTTCTGGCAGGAAATGAAATTAAATCTCGTTTTAAATGCCCATTTCCTTCTTGTCCCGCGTAAACACTGGGTAATTGATAAAGTCTAGGTAAATGGCTTTGTCGGAGCGTTGTAGCCTTTTGAGCGCGGTAAATATTTTGTAAACGTCGCTAGTTGAAAGGATGGCTTGTGGAAGGGTTTTAATGAATATGCTTGTTAAAAGCGTCCCTTATACGACGAGGGGAATTGGCTTTAATGGTTAGGATCGCCTTTTTATTATTTAAATTCCAGTTTAGATTTGAACAGAAACGAAGAGGACAATGTTGAAATGGTTTTAATAAAAAAGTGCCTACTACTACGAAAAATATATTTTGGAATTTGCAAAGAGTACTCAAAGGTTATTCTTCGTAAAAATGACAACTGTTTGTAGGACTGAATAGCTCTATTGCCATAGATTCCATAATCGTTAGACTATAGATCCCTATTTTTGAAAAATCTCATTGTATATGCTTATCGTGCTATTTGTAAAGAAGAAGAGGGCATTGTTTTAGCTGGCAAGGAATTTGGCTAGAATGATGTATTAGAGAGCTTAAATTTCAACTACAGTCAAATCAATATTATTTGTTAGTAAGTTTCAATTATCATAAATTGCATTACAAATTAAATGCATGGACAAAAATAAATGAACTAATTGATAATAACTTGAAAAGGTACATAAAAAAATAAACTAAAAAATATTAAAGAACAAATAAGAACAAATTTAAGAACAAATTTAAAGAACAAATTAAATGATTTTATTTAAAGGGGATTTGGCATGTACGCTTCTCTTGATTCATAGATGCATATAAAGAGGCGGTTAAAAACATTCCCTTCGACCTAATGGTACATTAAAGTTACAAAGTTAAACTGAATGTGTATGGTCTATTTATCATATAATAACTTCAATGTAATCTAGATTACATATAAGGAATGAAGGAATAAATCCCAAGTCCAAGAACGTTAATCCAGTGATGAAACTAGGTTAATCACCTATTTATATGTTATGAAGCATACATCAAACTATATAAAATGGACCTTTACTTTATCTATTTTAGAAAGCGATAAAATTTAAGCCGAAACACAGCCAAGTTTTTCTCTTCATTGATTTAAAGATCAATAACAAGGATTAAATTGTCGACCTTTGAACATTAGGTGACTATTTTATAGTCTCAATGAAAAGTAAGAATTCCAAAAATCAACTGTAATCTGATACTTGAAATTTTATTTCGTAAAAATTAGTAAACACGTTTTTTGGCACTTTTCTGTGACAGTAAAACTTTGAATATTATTGAAGAGCTTAATGGTTCTTAATTGAGCTTAATTGGTCAGTTATGATTAAATCATTTATTTAGTAAAATGTTTATTGACAAACAATTCAAATTAGAATTTGTCTTAACCGAATCGTGAATCATCACGCATATTTATCCCAAAAAAGTAACTTAAAGAAAAATTCATGATCTAAACACAAAAACTCAGAGAAATTTGCTAGCTGTTATTTAGATGACATATAATTTTTACAATTAATACATTTGTGAATTAGATGTGTAAAAATTCTTTTGAAAGTCATGCTAATGGTACATTACATTTTTACATAACGAGAACTACAATTAATTCCTGAAGCACATTTTGAGTCACCCGCTACATGTCCTAAAAACTTGTGAAATGAAATCAACAATCGTTGCTGAAATAAAATCAACAAAGTTTTAACATCTAGTGTGAAAATCTTAAAAATCATTCAGCGGCAAATACAAGAAAATTGCTTATTTTAAACAATACATTTGCATTCCTTAATTATTTATGAACATACCTCAGCCGGTGTATAAACATACACTGATTTTTTACAAAAGAAACTCCCTAAATCCAATACAGCAGTGTTAGCGTCCAGGCTCTATATCCCCTCCCCCACAGTCCGTGTACCAATTACAAATCAATTCTGGCCAAATTGGAGTAATTTCGTCGGCAACGTATCCTATAATGGCCTGGCCATATCATTAGCCACAACTGTACAATGAAACTGGAACCGGCCTTTGAGGTCGGTCAATTGATACCTTTCGATGGTATCGGCATTTAAGTTGGAATTGTATGGTAATAGTGTGCTTAGAGGAGTGGTTTATGGGAATGAGGTTCTGTAAATGGAATAGAAGTTGAATTACGTGGTTAACTATATCGACTCATAAATGTTAGTTTGGTTCTAATATTTGAAATGCAAACGAAGGTTCTTTGATAATAAACCTAGGAATTATTCATATTTCGTTTAGAGTTGACCGATATTTTTTTCTACGTCATACATTTTATAGGTTAACAATTATAGCATGCACGACATTCTAACTAAATTAAGTAAGCTCGCGAGAATACTAGAATAGTATCTGAAATAAAAAATAAAATAAATTAAGCAGGCACTTATATAATTAGATTATTTTAAATCATCTGTTTCACTGATTTTTAAGTTCTTCGAGACTAAGCGCTTAACATGCATTAATACCCTAATGGAAAACTCACTCAAGTACAGAGTACATAGCCCATCCGCCATTTGATAACACCAAAGCACCAAAATGTCTTTCCTCAAACCCTAACACATTTTCTAGTCCAATCTATCAACAGTAACGCATTTGAAAACATTTGGCCAGATTGATAATGAAAAGACTCTTAAGTCTTCCACCCCCAACAAAATCGGATACTCTTAGTGTCGTCTGAGTTCAAAATGAACAATTTCATCGTTTGTTCATAACATGAATTACTGGCTGGTTTCATCGCTGTCCATCTTTGATAATTTCCACTTTTGACAGAGTTCGAATCTTTCTTTCACTGACGGATTTTGCGGCTTTAAAATGAGATCGTAGATATGTCGAAAGGCGGAATTTTCTCCCAGATTTCTATAGATCCGTACTATCTGTGATATCCATAGGTATCGTAAATGATCTTAAAAAAGGCAAAAAAAAGAATCTATATCAAATTTCGCTGGAAGAAAGAATGGACGAACCTATGTCATAAATCAATAACCTACTAGATAAGTAATGGACCCTATTATTTCCTCCAAAATATCTATTTATACGTAAGATTGATAAAGGGTAGTAATACTTTTCAAATTATTAAACAAATAATTTAGTACGTATTACAGTTTAATTAGCAAAATTAATTACAATTTGAGAATGGTATTTCACTTATTTTGAATAAACGTCTAGTATCGCCTTTTGCGACACGAATATTTATAAATATTTTTATCCTATTTAATCGTTGATAAGCTTTTGTGGCGTCATCACACGAGAGTTTGTTTTCCATCGACCAACGCCACTAATTTTACACGTAATTTCTGCCGTTATTCATTCTAAACGAGTTTTATTTTCGTTACGAAATAAAAATCTGAACCGATACGTTTCAAACTTTTAACCACTTTCCAATCACGCCACTTGTGACAGCCCGATGACCAATCGAGAGAACAAAGAGTCCAATTGCCGTCCAATCGTGTTTATTTGGATGTTTTTCAATGAAAAAGTAAATAAAACATCGGTTAAACGACAAAAATGTTTGTCAAATGAACGAATGTTTTTAAATATTGACGAAGATTAAAGTCGTGGTAATACAGAGAGACTGGTACCCCCTCCCCTCCCCCCGCGTCAAATGTACCCCATAACTCGATTAGCCAATCCCATCATAGCTCGCTGCCCCCCTCCACCCCCCTCCATCCCGACCCCCCGCCAACCCGACGAAGGTTTAAAACACAACACTACTCATCACTCATCAGGGTTTGCATTAAAAACGCACCGCAGAGCAGAGCGTCGTCGTGCTGTTGTGACTCGTTAATTATAACTCGGCGGAGCGAATTATTTGTTACTTGGATACACTTTTGTTTTCGATTTATAAACGCACACGTTTTATTCCTATTTTAGTTTAAAGATCTTTTATAAATTGCTAAACTTACAAAATGTATAGAAAGTATTTTTCCTTCACCTCTACCCGGCGTTAAGAACCCACAGTTATCCCATATCTGTGTTAATCGCATCAGTTTTTTTTTATGTTTATGATTAAACTCAAATTATATATTGTTCCTAAGGGAGTGAAACATTATTGAAAAATAAAATTTATCAGGTAAAGAGATTGTATTACTTTAACGTTGCCATTCAGCTTAGCAGGAAAACTACGAACCCTACTTTCGTAGGGTTTTTCATCTAGCGCCTTCCGAATAAAGAGTTTAGGCAATACCCGCAGAGCACGGCTGTACCATTATTGCCGACAGCACCGTCGTGCTGTGTTGCGTTCTGTATCCGCATTGCCGCGGCGTTCAAACTGGTGGCTGCGCCGCGCCGGCCGCGCCGCTTATGTAAAGATGACTGTTGCCACAGATGGAGAAGTAATATGGTTTATTACTTATAAATATATATGTATACTTCATCTATGGTACAGGTGAACCCTAAAGAAATTCGAATCAAGAAATTCTAAGTAATCTGAAAACCTTTTTACAATAATTTTAGAAAATAGAGAAAAAAACAAAAATTATTAATCAGAAATAAACTAGAAGTCCAATTGTTTTTTAAAGTTTTGGAATATCCCAGAGAATCAAAGTTCTGTCCGTTGGGCGTGATTTCTCCTTTCCCCAAAAAATATTGAAATGGGATTGTTTTTCGATCTTGGGTAAACGGAGTAACATACTTACTTAAGTAATTTACTTGTACTTAGTTGCGCCGTCCGTAGGCTCTTCATGAGCGGTGGTCAGGTTGATAGTGCCAACTCTTCCGTTAGCCAGCACTAGGTAGGGTAAGGAATGGTAGGGTAGGTCTGGTGAGATATTCACAGGCCAGGGTGCAAATGTTTAAATGATCTAAAATACTGTCTACGTTATAAAAGTTATGAAAAACGAGGTATTTTTAGAATATCTCTGAATTTATTTAGCTGACTATTTCTGATACAAAAGTTGGGAGGTTTTGAAAGAACTTAAGACAACTAAATACAATGTTTTTTTTCAAAAAGTGAAAGTCTATGGTATTTGGAGAATTTATTTTTGTGCCGGGTATTGTAAGAGTGGGACCTCTGCCCGTAATGATTGACTAACTGATTTATTGATTGAGTGGGTGATTTATTTAGTTATTGCACCTACATCTTAAAATGGTTTCAAGTAATTTCTTCAAAATGCTGAAAATAATTTATTCATGGCTCAAAAACTGTTGCGTACAGGTCCACTATATGTAAACATTTAACTCGTGTCAACGTGAACAATTTAAGACCTGTAAAATTTCACATTGAACCTTTGCGGGTGGCAATAATAGCATCGAAATAAGAAACAAAATATAAACAATGTAATCCGTCAAGATTAGAAACGGTTATGATTGTATTGCTATAAGTCTCAATACAACTTTGCGGATAAGTAATCATTATTCATTTTAATCACCCAGTTCGGAGGTAGTCGCATAATCACATCCATTCTTAAAAACTTAAAATGTAAAAGTTTCTTAACATGTGCCCCAGCTCTTATTTAATAGACTTGTCAAAATACCCATCCAGCTGAATTTTGGCCTATTCGCCAAATTATCTGAATGAATATCGCATGGTATATTAAACTATGTTTATACAGAGAATGATACTAATTTGTTTGTATATTCATTGTCCTCGGGGCTTTGTTCCATGCGTTTTCTAATTTACTTTTGGGGAAAAAATCGTTATTTCTAAAATTAAAAGTTGTAGAAAAATTAGCTTTTAAGAGGGACAAATTTGTAACTAGTTGGTCTTTGGCTTACATACAGGTCAATACCCCCCTAACGAAAATACCTAATACTGTTACTGTGTTAATTGTAGTGGTGTCGTAATTGTTGTATTTGCGATAGTTTTACAAGTTAGAATTACAATAATTATTTTACCTGAATGCTAAATTTCAGCTTGTTCGGAGCTATCTACCCTACTTGTAAAAAATTGATTTTCCAGATCATCAGAGAAATTTTGAAGAAATGCGATACATGGTGGCAATATGATCCGTATACGGTACCATATTCGTTACTGAGGCAAAACTAGTTTATTTCATGCTTTGAAAGGAAATATGATAAGAGTTGTTTTCGAGATAATTCGGGCAGTTTCGCTTAGGCTTCGAGGAACAAGACGGAAAAATCGAGGCATTCCGTTTGAAGATGGTGCCGCACTTCCCCCATTGCTCTATTGAGCCTTTTTTATTATTTTATATATATTATTAGTCTTACCAATATTAATTGATTTATATTAGGGAATTATCAATAAAATTGTGTTTGTTTTTTTTAAGCGATACGTACTATAAACATGCTCGTCATAAGGGCATAGAATTTCTTAATATTTCTCTTTAACTATTTGTATTTTTGTCGTTGAAAATTTTACCAACATAAAGATGTAAACATAAGCTTAAAAGTTATTTTTACATTGTACTTTAAGTCTTGTTATATTGAAAAAAAATATTTATTATTTATTTCTGTTCAACTTAACTGATCCGGCGATAAAAACGACAGTAAAATGTATTAATTTTTCTATACAGTATTAATCCTCAGAAGTAAAAAGGATTAAATAGTTACAGATTTTTAAATTAACAAACCCGTATCTAAATTAAAGTGGTGTTCCCAACGTCGAGAGAGGTTTCCCAGACACACATGCGCACCCCCCCCCCCCCAAACCACCCCTACTGCCATCATATATTGACCAGGAACTTACCACCCCTTCTTGCACAATTTCCAGCTAAACTGTAAGGGAAACTAGTTAGTAAATTTTGTTTTCAGGTCATTTAACATTTGTTTTCTTATATTTTATGATTAAACCTAAAATGTTGTTAGTTCTTACAAACTGAATGCAGTTAAAGCAATCGTGATTTTGACTTTCGACATTTTACTGGATGGTTTCTTTTTATCCAAATTAAGTGAATTTGCTCAGTAGATTTTTTAAAACTATAAAGCAGTAAAGGTTGAATAAAAGTTAATTTAACAAAAGTACTAGAGAAAAATCTATAGAAATGCCGAAATTGAAGCATATTTAAATATGACACCTACTTGAGAGCAAAATAAATTATCTATGTCCGTATTTTATTTTATAATTAAAAAAAAAAAGTTGTTAAGAACCGTTGCGTTCATCCGAGACTCCTTATCAGACTATATCTGCAAATAAATTAAAGAACTTTATAAGAGACAAGTTCACTTAACTTATAATTTTACAGTTAAATGTTGAAATCACCTTGATTAAATTTACGAATAAAGTTTGTACATTGGATAGAACTACATGAAACTACTGAAGTATCGTTAACTGAAAAAAATTGAAATCTGCCTATTGACGACTGTATTCATAATGTTATACCAAAAGTGAAATTGTTTTATTTTCTTATATTTTGTCACATTCAGACTTTATTAGTTCTTCCTGTCAACGAAAGGCTCGTAAGTTTATTTTACTCTTACTTTATACATCTTTTAACTATTTTTTTAAAATTTACGTATAAAATAAAATTTTGAATATATTTCATTAATATATAAGGCAGGAAATAAAAAAATATATAGCAAATATATTTAAACTGTTTCATCAATTTAAGCATGTCAAAAGTCCCCAAAATCTGACTTAATGACTATTTGACGTCGAATCAACAATAAAAAAATAGTACTATTACAATAACTAAATTTCTAACCAAAATTATCAGTCATTACCGACATTTAATTATTTAAATCACTATTAAAATCGTTTACAGCATGCAGTATTACACGTCATCGTTTCATTCATCGCTAAAGAGTGTCCGATCGGGTGTTTTTTAAATATTGATAGAAAATGAAATCGGGATAATGTCCCGGAGAGATAGGTCCCCTCCCCCTCCCCCTCCCCACCCCCATCAAATGTAGCCGGTAACATTATTAGCCAATCCCATCATAGCTTACCCCCTCCACCGCCCCCCGGCCTGCCCGCCAGAAACTCGATTAGACTTTGTATCGAAAAATACAACACACTCAGTCCGCCCGCCGCAGGGCGCGTTTTTGGCGGGAATTTCTCGTTTTTGGCGGCAACATTTCCCTGGAATACGCTGTTACACTGTGCACCGCTGTGCAACATCAAACCGAACTAAACTAAATCATGCGTTTTTTTCCGAGGGAAACGTTTCGCTTTGAGATATTCCATGTTTGCAGTGGTTTATATTTGTTATTTGATTTTTGCTTTTGGGGTGTACTACAGAAGGGATGGATGATGAAAAGTTTGCAACATTGATGATACAGTATTGCATATTTTATGTAAACGTATCGTGTATTAGATATTAAACGTTTTAATACAAATAAGTAGGATTTAAAAAAATGGATAATTTGTATAAATAAATAAGTAGTTTCCAAACCTGGATATCCAGATGAGGTTTTCATCTGTAATAGTTAAATATTAAAATGCATTAAAATACGGGCATGTTTAGAGTTTTATATATTTATTTAATATTTTTTATCTAATATTCTAGCTTTTACATCTTTTACTTCTAATTATTTTACTAAGATTCGTTCGGCAATCAGTTAAGGAAGGCGTAATAGCGGAGTGTACATCGTGGAACTTACGAGTCCGGTTTCTAGTTGGTATTCCTTGAGGGAATTTTTCTAAAAGCTTTATATTATCTAGATTTATTGCAATCTTGGATTTTGTTTTGAGGCTCTCGAATACTAAAGTCAGTATTCCTTTTTAATATCCTTTTTTATCTTGGATGGTAATAGGTTATTATTTTTAAGTTTATGCTTATAAAAGGTCCAGTCATAAGAATTCAACTGTCTCCCAAGACAACATAAAACCTAAACATGCAAACATAATCACCTCTTTCAAAAGCATAATTATAAATGTAGTGAATCATATCCCTTTTGTTTTACAAATTGCTAATAAATTCCCATATAAATCTGATATAAGCAACCTATCAATTTTAGGCCAATACAATTTTCAACCTGTTATATTAATTGTAAAACAAATATTAATTAGTAGACTAATTAATTAATAATTTCAATAAATACTAAAGAACACTAAAAGGCACACCTTGTTTTAATTAAATTACAAATCTATTTTATGTTAAAACATTTCTACTCAAAAGTTATTTTTCTTCAAAAGTATTTTCCGAGAGGTCGTAAATTTATCTTTTCCAATCCGGAGTGAATCGCAGTTAATCCAAGACAGAGAGCGGAAGTCCCCGGGGACTTAACCGGAACGGGAAGTCCACCGGGGCTCGGCTGCTGTTTCCGGTGTATTGCACCTCCCCTCATACCTGGCTAGGATGCGGTTTGATTGGTAAGACTGGAACTAGGGATGGCAAAATTTTTCGATTTGTCGATATATCGGTTTTCCGATATATCGGGAGCAATATATCGATGTCTATGATATATCGACCCCCGAAATATCGATATATCGGGTCAACGATATATCGAAAATTTTACTTCGCCTTTTGCCAAGAAAACTGCTTCAGGGGAGCAGGGCAGCCAACTGAAATGTTTGTTAGACGAAAAGAAAAGAAAGACCATTTAAATAAAAAATAAAACCGCTTTAAAATTAGTGGATCTTAAAAAATACATTCAAAATTTTATATGGGTTTGCGATTGGAACTTGATTTTCAAAGAAAATTACAAATAAAATAACAAAATTTTTGTCATTTTATGAATCCGATATATCGGACCAAAAATATCGATGTGTCCGATACTATCGGGATGAATTTGTCGATGGCGATATATCGATATATCGGGCCCAGAATATCGATGTATCAAAAATATCGATATATCGTTGCCATCCCTAACTGGAACCGAACCAGATATAAGACTTTCGAAGAATTATACCACCAGGGTTAGTTTTTACTAATTTTATTTTTTCATTTTATTGAATAACTTTTGATTTATGGTTACAATATTTGGTTACACACCTACCTACCTTACTATGCAAATTTCACTATTTGCTATACTGGGAGATATGCTTATGTGTATAACTTACCATATAGGAATAGACAAATGTTGTATTTGCCCTTACAGAAATACTCTGGGTCCATTCTTTTGTTTTAAATAAACCATGTAATGATATAAAATTGAGTTTTAATGCGTTAAGATTTTAGTAAAAAGGGTAATTGTTTGATATCTCCCCCACGTTCTACAATTTTCCATATCGTATTTTTCCACCTAATATGGGTATATTATCATAGGAAAACATTTTTTAAGGCTATATATAGAAGTAATTAAGTTAGGTTGGGTTAGGTTAGGTTAAGATAGGTTATGTAAATATAGCCTATATGATAATTATGTAAATATAGTTATATGATTTCGGGAGTGGTTTTCTCCGAGAGCAAAGAAAATGTGCGTTTTTTTACGAACACGGTGCTTTACCGCGAAGTAAAAAACGACTGTAAACTCGAAGGCATCATCTGCTGAGAAGTTCCATCGGTGAGCTATACAGGGAGAAACCGGCCCAACCGCAGTCCCAGACTTCATCTTCATCAGATTCCGAATAAGGTTTGTGTCTTTAATAATTCTACTGAAATTACTGCTATTTATTTTCAAACAATGCTTGTATGAAATTATACAAACATTAGACCGCAAAAAACGGCTATATTTACATAACCTATCTTAACCTAACCTAACCCAACCTAACTTAATTACTTCTATTTATTTACAAAAGTGTTTTCCTAAGAATATATAACCTTAAAAAATGTTTTCCTATGATAATATACCCATATTAGGTGGAAAAATATGATATAGAAAATTGTAGAACGTGGGGGGAGATATCAAACAATTACCGTAAAAAGTATTATGAAAATCATTTAAAAAATATTTTCGGAGAAAAAGATAGCTATCCGAAAAAAAACCATGGGTGCCTGTCAATATGGCTACAGCCAGGTTCTGCGGGAATTGCATACAAATATTAATTGAAGACGCTAAAGCCTTCATACTATTACGTTATTAGCCCGATAAGTATCATTTTACCGTGCGAGCATGACAGTTTCATTAGTTTTGATTTTAATTAGAGTACGATAAAACTTACTGGCCTGTGACATATGATACTTTACATCATAGTAGTCAGAAAAAACATACTTTTCAATCATAACGTATTCCTTGCACAATCCATTACGTTTCTCAATTCTTCAAACCAAGCCTATACTAAAAAAATATTTGCTCCTACCTCCAGTGCTACCATTAAATTCCTCTGAGGTAACCATTAAACGTGCATTAAAGTGCATTATCGGCAAAGAGTAAGTTTCCAGCCAAGAGTAAGGCACAGAAAACAGATGTTTCTATGTAGTATGATCTGTTTTATTGGTCCAGTTTTTCGTATATGTCTTAACACCTACAGTTGATCAGACGTTTGAAAACTAATCAAATCAAAATTCCTTTATTGAGATCTGCAAAAGTGTTTAATAGTGTCAACATGAAAATAGAATAAAGTAAATAATTTGAGTAACAAGGATCAAGGATCACTTGTTAAAAAACATAGGAATAGATCAATAATTCGACCTCACCATTAACCCTTTGAAACTTTGAATTTTGTACAATCCTTTCTTAGCGGATGCCTACGCCCTAAGAGTATCGTCCACGAAACATTTCAAGGATCTAGGTCATGTAGTTTGGGCTGTACGGTGATAGGTGAGTCGTATTTGACAAATATATAGTAGATTGTAAATTAATTTTCTTTTGTTCAACTCCTGTGATGACTGAAATGAGTTTTTTCAACGGCATAAGAATTTTTCTGTTATAGAAATACTGAGATGAATAATGAAATGTGGTCACAGTATTTAATTAATACCCGTCAATACACTAAATGGTATATTTTACATTAAAGTCACAAAATAAAAACTTTCATTAAAAAGAGTCGGTTTTGCTTTTCCCGGAAACACCAGGAAAAGCTGAGTAGAAAGTTTGACCCCATCAAAGTTAAGAGGAGGAAGTAGGCTAGCCAATTAGCAAGCATACAGAGGTTGAGCCGACCAATCAGCGTCAAGGGAAAGCTTTTATTTATTTAGCAAAGTTAAAAGCTTTTTAACTGTTGTTTATTTGGTTTGTCTTTGGACTGGTGTGATTAGAATCTATGGCTTTAACACTATCTTAAATGTCTCCAATTTGTTCAACAAGATACAGTTCGGTCGACAGGTCATGTCATAGAGCTGACATTCATGTTAGTCAAGTCGACATCTTATTTACTTATTAAGCTACATGGTAGTAAAAAAAGTTGACAAATATATCAAGATATTTCTCGCAATTATGTCAACACTGTTTTAATATGAGTAACTATACATTCCGTAAACTACTTTTGAATCTCTTATGATGATCCCCGACTGAAGAATGCTATATTACATGGGTTTTAGAACTGCCATATATTAAAATGCTCAATTTTAACCGACTTTCAAATACCTCAAAGGTTATTTTGCCGATATTTTGCACTCGATAACCCTGTTACGTTACTCTAAACAAAAAAATACCTTTGCAGAGAAGAATTACATGGTTTTGTTATCATATGTAATTGACATCAGAGATAGTCAGAGATAGAATTAATTTTGGTAAATATTTTGCAATAATAAAAAATTACAAATCTGGAAGAGTCGAGCGTTTTTAATATCAGAGATAATTAAAAACGCTCGACTCTTCCCGATTTGTAATTTTTTATTCTTGCAAAAATTTACCAAAATTAATTCTTAAACTTCTAAACTATCTCTTAAATTACTAGACACATAAAATTGTGATAACATTTTAAAAATCCGTCAACGTAACAAAGAATATATCCAATGGATAAAAATAAATTAAATACATTTTGTTTTTATTTGAAAATATAAATTTTCTAAGTACTTAAGAAGCTTTTAACATTTAAGATGTTTTCTTCTTAAACCAGAGTCAATCATCAACTCACTTCTAAGTCTTATGTTAACCCTCTTCGTCAAAATATTTATTATAAATTTATCGTCCAGAACATTACTTCTTAACGTAGTACGAGATACCATAATAGTCAATCAAATTGGATTTATAAAAGCGATAATAATATTCATCTGAGATATTATACAAAACGTCCCTTACTCCTAACTTCTACAAAGGCTAAACAGAATATTACAAATTCCAAATTCGCAGTGTAAACTTTCCATTTGAAAGCGAAGACGCCAGCCGTACGTTGTGTGTGCTATGCCGTAAGCCCGCGCGCTGAATCCAGCGTCTTGCATAATATATCAGCTCCGAGTAATGTTTTAGGTGGAGATTTTAACCAAGACGTGCTGCTTGTGGGTTTGTGAGGGCGTGGTATTTTCTCATTTTGCATCACAAGAGCACTACATTCTTAACGTATGTGTAAACAAAACACTTCACGAGGTACATCTAACGTTATTTATGTGTATTTGTTTTGAATGCTACATGTTTGTAAATTGGCGTGTGCCGTGTATGAAAATAAACAAATAAACGGATGTGTAAACGAAGCAAACCGCGAGGTACCTGTAAATGCATAAAAGTATAACAATATGCGTTCTCTAAATTGTATATATACTAACACCACAAGCACTAATAAACTCCCAAACTCAATAAAAAACTTTAGGAATAATAAGAAAATTCCGTTATCTTATACAATTTCCTGTAGATAACCTCCCCACTTAACATAAAACACGCATCACTAAAAAAACTTACTTGCTCTCATATTCTTGTCCACCCTGATCCGTCCCAGATATTTTAGCATCTTTATATAAAGAAACTTTATTTACATAAAATATATATAAATAAAATTCATCTTCTTGTACATTACAAGTTGCTGTTAGCAAAGAATACTTAACAATTAATTTTGATTTTGTTTATTGTAAAGGTGATTTTTTTTAATTTCAATTGAACCTTTCATGGCTAAAACTGAAATTTGATAAAGATCCTTCTTATTAAATTTAAATAAACTTCAAAATTCTTCAACAAATTTGGGGATCGTTCCTCTTGATTCAACAAGCAGTCCAAATATTTGCATGTTTTTAATTTTATATTTTTCTTGAAGATATTGTTTGGTTGGCGAGTATATATCTTTTTTTTTCGTTTACCTTATTCGGTTATTCTTGACTAAACTCAAACCTAACCGTTGGATCTATTATATAACCTATTGACTTTTTCCGATCGATTGCGATTATGTCAATTCTTCTTGTAGATTCATCATTAGGTATACAATTTATCTCTTCATACACTTCAAAGGATTAGCATGTTTCAGATTATGAAATATATTTCATGAAATTATATTTCAGAGAGAGTCTATGAAAGTTGTAAGTTCTACAGATTCTCTCGAGACTTGAAACTGGGTAAAATCGGATACTCGCAGGCAAAGGAAAACAAATCATCAATGTAAAACAAGGGAGGAGAGTTGAAAAACGCATAATAAATCGTTTATTTTTACAATTACTGAAAGGATTTATTTCTTAGCGATCACGGCTAAACTGCGCTGTTCAAACGTTAAAATTATCATAACGCCCGTAAATTCTACCATAATAGTTTTTTGTGCAAAACAAGAGGATTTAGGCTGTTCTTAAATCTTCGCAAAAATTGGACAAACACCATGTACCTCAAGGTGGGTAGGAGCTCAATAATTTTCAAATAATAATAACCCCACCTATAAGATGTCTTTTACACCACGGCTCATCGGAGCTTTTTTTTGTTTATTTATTGTCTGCTAGAAAAAAACAATGTTTATTGCAATCAGCGGTTCCTTGACATTTCTATACCGATGTTAAATTTCATGAGGACAATTCTTTAAGGGCGTCTAGGGCTCTTCCCTTCTGTTTGGCCTTCGTCAATTTTAAGATTAGCTAAACTTCACGCCGCATTCTTTCCAATGATAACCGAATCAGGAAAATTGGTCCGGAACTGTGGAGGAGTTTTTATCTGAAAATAACCCCTAACGTATTAAATAAGTATGGATAAATAACCATAGCATTACTTTACTATCCTTCGAATTTATTTCTGTAAATAAGTTAAACAAAATTTACGAAGGCCTATGCAACCAATGGAGCGAATGTAAAGTAAAATGTAACATGTTAAAATAAAACTCTTCAAACTGTTTAAACGTTTTAAACGCTATAAAACTGTACAGATCGTTTTCCGCGGTCCAAATTAGTTTTATCCAAAACACCGACCGGATATCTGGCCCTAGCAGAGGAAAACGAATCCATTACAACCTACCCAAATCATCTGTTAGGATAACTGCATTTCCGGCTGTTTACTCTTGCCCGTGCAGTCCAAACTCCAAACTGATTACTTGAACACCACACGTCTGCAATAATGGCCGCCGTTCCCGCCATTTTTGCTCCCCACTCCCCCCCCCAGGGCTCCCCCACCCCCTCCCACAGCCCCCCTCTCCAGCCCCTGTTATCATAGTCGTCTCGTTAAAAACTGATAATTGAAAACGGACCGGCTTCGACTACACGAGCGATCAATTAGCTCCAGTCAGCCAACTTCATCGCCCGATCTCTCGGTTGTTTTTCCGTTTCGTTTTTGTTTGGGAGTTATTTTCGGTTGGTAGTGTGATTTCGTTATATCTTAGTGGTGTTGTTAAGGAAGTAAGTTATCTGGGACGTGAGTTAAAGATTGAGTGAATGTCTTTTTCTAACATTCTTAACAGATTCTCTTAATAGTGTGTTCGCAACATTTTATGTAATGTAATTTAGTAAGTTACCTAAACTAATAATATTGAGTCTTTTTAAATAAATGTTATTTTTAACGAAAATGTTGGAAATTATTTTTGGCTCGTCGGATTTAGAGTGGTAAATCACTGAGTAGTTTAAGATGAAAACGAACTTCAGAAAAATAAAGGAACTGTATGAGCGATATGGAGAACCAAAAATACTAAATTGTCATCAACCTTGATGCACATACCAAGCCGGATGAAGTTTGAGATTTAAGACGGTGACACACTATCACACATTTCCCCGAACAAGACATCACACCACACATCAGACAGGGCAAAAGGGAGGATGTGTGATGGTGTGTCAGGGGTCCGCGCATCACACAAGGCATCACACCACACATCGTCGCGAGCGCTCTGGAGGCGGTTTTTTGGCGAAAGATCAAAGAAATGTCTGGTACGGTGTCTTGTATGATGTGTGATAGTGTGTCAGGGTCTATTCTGCCCAGAACGTCTTTCCGTACGCCGTCGCGTTACCGCGCTCGGAGGAATGTGTGATCCGATGTCTTGTTCGGGAAAATGTGTGGAGCGAAAAATTTATCTCCCTGCGCGGTCTGATGTGTGGTGTGATGTCTTGTTCGGGCAAATGTGTGATAGTGTGTCACCGCCTTTATTTACTCTGTGGCTGCCTGACACCGCCCACACACGAATCAGAAGAAATTGGAACTGAGACCTCCTCGGCTAGGACCCTTGAGAAGTACAGACACTGGCCAGACCAGCTTGAAGAAGAGACTGTTGTGCCTATTCCTTTAAAATTTGTAATTTACTTACAACAATGAGCAATTTTGCTCATTGTTGTGTTGTATAGTTGCAAATGAAAAAATGAAGGTTAAAAACTTCAATCGTATGAGTTATTTTATACAGATTTTACTACTACATACCCACGTTTTATATACGTACCCTACAGGCTTTTAGACACTGGTTATTTATTGTATGTAGTTATTTTTAAACCGGAGGTAAAGGAAAACAATCTTGGAAAATAAATTAAATTTGAAATACCCATGTTGTGTATGCAAGATATACTTAAAATGGTCTTTCTTCTTTGTAAAACTAATCCAAAATTTTCAATATCGTATTTCAGTAATTTAATCACTGAAAAATTCTATTTGGAATATTGTACTTCACTCTGAATTCACATTTAAAAAATGAATACCCACTCAAAATTAAGTACCCACCCAAAATTACCGGCGGTTGACCTAATTCATTATAGCGCTAGGTGATTGTTATTTGGATACAAAATTTCTCAATATAACTTCCCTCCCCAAACTCTCACCCCTATAAATGTTCCTCCAACACATACTAACTAGGGACTGTGATTATTGAAATATGGTGCACATATAACGATCATAAAAAAATCAAGAACGGCATTTTCCCTTTTCAATCCCTGACTTTACCTGAATGAAACCCTATAAACATGGGCGGAGTTATAGGTCATAATATTTGGGGGTGCCAGCCCATCTAACGTTTGTAGTATTGTATGCTCAAAATTCTAACATAAAACTACTATTTGAATGGTCCGTTTTAAGGCCTAATCAAAGTAGTTACTTATTTTATTTAACAACAGCCATTTGTAATTTATATACAAATATCTCGATTAAGTTGTGCTGAAAACATTTTCCTGCTTCACTGCCAATAAATCCACCAAATATCAGGGGGTGCCAGGCACCCCCTGGCACCCCCAGAAATCCGCCCAAAATTAAGAAAATTATAAGAAGGTGTTCATTTATTATTTACTTAATAAATTATCTTTATATATATAAATAATAAAGTAACACCAAACCACTTACAAATACAGCTCGTGGGCGATTGTCAAGTCGGCGTTTAAGTGCTCCGCCCCTGATGTCTTAGTCTCGACACTTTAAAGTGCCAATTAAAGCAGAGTGCCACTAATGGGTACATTAGCCCCCCCCTCTCCTTTCCCCTTTCCCCTCCCCTCCCAAGCCGTTACAAAACATTTAACACAGAATAAAACAACTTCAATTTAACCGCTGATGGCTAAGAAGAAAAGTTTGTTGTGTAGGAACATGGACGTATAGGGACGTATATAGTAAAACTATATTATATACGAAGGAATAATGTAAGCTCCTATTATTATAATTATATTATAAATGTGAAAGTATGGATGTTTGTGTGAATATCATTCTGTCTTTCAACCACGTGAAAAATACTGAACCAACTGAGCTGAAATATTTGCAGGAATAGAACCACTAAATCAGGAAAGGACTATTTACTTCCTTAAAATCCCCTAGGGCTACGCCCCGTGAACGTACCTAGCTTCCATGTTTATATTTTATAAGGATGTAAGATGTAAAAATTCAAATACACCCATGTAGCTGGATAACTGGAAAACAGCTGCGGATACTAAAATTTGACAGTTTAAAGAGCAGAAGTAAGATCAGCTGTCATTTTTATCGTGAGCGAAGCCACGGGCAAATTTAATAAATTTTTAACTGGGCTTTTTTATTCCAGGAAGACTTACCGCAATCTTCTGATTATTCACTTATGATTAGAAACACACACAATCAGCTAATTGCAACAATGCGACGTCAAATGTGTTTTTATTATAGGTTAGATTTGAAGAATAATTACAAAAGTTAGTAATTTATGCAAAAAAAGTTATGATAGTGAAACTTTTATTAGTATGATTGAAAATTAATTAATGTAAAATATCTTAAGTAACTCGTATGTAATGTAATGTAATGCAGTGCTCACCGGGCTAAATAGTAACGTAATGCACTATTAATATCAGTTTAGAGTAACATTGTACTAAATGAGCGACTCGCTAGCTTGTAAAGTTGGAATATTGTTAGTGAACCAACTTCACCCTTCCCAAAGTATATTGGAATAGTTGATCGCTTAACTGTTATAGTAACCGGTTAAATTACATGATCAATTCATATGATTCATGTTCATATTCATTGATATATTTTGCTTTGTTATTTATATTGCTATTTATGTTTGTTGATGTTAAATTATTGTCGTTTTATATTGGTATCAGAATAGTTTTGTTATTGCAACTGTCATCTTGAACTGTTAACAGAATTTTGTATCTCGTATTGTAATTTTATGTGATTTCCCAGAATGATTTTGAATCATTTGCTCGTAAATAAGTAGTTTATAAGATACCGTTTTTTGTCGTCAAATGTATGAAAAGGCATTGCCGTTGATGAATAAATAAATAAATTATATTTTGTTAACAATTAATAGTGCAATCAAACAAACTTCATCGTTTTCGTTGGAAAAATAACACACATTGAAACCACATATTATTAAATTAATATCTAAAAAATGATTTGCGTAATTAAAAAATTGGTGTTTTGCATGAAATAAGGCTGTATTCTTCCTTCAACTGCCAGGCAATAATGTTACTAATTGGAGACATGCTGCAAAATGTATAGCATTTCACTACACTATAGGCCTATGTTCGGTCGAGACAGTTAATAATCAATTAATTATAATGAGATACATTTTATTTGTACGATGTAGAAAGAAAAGCTCGAGGTACAAACAATTTATAAAACATTTTAATAATATTTATACTACATTTTTGTGTTGAAAAGTCGACTTTCCTTGGGAAATAAATTAAGTGCTGCAATCTGTGGTTAACCTTAAGAACTCCTTCAAAGTATGTCCATTTGTTTACTTAAAAACAAAGCGAACTGAATTTTTTCAAGATCGTCGAATAGCGCCACTGTTCCAAAAAATTCCGCCCTTTACTATGCTGAAGTAAGGCCCTTTTTAAAATTCTGATACGTACTAACAAATGTCAAAATATCTTTTATATTATATTTAAAACATAAACCTTTACCAGAAAAACTTTAAAAGAAAACATTCAGCATTTATATTTTATTATTAGGGGTTTTTGTTCCTATTACCAGCCACTAGTTTACTTTTATTTTCTCGCATTTACCGTCTCAATATAGGCTATTCGGCCCGGACCCAAAACTCCTCCTTATTCTGCACACTGTAGGCTACATTGCCTTTATTTTATCTTCTGTAAAACATATTGGTCTTATTCCCTTACAAACCTTAAAACTGCGTTTTAAAACAAACAAAGAAAACTTTCCAGCTCGTATTTACCAGTTCAATTTCGAGAAAACTCATTAATTTTACTTTGTTTACTATCAAAAACTAAATCCTGTTTGTAATTTAACTAAAGAAAAATCACCCTGCAAACACTTCTCTACTTTCACTCGATGGCAAACGTCCACCACCCTCAACAAAGGGAAGGCGAAGTCTTAGTCAAAGGCGGGTGTTTGTATGTAAATACGCGCGTTTTAATCGCGTTGCGGCGTTTCCGTTTCCGCTTCCGCCCGCCTCATTAGGGTCAAAGGCGCGCATATCGTTAGTCTTTAGCATTCCTTGTGTACAATTAGCCTGAGACTGTCTCAGTCTCACTGCTACGTTGTTGTGTTATGAGTTGATTGGGCCGGGATAAGATATCGCATCGAGGTGGAAATTAGTAATGTACCTATTTAAACTACGATAGTTTGGGTTGCGGATTGTGCCTAAAGTTGTCTTGCGCAATAAATTATCCCCGTATGATATAACATGTATAGTAAAAAGTCTCATTTTTTAAGGAATTCTCTTGTTTTAAATACACAGAAATATCTGTTTTACGTGTCTAACGTTTCACTGGAAAGTTACTCTTTACTGATAATTGCGCGGTAAATTAACTGTACACTAAAATTTTCGGAAGTAAATATCAAAATAATCTGTTGATTGCAGTAAACCGACGTTTAATGCATGTTTATTTGTTACTTCAGAGGAATGTAGTGACAGTACTGATAGCAGTAGTACATGTTTCTTTGATTGTTTAGTATAGGCTAGGTTTGAAAAAATTAAATACCCCCGTTGCAGCAGACCTGCATACTCAGCGAATTTCAAATGCAAAACAATATATTTTTATCTAACATAGCTAGATTTGACATGAATTTGTAAGCTCCATAAGATTAACATGGGGAATGAGTATGCAGGTTTGCTGCTACAGGTATGTTTAAACTTGTTGGTTTTAATTCAATATTTAGTAGCTCTGAACTAGAAGAAGCCATTTACCAAGTTTTATCAAGAAATGTTGAGAAATAAACGAGATATAGAATTTTACTTATTTCCTAAAATGTTAACATTGGGACAACGTACTGCGTTTACCACTTTCAATATCTCGGTAACCAATGGACATAGAGCAGTGATTCAAGATACTAAATTGTTTGTTTTTTTGAGCTGAATTTAATGGTGCCAACAAAAATTCGATAAATTTTATTTTTCTATGTAAAAAACTTAAAAAAACCCATTTTTGGGGGGTTCATCCCCCTTTACCCCCACTTCCGGTGGTCCGATCGGGTTGGTTCACGAACTCGTCCAATCGATTACCACTTTACATGTTTGTACCAAATTTCATCACGATCGGACCATTTTTACGGCCGCTATCGTGCTAACAGACACATATATAGATATATAGATATATAGATGTGTATATATATATATATATATATCTAAAAATTCGAACGAATGGTGTTTTTTGCTTTTGGGGGTTGCAAAACGAAAAGTTAACATGGTCTGGGGCTTAGGTCTTACCATGAGACCTACGGTAATAGCTTCTTCACTATAGGGGAAATTCGCTAAAACGTGATGAATTATGCAAGAAGTACGTTATGATTAATAAATACGTTTTTTCTGAGCAGGCTAGTGTGATGTAGAGTATCGTACGTCACACGCCCGGTAAGTTTTACCGTGCTCGCATGAAAATCCTACACTCGCCTCTGGCTAGCGCGGTAAACTATCATGGTCGTCCGGTAACACAGTGCTTATTGGTCTAGTAACGTAATATACTATTTCATTATAATCCTATACACTTGTAATGGCAGAACCTTTTTCCAGTTTCCGACATACAGCCCTTCAAAATCCCCATATATTAACCAAATTTTAACCAAAATAGTTAATTAATATGTTCAGGTTGATTTTATTTCATCCGAACTATGCTCGGTGTCCCAGTACTACTCAATGATTCAAGTATTAATAAGCTAGCCTGTAAATCGCTAAGTGTAAGTATGTCGTGGTTGTTGCATTATCTCCGTGAGAATTGTTATATATTTTTAAGCTATGTATGTACTTTAAATAAAAAAAATTTAGTAAGTATGTTTTGTTCAAAAGAAGTTTTGATTTATAATGGACAGGGACCTCGAAAAAGGTGTCGGTGATTTCAAAGCGTATAAAAAATGCCGTATATAAATAGGTTAATATTCATAGATGCAGTAAAACATGCAAAAAATCAAAAATATTAGTCAGTAACAAGGCTACAAGATCGCGCCACTATCATCACGATCATCACATTCATCCTTCACTCATATTCAGGGTAACGTCCTCCATGAGGTACCTGTCTTATTTAAGTGATTAAGTGATTAAGTGATTAAGTGATTAATAGGTTTCTATGTGAGCTCCCACAGTGGCATAAGAGATGAATACGCGATGGTCAACCTCCTGCTATGTTCGCTGAATCATTTCAGGAGTGGCAGTTTCATTAGCTACAGACATTATTTCTCGCAGGCGATGTAGATCATGGATTTTTCAAAATAAACAACGTTAGGCTGTTTTTTGCGGGGTTACCTTAAGAATATCGTTAATTCTCAGACAGCTTATATAAACGCACTGTATATATGTTTGAAAATATGAAATTCTCTGGAAACAACATTGTATGTCAACTTAACTAAATGACCTATCACAGTAATTTTGTTTTTATGTTGGCAGGTGTGGTTCCAGAACAGGCGGGCGAAGTACCGGAAGCAGGAGAAGCAACTGCAGAAAGCTTTGGCGCCGTCAGTGCTGCCAACCTGCAACGGCGCCATGATGAGGAACATTTACCCCACGGCCAGCAGGGGGTACCAACCTTACCCGCACCCCAACACGATGAATAGGTACCCTCAGGTATGCAAAAGTGTCATCGCTTCATCGGTACGATGTAAAGAGTTTCGATGTAACAGTATATACCGTCACAGACTGGCTGGTTGGTGTAGTGGTTATAGTGCCCGCCTTCAAACTTGTAGGTAGCCGGATCGATCCCGAGAAAAGTTAGTAGCTTTTTGAAGGGTTGTTTCTGGAGCCAGCTGCCATTGGTTGTTGGGCTATTAATAAACAATCCTGACTAAGGAACATACCAACCTTAGTCAGTAACAAGGCTACAAGATCGCGCCACTATCATCACGATCATCACACTCATCCTTCACTCATATTCAGGGTAACGTCCTCCATGAGGTACCTGTCTTATTAAAGTGATTAAGTGATTAAGAATTCGACATTGGGTAAATACAGCAAACTGTTCTGGCTGTTCAGCTACAATATGTTCATCATAGCTGAAAAATCTGAATAGAAACGGTATTGCTTGGTGGGCCCAAGAAATCATCAGGTTAGAGTGAATCCATTTTTCAAAGTTGTTAGCCTCCGGATTACGTTTGAATACTTATAATGGTTTAAATACCTGCAATTCAGTAATCCACTTGTTGCTGGTGGCAACTAGTTTCGGTTCTTATAGGACCATCTTCAGGCCGTACAAGTAGTCAATTTTTTATCTTCACTGTAGGTGAAGGTCGTCATTGTAGATTAAACAATAAAAATTCACATTTAAACACACGAACACGCACATTGACATTAACACAATTAGAGCGAATCGTCAAAGAATTGCAGTCTGCGGGCTATGTTGAGGATGATCCTTTGTCCTTTTTACCTGTTTCAATTTCTTTCTATAACTGAAAATCCTGTCCTTCATGGGCTGAATACGAAACTTCTAAAGTGATTTGTCAGGCAGGCTCAGATGTAAAATGTATTGATTTAAGTTGTGTACAACTTATCGACTTTTCTCAAACTCCTGAATATATTACAGGGCCAACTCGCACCATGAAACACATAAGCATTCTTGAGATGATTTGTGTTTTTTTCAAATCCAATGACGGCTTCTCCTCTGTAAAAATGAAGTTAAAGAGATACCTCGTGTCAAAATAGCTTGAAAACAACCTATTTCACCGAAAAATAAACCACCAAGTTGTCAAATTCATTTCCTAATTGGTCTCAGATGACAACCTCTTGATCCTTGTTTCATGTTGACCCTAGGCGGATCACTGACTGGTTTATACTGTGGTTTATTCTTGTTTGTACAGAGGTGTCGATGGGTACATTAATTAAACCTGGTATTATATTGATAATTCTACAGACTGTCCAGATTGACAGTTAACTACAGTGATCTTCCTGTTCACTTTGGCACCATGGTTCCTCCTTGTCTCTCTAGGAAATTTGATTCCAAAACTTGAATACCCAGTCACTTCTAAGCCCTGTAGGAAGTTGTGTATCATCCTGCTTTGTCCATCTGGGAGGGGATGAGGGGCCCTTATCCGACATATTTCTAATCTGGAGGGCAAGAACCGGCCTGGGTGAGACTCTTCACAAGGAGAGCTCCCAGGATGTCCTTGTCTAGGTGTGCTTGGGAGGCCCCGGGTTAGAGGGTGAGTTGCCCCCGTATGAGCCTGGAGGATTGGTTGGAAATATATTTATCGTCCTTCAGGGGCGAGGCTGACCAACCAAATTATACCTTTCCCATCCTGACAATTCCTTTCGTAAGCTGCAAAACTGACCGCTTTCTTTTTTAGGGAGATTTGCCTTACTGGCAATGCTGGGGTTTTCATTCCTCCAAACTCTAAGCAATCCAAACAGTCTCACAATCTAACGGAACTTAACTGTTCTTTAATAGTGAAGTTGCACAACAAGTCCCTTTCCTCTCTTTGGAGACGTGCCTTGCTGGTAATGCTGGGACTTTTCCTCGTTCCCCCAAATTCTGAAGTTCTTGTCTCGTGACTGACCTTTGGCCATGACCACCTCCGGCCGGCTCGTGCTCCGACTTCTTATCTATCAGATAATAATCTACCACTCGATTACTTTTCTATCAGATAATAATAAAATACAGCTACTTTAAGAAGCACAAACCGTAACCTAGTTTTTCAATAATACTCTTTTCTCCATTACTTTTTCGAATAATATTTTATTTTTCCTCGATCAATTTCCTACTTATAACTTCATCAATTATTTTTGACACACTTATTCCCAATAATGAGTTCAAACTTACCATATTTTTATACTGCAACGCAGCAGACGCATAGGCATTGTCTATGTCTGCTGATTCCACAAGACCACTCTTTTTTTGGCAGCCAATAAATTTGTAATAACATTTTTACATTTGAATTTTCTATAGTTTTATATATTTTTGGATTAGTTGTAAAGTTGTATATATTTCTTGGAATGAACGTTTCTTTCACGCATACATTTTTGTTGCAGATGGGCTCGAGTTCCTACCCCAGCATGACGCAGCCGTTCATGAGTCACGGGGCCGCCAACATGTCTGGCATGAGGCAAGACACGATGGGTGAGTCACACTTTAGGCATGCCGGAATATGTACAGTACACCTCGGATTATCCGGATTAATGTGGCGTAACACCGATCCGGATTGCAAAAATCCGGATAATCCGAGGCCATTACAAAATTGGCAAAATAGCGACCGCGTACAATAGCCCCTGATAAATTGATGGAGCAAATTGCGAAACAAGACAGTACATTCAAATTCTACGAGGGTTTAATTTTGAAACAATTTTAAGAACTAAACTTTATTATTAATAACGAATACAATGTTAACTTTTCTCGTACTTACGGTAATAACTGAAACTTGGAATAATCTTGACGAAACTTAAAGTAACTCAAAAACTATTACAGTAACTCTCCTAAGAAATAACGTGACACATCATAAAGACAGCAATAGACAAACTCGCAAAATTGCCGTAGGCTGATAACTGCTAGCGCCACAAGCAGCAATCCAGAAAACTACGTTCACGAAAATGCTGTGATGTACTATTTAGGCAATGCAATTCCTTCAATTATTGTGATTCAAAATCTATATAGTAATGTTTTACAATTGCATTTTCCTTTTGGAAGGCGCATTTCACCCGCAAACTCGCTAAAATCATGTTTTTGCCGTGATTTTAATTTTTTAATTTCTCGGAAGGACCGATACGGATAATCCGGGATGTCCGGAGAATGTGCGGTCCGGATAATCCGAGGTGTACTGTATTAGGGTTTTCGTAACTGATTTCCAAAGTAACTATTATGTGATTCTAACTAGTACTAATACATCTTTGCCTTTTTATATGCACTCTATACCGATATAATTAATTCGACTTCTGTTTCTTTCATCACTTGTGTTGAAAAAATAATTGTGGTAAATTTTCCTAATAAGATTTAAAACTAATATGAGAGTTGTCTCATGTAATACAATTTCTAGCTGATTCAAGGCGGTCGCCGGCCATGAGTTATCACATTAAGCATATTGTGTGTTACGAATATTTAATATTATACAAATATTATTGTATGTTACAAAAAAATAATTGTTATGAGTAATTTTAAAATAGGTCTATTTAATGTCATTGCGATTTTTTTTTAAAACAGTAGTAATAGTATTGCATATGATTAAACTGGAACAGCAGTAAATAAACTAATAATTAATTCAAATGTATTTAATCTTGGTGATCTTCAATTCTAATATATTTTATATCGACATAGGCCTAAATCTGTTTTTTACAGGTTTTTATCATTTTAAGGCTCAAATTTTGGTCAAAGCTTCTCAAAACTGTAAACTGAAACCTAATACAGATACTAGGTTTTTCAACTAATATTTCTTTGTAACTAATGTGGAAGTAGCTAATATATCAAAATATCTAATATCAAAAATATCTATGACACAAAGACTCTTGTGTCACACAAGAGTCTGTGTTGTGTTGAAAAAGGCCTCTAGTCTCTGTTATACTCAGTGGCTGAGGGATGTTGCAGAACAGCCACCCTGATATAATTCAATGGATTGGAGCAGGCCGAGTGGTTTAGCCACGTCGCTAAACAGCCACTCTCGTGTAATAGGGGCCTAACAAATTTACACTGTCTTTAATACTAAGAGGGAATATCATTCTCGCCTAAGTTCCTACCAAATGAAAATACTGGAAGAAATGTATAAATATTGAGATTAAAATTGTGAAAATTGTAAGAGTTCTGTGAATGTGATTTTCGCATTATTTAGATTTTTTCTACAAGCCTCCAATAAATATTTACAAGAAAGAAAATTAGGATTTTGGCATGTAATTTATACATAGAAGCATAATAAATGTGTAAAAAAAGAATCCGTTGCCGGACATAAACGACTGCCGACAAATTCCAGAAAAATGTTCCTTCAAAAGTGTTAATTTACTATTTTTTTTAAATAATTCTCTGATATTTAAAGAAACCATTAGTTTTATTCAATCAGAAGAAACTGGCTTTTTTCTTAAATATAGGACTACTCAAATGTATTATGATTTTAAAACACCCTTTAAAAAGGTACAGTAAAACGTCTGCAGTTACGATGTTACCTTAAAAACGATAAAAATTGAACATTATTAGATAAAAAATACTTCTCTATAAACTCGAAAATCTTATTCTATTAATCATATTACAGTACTATATAAGACATTATAGATTATGCTCTCATATGATGAATTCTACTCGGGTTAACAATGTTCCACACTAAACGTACCGTGATAAGCAGCGTTGAAAAAGCGGTTATTATCCACGACGCGACGAGGTAAATATTCCACAAAGATCCGAAAACTAAAACCTGTAAACCAAAAGGAGAGTTAACCAAGCTTGCGAGAACGTAAAAGACTCGGTTTTCGAAAAGGAGCCCGGGCGCCTAGAGCGGAAATGGGGACTGTTTCCGGCTGCGTCTTAAGACGCAAACATCCAATCAAACTCCGGAAATGAGTTAAGATGGCGGCGTCAACATATGACTCAAGAAAATTGCCTTCTACCAGGGTAAGCAGCGTGGGCGGGGGCGGGGTGGAGAGGAAAATTTCGTATGCATTGTTTTCTCGCGAATAGAAGAGACGAGAGATCGTTTTGAAAAAGTAGAAAATAAAATCCTCTCTGTGTTTTCCGGTGGAGTCGCAGCTTCGTTGTTTGAATGCGATGTTGGGGGGGGGGGAGGGGGATGGGTTGGAAAGTATTTGCTCGCTGTGTGACGTGAGCTTGCTTCTCTCTGCCCGTTTAAATCGACTTTTTAGTTAAAATTGTTGACTAAAAATTCTTAGACTGAGTAGGGCTCCGCATTTTTTTGTTATAGGAATGAACAAATATATAGACTGTAAAACATGACTGACATACAAAACCTGCGGCTACACTGGCAAAAAATAAAAATTTTATTTTTTTGACTATTTTGTTTTGGAAAAGCTACAGTATAATTCGTCTGTTTTATCATAAGCTATGACCTACTCCGTTGTCGGAGCTGTCAAAAATTGTTTACTCTCAAATATCAGGGACAACAAACAGTGTAAAAATTGCCAACCTTCAATATAAATTGCCCTGAACCAACAAAAACAATTTTAAATTAAGATTTGATGGATTACAATATTCTCTACAAGATTGAATTTTAATTTTGTGCTAGATGGTTTCTTTACTTCAATTGACTTCTTTCACTCATATTCACCTTAAAATACCCCTTATTGGTGGTGGGTCTCTTATTTGGTAATATGATGTAATGATCAGGGTGTTTATGTAGAAAATATAGGAGATTGAAAATTATATAAAAATTAATTCAAATAAAGAAGTAATCATTAAATATTAATTAAAACAAAAAATTCTTATTCTATTCTTATAAAGGAGATAAAAAAATTGAAAAATTTATCTAAACTAAAAAAAATTATTAAATATCAATATAAACAAAAAATATTTAAATCTGTTTACCTTACTCGTCAAAAATCACTCCCAACCCCGGTAATACTTTATTGAATGTAAATGTACTGTCATTGTAGGTAGACTTTGTATTAGTATTATTGGGCATCATATTATTAATGTTTAGAGCTTCTTGGATCAGTTGGATGAACAGGATTTCTCTCCATTAGAATCTTTCTCAAGAAAAACTTGGAACACTCAGTTCCATGGAATGTGAATTCTTTGAAAAAGGCTTGATCTCAAATCAATAATTCAAAGCAAATATATGTCAATTTAGTTGTGTAGACTTCCACGGTACGAAGATACATTCTCGAAGTGGGTTTCCGGGTTTAACCGTGTGGATGATGTCGATCTAGTTTGCTGACGATTCGGATATGTTTCAATATCCATCTTCAGGGCGACGAGCGTTTTAGTTCACAGACTTACTCATTCACTCAATGAGTAAGTGAATGTGTAAGTCTGTGAATTAAGCCGCTCGTCGCCCTGAAGATGGATATTGAAATATATCCGAAACGTCGGCAAACTTGATCGACATCATCCACACGGTTAAACCCGGAAACCCACTTCGAGAATATATGTCAATTTCAACAAATTAAGACAGCATCTATTTTCTATTAAAAATTTTATGTGACTTTAATTGTGTTATTGTACAGTTTATTAATTTTTTCATGAAAGTCACAGTTACTACCCATTTAAAATTCTATTATTTTTTTTTGTTGGCTACTTGTACACCATATAAAACACAAAATGTTTTAGGACCACCCTTATCCTCTTAACTAGACCAGTTTGCAGTTAACTGGCAAAATCGTGGTTTAAATCCACAGACTGTAGGTCCCTTGGTTGCTATTAGTTGAAAGTCCTTTCTAAGGAACTTGTCGTCCTCAGTCAATAATTAATACTGCAAGGTCACACCACAATGATCCTACACTCACCTTTCACTCATATTCTTGAAATACCCCTTACTAGTGGTATGTGTCTCACATACTAACATTGAACCTCTGAGGCAGGGGCCGCACCAATGCTGCAGTAACCTAACCTAACCTAACAGTGAACCTCTGTGGCAGGGATGACGGCAGAAGACGAGTGGTACAACAAGTCTCTCTCGGCTCTGCGGATGAACACCAGTCACCACCCCAACCTTGCCGCGCCGATGCTGCAGTACCAGACATAATGACGACTAAACTCCGACTGCACTTTGCGCCTACTCAACACCCAGCTTCTTGACCAGCTGCAAGAGTTCATCTAACCGGGACGCTCGCTTTAGTTCTGAGTGTAAGTTGAACGCGGGTCTACGTAAGATGGGTTTTAAGATTTTTGATTTTGGTGAATTTTTTTAGAAGCTACAATTTTTGTTATGGTTGGTTTTTGATGCGGGTGGAATTTGGTGTTCGGATGATACCCTGTTGGAAGAGGAGGAACTGTTTCAGTCGTGATGTAACCGAAAGTAGTTTAGTTAAATTATACTCAGTACTAAGAGACAAAGCTTTACTTGACAAAAATAAAATCTATCAGTTTTGGTTGAAATTGTCAATAAAAGGTGCCCATTCACGCTCATGACCGCATGCTGAGTATTGCCCGTCATGCATAGTATACATCATTGTCAATGAGCAAAAACAGTGTTATGCCCCGAATACTGAAGCCTATACAGCATGCTTTTGCTCATAAGACCAACAATGATGTAAACTTTGCATGATTTGCATGATGTGCATGGCGTGTGGGGCACGAGCGTGAATGGTCACCTTAACATGAATACTTCGAAGGGCTATAGGACGAAAACCAGATTTTCTCAGTGTTGTGACAAGCTTCAATTGATTTTATCCTAGCCAAAAACCTTATATTAGTGAAATAAAAAATCCTTGGACAAAACATTTTTTGCCCGAACAGAGTTTATTTTAGAGTATGGTATTCACTGCAACACATCACACCCTGAGGGATGATTGACTGTATAGCCCAGAGGATAAAGTGTTTACCTGAGGGTCACTGGTTTGAATCCTGACCAGAATCAAAAGTGGGGGATCATTTGTCATTGGGCTTAGAATTAATGATTCTATATAACAAGAGATCACTGTTAGATAGTCACAAAACTTAATTTTAGACCGTTCCTGATCGAAAAGTTAAAAATGAAGTAATCAAAATAATTAATTATACAATTTTAATAAATTGTAATTGTAATGAAGTTATTTTAACTAATGTAAATTTGTAAAGAAATTTAATATTTGTTACGCGAATACATCTATTTATTAAAGCTCTGTCCCTTGAAAAACAAAGGGCTTTATTTGCTTGGCCAGTACATAAAGCCTGTCTGACCGTAACAGTATTATGCCACAAAACAAACTGTTGCATCCAGGGGCGTGCACAGGGGACTTTATAGCACAATGGAAGTAATTTTAACTCCCTGGTACTCATGTAGTATGGTGAAGCAGTATCATAAAATTGTTAGTTTGCTGAGAAAAACTGAAAGAATGAAAAAACCTTGCTTACTTTCTGTGTACCTTTCTCTTATAAAAAAATCGATGCCTCCGTTTTCACTCAAATATGGACAAAGACCATATTTCTATGCAGTATATAAATATTCTGAACTTTATATACTCAATACTTTTCTGTACAGTAGCCTTGCTCTGGGTATACTCTTGCTGCATCACGTCCAAACCTCTACTATCAATTCCTCATCTTCCCCTTACAATTATCATCCGAAGATCAAATGTAACCTGAAATCCAGGGATAATTTAAGTATAAATACTTAAATTATCCCTGGATTTCATCCATCCAGATAATTTAACAATATCCATCTCAATGGATCCATCACAATGTCCATCTCGATGGATTCTGCTAGGTTTTTTTGCATTTTGGTTATATACTTTTTATTAAGACCAGTGATTTCAATAGATCCAAGTTGATAAATTACATTTTATTATATTAATTGATGACTTAATCACCTTGTTACATGATTCTCCACTTGAAAAATATCTATTCACAATTCTGGCAGATGCAATTTCCTGAGAAAATGGCATCAAACATACTTCTTATTTTAACTGGACGATGTAATATTTAAAGCATTCCTGTAGATTAATCAAAACATATTTTAGTCTGGTTACGCCTAAAATACAAGCTGGTTACCCCTTATTGAACTACATTAGAGCGCCGATTTTGCGAACATCGGTCATCCGAACCGTCGGTTAACCGAACGCTGTAATAATTCTTATTTTGAACATGATTCTCAAGCAATTCAAACTCACGCGCCAAATTTGCGTGTCAGGGCTGAAGCAAAAACAAATTTTAGACTTTTTCTCTAAATAAAAAATATACAGTGTACTGTACCTATGTACGATAAATTGTTCCTTAAAAATTTATACCCATGTATTCTGATCGATTTCATAATAAAATTACGTAAATAATTTTTGTTTGATTATTTTTTAGCCTTTTTACTAGTAAGAATTACATTACATATATAATATTTTTAATTTTGTTTTTTCATGTTCGATTATCTGAATATTCAGCTATCCGAACACCCCTTGTCCCCAATTAGTTCGGATATTCGGCGCTCTACTGTAGTGACAAAAGTAAAAGATTGTTGACTGAATAAAATTATTAGGAATATTGAAATTTTATCCTGTAAAGTCATTCTGTATATCTATTGAAGAAAGAATCACTTCATTTGAAATATGTGGTGTAAAAACAGGTTTTATCCAAAGCCACTACTCCTCTGATCTTTCAATTGATCAATTAAAGAGTAGTTAACAATAGAAATAATTTTATTTCTTTTTCCTAAAGGCTTATTCATATTTTGATGATCGTAGTGGTCCTCTTTGCAATTAAAATGAAACTGTTTCAAACTACACAACTCCAGAGATCAAATTAATAGATCATGAGGTATTTTTCAGATATTTAAAATTATATAAATTTGGTAAAAGTTTCACACAAAGTTAAAATATTGCAACAAGAAGTTTAGTCCATAATGTTTGTTTTCCTTTTTTATACACGGTTACTTTTATGATAATTGTTTTATTTTAATTTTTGTATCTATTTGTTATGGAAGTTTTTTTATTTGTGAATAAGAATAGTTGAGTGCTTAGAGACACTGTACATAAAAGAAAATGATGTGTGATACGTATATCTTCATATTGTATGTTCTATGTATTGTGATGATCGGAAATATTTGTTTGCGATTTGTAATTCTTACAACATGTATTTATAAAATTACACTAAAAATGTTAATACTAAAGAATTAATGTCTCGATAGTGAGCATGTTTTATTGTTACAATAATTAAATTTCGTTTACGACTGTAGATTCACCTTTATCCAAGAGCAGGTTTATAGTAGATGACTTAAATTAAACTCACTGATGAGGGAAGTATTCAGTGAATCCTGATGGAAAAAAATGTTGTTCAAATTATATTACAATGACAGTAAACAAAAACATAAACCATTGGTATACAATATTCATATTTACCAAACTAAAATCACTTGAAGCCCTCTGTAGTTATAATATAGATGGTTCTGGGGAACAAAACCGAATCCCAAAATTGAGAAATAAGAGAAGTGCTTTTAATTTTATTGCATTAACTTTTAAACTTTGTTTTAATTTTAAACTAAATTTTAAAAATGAGGAATTCATTTTGGCTATCTTATTTTGTTGAAAGCCTTTGACTTATCTTTTGTTGCTGATTTTTTTGTTATCTAAATCCAATCCAGCAGTTTGTTAAATACATATATTATTGGCTTTATTCCAGGGTTGTCATGGCCACATTTGCTGTCCAGTTTTAGGTAGAATTAATTGTACATCTTTGACAATGCTTATCTTGCAGTATTAATTGCAGTTAGATAAACTTCATCCCCACATCTTGAATGACTGTTTCTCAAGGAGCGATGGAAAAAAATCACTTATACTTAACGTTCCTAAAATGCAATTTAAATATTTCCAGTTATAATAACTAATAAGGAACAAACTACACCATTTTTATTTAAAGAATTAAAAGAAGAAGGAACTAAGGATTTTACGCTATATTATTATAATATGACATTATTATTTACAATGTTATTAGTTTTTCATAGAATTAGTGTACAGAAAGTGCAAAATCAAATGGTTGTATGCAGTCAAACACTGTACATAAATTGAAATAAAAACAATACACAAAAACCTGCTGCTGCTGTGCTGTTGTACATTGTACAAAAAACAATCTAAGATTATTTTTAATTTCAAAACAACTTAAATGTCCATTAGAAAGGCTATGAAAAAATTAATGAACTAAATAAAATAATATTTAAATTCAAGCAGCTCTAGATATTAAATATATTTTTAAATCTCTTGATTCAAACTCATCAAAACTGGGCAAATCCTTATCGAACTATACTTTTACAATAAATATAAGCTTTATACAGTATTAAAAGTTGTTACAAATGTATTTTAACTACCGCATAAGATTGTACCATAGTACTATGTATTTAGTAAAAGTATCTCGATTTATAAAAAGTTGTATTAGCGATTTTCAAACGGACATGTATCGTATAGTATGTAAACATTGTATTAATAGATGTCTTGTAAATAGGGAAGGATAAACAAGTAAACGTGTTTTTAATGTAAATGGTTTTTGTTTCACAATACCTTCACATACCACACAATACACATAAATAAACACAATTTATTAACGTCTACTTTTAAGATTCATGTGATGTCTTTTTCTGACGGTTGGCTGTCAAAATGAATTGTAACAATGTGTCTGCCTGGAACCATCACCAGCCCAAGGAGTCGAGGTTCATCGGAAAACCCGCAAACTGTAACAAAGCCATGATGGATTTTTATCAATGACCGTTGCAATAACCGATTACATTATAAAAAAGTACATTATTATACCAAATACAAACCAGTTGCATTGAGTAAATTTTATGCTATAGGAATCACTTTATGAATGTGCAGGTTCTAGACCAATGAGAGCCCAGCATTTGAAGGGGTCCCCCGTAAAACGTTCTAAGCGACAAAATTTCAAAATCGGAGATATTCAGTGAAAAAGGTTCTCCAGGACATGAGCTACACCGTGGTATATTTTGTTTTGAAGATATTTGAGTTGGTAGCCCTGATTTCGTCTGTCAAAGTTAGCGTGCTTTGCGAGACTGCACGGACTTTCTGGGTAATAACGTTCGATTCGCCGAAAGATGGAATCCCCACCGGTCGTTGCGCTGTCACCCAAGGACCAAAATAGCGTAAATAAAAATAAAAGACGTGAAGTAAATATTGGAAAGTGGAAGGATAAGACCAGGATTGAATATAGAAAAGTTGGATTACTCTATATTTCAAAAAATAAGAAGCCAAGGCCTGGAAATTGCCCCCAAAAGACGTGGGTAGAATAACGTTTTAAACACCACATGTGGATAACATTTAGCAAAATGGCGTATCAAGTTTTATTAACAACATTACGTTTTTGTACTTTTACATCAATAAAATTGTTTTATATTCAGTTTTATTTTTGTTTCTGTTGGTGTTCCTACTCTCCCTCATGTTTTCTTCCAAATTAGAAGAGCAGTCCGTCGGAAAACGTTCCAAGCGCCAGTCATTTAGAACGTAATAACCCCTAAAAAAACACGTAAAATGTTTTAAAATGCTTGATGGCAGGTACAAATTCAATATAATGCTACATTATTGATGTTATAAATAGGATGTTAAAAGATTATACATGATTATAAGTTTTAACCTTAAAAAAACCGTAAATTTTAGAATTCAACTTTCAACCCTTGATTACTCATAACTAGGTTTTTGTCGTTTAGAACGTTTTACGGGGGACCCCTTCATTTGACAAAAGTAGTGTCATGATAGAAGTTATGCAATTCGCACATCACCAGATGTTCCACTGACCTCAAATACAGTAGAACCCCTCATATCCGGCCACCTCGGGACCGAGCCTTGGCCGGATAACGATTTGGCCGTATAAACCAACCTACTATAATTACGGCCATTTGCACCAATTTAATCTTACGTAACTGATAAATAGTGTCTTAAGTAGTGTAAAATACTCATCTTTAGGGTTATTAAGTACACACACTTTGTAAAACCAATAGAAAATTGTTTACTGGTAAACAAAATTAAATTACGGAATAATAGTTCACAAAAATATTCCCTGCAGTCCAGTACTACTGTAGGCTTCATTATAATTGTGGTACACTATGAATCAAGAAAACTCATATTGATGTTAAATAAAGATGAATGTAAAAAATGTCTTACAATAAGTCGGTTTTAAAAATTATTAGGTCTTAAAAGTCAATAATTTTCAGCTCACAGGTTACTATCTCAACTAAGTTATTTTCATAAAAATAAAATGTAAACAGGTGTACCGTGAGATCATTCAAATCGAGACGAGTTATCGCGTGCGTCTACGCGTACGTAAGCCGTGGGAAATATATTTTTGTATTTACTTCCAGGAAGCGGCCGGATAAACCAAGGATCGGTAAATCCGAGGCCGGATATGAGGGGTTCTACTGTATATCTGAGTTGACTTATTCCACCTTGAGTGACAGGGATGAGTGTTGATTAACTCCTTAGGAAATTTTGTTTTTGTTGGTTATTGATAAAGTAGTGTATGCAAAAATTGTACATGGAATTTTTGTTCAAATTCTATATAATAGTATATAGAACCCCCCCCCTCCCCCAATAGGGGGGTGTACTTACCACTTACCCTAAAAGGCTTCGCCCCTGATAATGCCGCTCGAGATATATTTAGAACACTTGTTTCGCTTGTGTTCTGACCATCTTTTTTTCTTTTTTTTTAAGGAGGGCCAAGGCTTCACTTGACCATTGTGTTGCAACGCAGCAGAATTAGCTTATTGTGCACCCTCTGTCAATAGGCCTTCACTCTCTGTCAAATTCCAAGGTCCTTAACTAACCTTGAGATCTTCTTGATGAAGGTACCTGAACGTCACAGCGCTTCCGTATGATAAAATTCCTTAAGAGCCGCGGCCAGGAGAACTCAGAACACTACCAACTAAGCAACGGCGCTATCTTCTGACCATCTGACTTACATCTCACGATCTCACCCTTTGGCATCCAGGCACATGCACAGGTATAGCATTTAGAGGCTCTCATTGAGCCTGATGATGATTTGTGTGACCAATCAAAATCGATCGCCATTTTCCATCTATTATGTATATTTATCATCTTGAATATGAGCACAGTATAAGTGTAAATTTATTTTAACTGTTGTAAGACGTCTTTTATTCATATCCAGTGTAAAGGAAAAGGCGAAGAAACTATTGTAAACCTGTTCTTTAGGAAGAGATAATCTGATGTTAATGAAAGGTTTGGTTTAAAACGGTTCACTACATACAGCAATTTTAGTTTTTCTGCGACATTTGCAACAACTTTGGGAACTGCGGCTGAGCCCATGATAAATTTGTGCACTTTTTGCCACGCAAGGCGATGCAGGGGTAAAGAGTTGTAGAATGTTTACCGCTTCTCCAAAATTGTCTATGCTCACTTAATAAACAGATACATGGCGTTAAAGTTGGTCAGCTTCAACGGAATGTACCTCAGAAAACATTAATATGAACAATTTTGTATTTGCAATGATCATTCTACAACTCTATCTTTGAAATGCTTCATTAAATTTGATTTTATTTTGAAAACTGAATGTGTTAAATTACACTGTGTGAAGTATGTTTTTGGACATATTTTGACTTAGGTAGGGTAGTCAGGACCGACGACAGGGGGGGCAGGGGGGGCAAATGCATAGGGGCCCGGGCTCGCAGGGGGCCCCGGAAACACTAAAAAGGGCCCGAAACGGCTGAAAAGGGGCCAAAAGCACACGAAAGAGGAAAAAAAATCAGGTCTTAGGGCTCGGGGTTGAAGATTGCACAGGGGCCTGAAAATCCTGTCGCCGGGCCTGAGGGTAGGGTACCCTCTTGACCTGAGTTCTACCAAAGCGACACCAACAATCATGACTACAACAATTACTGTAAAACAATGTGCAATCCTATTGTAAACCTGCAGGGTGATGTTTTTGTGAAATACTGGGTAATAAGGAAAGATTAAACAGTGAGAAACACTTCAGTCGTTAAGGTCTGAAACAGTGTATTATTATATTCCTCAATTAAAATCGATATTAGAATACAATAAGAGATATCTAAGGCAAATTTGATTTTTAAAATTTTTGAAAATCATTTTCTTGAAAAATCATTATTTTGCCTTTTTAGTTGTATCAGTGATTTGGAGACAAGAAAATAAAAAAAATTGAAACAAATACGTTTTTTTATTCCAAACATATACTAATTTGTATTTATAATACAATATAAATATATACAACATGTTTCAAAACCACAGTTCCCAAAAGTACCATATAATCCGGTCACCGAGCAGGAAGTAAATGTATAGTTGATAATTTTTTTTGCTTTTTGAGCATTATCTATAACTTTTGTTTAACATTGCATAATATTAGTCTAGTCGCCAAATAAGAAATTAGGCATGAACGTTGAAGTAGGGTCCGACTCAAATTTTATGATTGACTCTAGTACTATTTGATGTATTGAACCATATTATGGCAGATACCAGAGTGGCATATCTTTGGGTATCTTTAAATATCAAAGGTTCACAGCTCCAAAAATACAGAAACAGATTTTGAAAAATGTCTTTATGGTATCCAAACGAATATTTCTCAAGATATTGATTTGAAAACACTACCGATAGTTGCTGGATGAAAAATTCTTTATTTCGATCAGGTATTAATCTTTGGCCGCCATATTGAATAGGTACAAGATTTTTTTAAATATAAATGTAGGGTTGTGACACATCATTATAGACCGTTTTTTCACGCTGACTACAATGACGCAGTCCGTTTTTGAAAATATTTTCAAAAACAGATTACGATATTGTTATCAGTGTGAAAATATAAGCTGCTATAATGTGTCACAACACCGAATTCATATTTTAAAACATTATCTTTCATCCAATATGAAAGATTCAAGATGGCAGCTGAAAATTAATACCTGATCAAAATGAAGTATTTACCATCAAGAAACTATCGGTGGTGTTTTTTAATCAATAACAACGGAAATATTTAATTGGATACTTAAATAAAATGTTTTTCAATTTCTGTTTCTGTATTTTTGGCCCTGTGATCTTTCACTTTCGATATTCAAAGTTGCCCAAGTATGCCACTCTGGAATCCACCATATTTCTTGTTCAGTGCATCAAATAATCAATGCAATCATATCAATTCTAGAATCTATCATAAAATTTGAGTCGGACCCTACGTTAAGGTCAAGGCCTAATTTTTTATTTGGGGACTGGACTAACATTATTCAATGTTAAACAGAAGTTATTGATAATGATCAAAAAGAAAAATATATATTTACTTCAACACTAAAATTTCTATTAAAAACCTATAATCACTCAACTGTAGGTAGATTATAAATACAGCAATCAAACTGACAATGACGAAGCCAACCCATAAGAAAAGACTAGTCCTGGAAAAGTTTTCTATGAAAATTTAAATGAATGTTGTTATTGTGTCAAGTGCCTCAAAATAATTTTAATACAGTATTGTCCTATACTTAGATAATGCCAAGCCTTCCAACAAGACGGCTTTTCCTTTATAAAAAATGTGCTTTAAGGAAACTGTCTAAAAATGTATCCAAGCTTAAATTTTTCCCCCCAAAAAAATGTATCCAAACTTAAATTTTTTCCACATCTAAATTAACACATCAACAATGGCTCACAGTTAGTAAACATACTAAGACGACTAGTGAAAGTGTTAAAAAGACTAGCCTATCTTGAAACAATATTTTGCCTGAGTCTTTACAAATCTCAAAAGGTCTCTGAATCACTAAGGCATTACTCGTTTAGACAAAAATCTCCTACAGTAGTCTATATCTACATCCGATATCTGTTGGCACTGAGAAATTAACTCAGAATACGTGAGAAGAGTAAAAGTCTGTCCTCTTGAAGGAAAGTTTAAACACCCGTTTGGATTGAAAATAGCCACAGCCGCAGTGTGGTCTCTACTGATCATAGTTTCTTGAAACACCCACCCTTCCTGTTTCTTCCCATCAATGTAAACTTCTGTGTCATCAACAACTGTACCCTCAGACACATCAAAGTTCTTCAGCTTAAAGCATATACTTTGAAGATCGACTGTAATCCCTGTGCCCGTCGCTTTCGTGTAACTTTCCTTCAAACACCAAAATCGATAAAACATAGCCATTTGCTGAGCTTCAGTCGTTAGTGACTTCATGACACTCCACTCTTCAGGGGCAAATTGTTTATTCATCAATCGGAAAAACTCGGGAACGCTCGTCGTTCTTTGTTTCTCGATTTTCATGACGTCCACTCCGACTTTCAAATCGCCCATTTCACCAGCTAGCACAACAAAATCGCCGCTATGTGAAATATTAAACTGAACTTTACAGGCAGGATATAGTTCCGACGGGAAGTATGGTTTTTTGTGCTCACTGTCCCGAAGAATCTTCACATTTCTCCACTGCAGTCCGGTAGCCTCACAAATAAATTTCTTACTGAGAAACCGACCAACGATTGCCGACTTGGCATCTTTCTGGAACACAAACTTTCCAGCTTGCTCTTTATCTTGTGCATCAAGCCCGCTCACCATAAGCTGTAAATCGGTTTCTGACGGAGACCAATCTTTACAATTGAAGGCCCAGCGAGCACTTTGGATTCGAGACATATTATTTTTTATTCTCATAAGCATCCAATCATCGTTATGTTACTCTCAGATCTGCATCGAACCTGAAGCAAACAATAACGATGATTAGAGGCTTATGGGCAGTGGAGCTTTGAATCATTTTATTACAGGCTGAAATTTTTCTTTTTAAATTTTAATACTGGCCTTCAAAACCAAAATGTAAGGCTGCAAAGACATTTATTAAGTAATTTCAAGTGCATTTTTAAAAGTATTTTCATAAAAGCAAGGCTTAGTAATAGTCAAATAAGACGTATAAATATTTATACAAATCACAAACTTTCCAGTAAACAAAGGAATACCTGACCCTAAACATAGGTAGTATATCAATTTATGTATATAACCCTACTTACTTTATATATGTTAGGGGTTTTTGTATCAAAACTCGTCCTTCAGTTCACAACTGATTTCAATACACAAGTGGAACAATAGGGAACAAATGAAAAAAGCAAACATTGAGACTGCCAAAAGGTCTACTAACCCTACTTAAAATGTAGGAGATTTTATTTCAATTTTTTAAGACATTTTCATCACTAATTGGAAAAAACAAGTTTAATGACACTCAGACTCTGGAACCTGATACTGTCTAGTATAGAAAGAATCTAAATAAATAGGCCTACAGAAAATCCTATGCTCTTGTACGAGCAATGTTATCTTGTGTGCGTGCTTGGTTGTATGTTTGCACAATTATGTTGAGTTATAAGTAATTTATGACTCAAAAACGTCTTTTAGCCTATGCAGATAACACGGCCAGAGAAAATCTAATAACGTAATAAAATGAATTCGAAAGTTTAACATTGGTCTTATGAGTTGCCGTAATAGCAACGAAATAAACAAGGAAAGTGTAAACAAAAGAAGTAATTATAACAGCTGTTTAGAATCTACAGCCATCAAGGGAAAAAACAGAGAGTGGAATGAAAAGTTCATGGAGCAATAAAAAGGGTTTCTATTTATCAATTTTATGACATTGAAATATTTTACAGTAACTGGATGAATTGGTAAACATATGAAATAACACCGAGTAAGGCTCGGTCCACCAGGTACTAATGGATAATGATAATAGGCATCTCACCATCACCAAATATGAGATTTCAAAAAAAAGTTGTTCAACATAAACACATTTTTTATACATTAGGCAACATTACATTAAACATGGCTTTGCATTAATTTACTTTTAATTAACTTACCTTCTGGGTTAAGATACTCGCTGCAGGACCCCAAGATTACATTGCCGTCTCTGTCAGTGCATAAAAACATCCCGATGAGAATTCTGCCGTCTGTCATTTCTATTTTCATGTGCTTGTTGATCCAGCTCTGCAGCTTTTGCTTACCGGCCGCAACCTCTTCTGGGTTCTTCACGGGAGTGTCATCTGTCTAAAAGCAATACAAAGATTGGCTTCGTTTAGGGCCGGAAATGAGATATCATAAGGTTTATTTAATCAGGGAACCTCACAACAATCCAAGGGCACAATACAGAAAATCCTATAAACAAAGCTAGTGCAATTCAGAAAATAACAGACGTTTTGCCGCTAAGTGTAGCTCTGTTGCCTCACGACCATGTGTGAGGCCGAAAGTTCCAATCCTGGCCTCAATAGGAACCTAGATTCGCTGTCAACAAATAGCGCATTTCAAAATGGTGATGACCATTCAAAATCCTGCCAAGTGCAAATCAACTGATCAAGTTACTTTTATCACTCCTTCCTATATTGGCAAGCACTTTCCTGCCAAAAATTCCATTAATTTTGAACAAAACATAATCACTTGGGGGTAGATAAGGTCAATATGATTTGTCTGAATATGTCTCACTTTCGGTGACTGAAGTTGCGGTTATAGTTCCACAGACAGGTCACACATCGCCTCACTATCCAGGGGATTTGGTAGGAGCCGGGGTTACTGGGTGGGCAATCAATAGGCCTAGTCAACCACTTCATTCGAACTATATAAAAATTCGCAATCGATATTTCACTGATTTACTTCACAATACTATCTAGGGGATTCGGTGGGAATTGGACTACAAATTTCCTTCTCTAAAATCATGGCCGCCAAAAAAACACCACAAAAGGCTGCAGTAGTCAGCTGAGTTTCGCCACAGCGCCATGGACGTCAGCAACCCTGGTACCACCAAATAAACGGGGAATAACAACAGGCCGGGAACATGATAAAAACACATCTATGTAAATATTACATATATCGTTACATTATTCTATCCGTCATTCAGCTGGGTATCTCCTGTATTTTTCTATTTAATTTATGTCCATCCCCTCTATTACGTTTATACTGCCATGGCTCCACAAATCTCAAGACAATTCTTAGCCTCATACACCAGCCTCTTCCACTCTACTCTGTCATTTGCCAAGTTGTTGTCTGCTTCCATGGTCCTGATGTCTTTCATAACTTAGTCATTCCATCTTAATTTTGGTCTTCCCAATGGACGCTTTCCTTTGGGTCTGGCTCTCCATACTTCATACAATCTGGTCCCCTTCTCTCTGCTCAGTACATGTCCTATCAACTTAACCTCCTTGCTTTGACTATTGCAACAATGTTCGGGTTGGTGTATAGTGATCTTAGTTCTTTGTTTCCTCTTATTCTCTATTACGTTTGTTGCTTCATTATTTTATTAGATTGGGATTAGGCCTATTTGTCCTTTGTTTTCATTCACCATTACGGTTCTGCTTATTACAGCAGCATAACCAACGTGCTACGCACAACAGTCTGTCACCATGTCATCCAACATAGGCCTATCGGATCTCCATCCGATAAAACTATCAAACCAATTTCATTATCGGCTATCGGTATCCACTTCCCCACCTGACATCCCCGGTTCCCACTGTGCCCCCAGGATAGACTGGATGTGACGCTTCTGCGGAACTTTTTTTTTTAAAAAAAAGAGGGTGGCGGCCTCTTTTTACCTTGCATTTGCCCCCCCCCACATGGGCCCCAGGCCTGTGCGTGGAAGTTATCAAGCAGACCCAAGGAGTGAGCCAGTACAGTACAAGGATGAACAGTACTGCTGAAAGTATGCGGCATCATCGGGTATCGATCCTGCGACGCTGCCGCCACAGAACCGGGCCGAGTGCGCTACCAACTGCGCCACCGACTCACTAAACTCGTACCGAAGTTGCTGCTGTTGGGAGGGCATCGATGTGGATCAACATCAAAGATGAAAGTGATGAGATTTTGCCTATTGCACTTGCAAGGCATGTTAAGTCAATGTAGTCTTTTAAAATAACTTAGACTCAAAATATTTTTTTTGTCCAAGCATAGATTCAACATGGAGTAAAATTTTTTAGTCCCAAATCACTGTTAGGCCAATACTAATCACTTCCTTCATATTTGGCAAGATTTTCATTAGATACCGGCATTTTAAATGTCTATGAGAGTAAATGTTTAACCCAGTTAGCAACGAGACACAGCTCACTTAGAGGCTGAGAGTAGAGCAAAAAAAGTAGCAAAAAAAAATAACATTTTTCTGTTATTTTTCATATTCTACATCTATGTTACAGTGATTTAGTAATTTTATTTGTTGTTTTTTTCCATATTTTATATCCATTGTTAATCTGTCTTATATAGTTTATTCTCTGTTATTCATCCATATTTTAGGCTATAATTTTATTGTTTTTCATTCCATAGGCGATATATAATTGTTGCTGTTAAATTAATGATCACTGGTAAGGGCTGCCATTTGGATTTTAAATTCTATTACATGTTGAAATAGTTATTATTGTTGTTATATCCACTATCTAATTTTGACCTTCAATTAAGTTAGGTTAAATGCTTGTTTCACAGAGATCCCCAGGACATGTCATTCCTGTATTTTACTCTCAACCTTGACCACAGCTAATTGCCTTATATGGCTGCCACAGACTTTGACAACTGCCAACACTTTGTAATTTTACTATTGTCAACGGCAAATAAATCATTGATTTCTGATTTCTGAGCTTTTGGCCACAAACTCGATCACATGGATGAACAACAGCGTTAGGTATATGCTAGCGGCAAAACATTTGTTACTTTCTGGACATCCCTCATATTAAGGAATCTCTGAACCAGTAAACTTAGGCCCGATATAAAGATGTGATTTTAAAACTGAATATTGATTGGCTAGCAAGCTTTAAGTTAATGTCCCCTAGCCACCTGGCTCAACCGGCCAAACCAAATTAGGCTCTAGACATAACCTACTAAATCCAACCTGGATCCCACATGAACAGATTGACGTTGTCACCTGCGCCCATTTGGATGACCTTCTAGGACAATTTACTGAGGTAACAAGTGCAGCACTCTAGAAGTATACCCTTAGGCAAAACTTGACTAAAATTGGAAGAATTTGTGCATAGTTCCTTTTGGTGAAATATTATTTTAACAACAGCCCTATAACTGATAGCGAGGTATTGTATTACTACCTAAAAGGCATTAACTCTATCAGTGCTATGCAACGATGTATCGTTGTGCGTATTTTTCCCAAAAACTGCGATGGAACGATATATCGTTGTGCGTGTTTCATCCGAGGAGCGCTAAGCAACGATATTTCGTTCCGACGCGACTACCGATCGCATGTGTTTAAATGGGCATATCAGTTGACTCGGTTGTTCTTTCGAAACAGGGATGATTTCTTTCGATTCTTCATACGATCGAGGCACGATATATCGTTCCTTTGGCACTTTTGAGGTGACAAAATATTTTTTTACCGATTTTTTCCCCGCGCACTAGGCTTCGCCCCCGCGGCAACCCTTGCAGTTTTCGGACGAAATGAGTAAAAATCTCTAGCAGTTTTCGGAAAAAAACAAAAATTTTTCTAGCACCGAAAGGGTTAAATCAATCTTACCTCATGCTTGGATTTGTAAGAAGCCAATGGCCCATTTTCATTTATGATCCCTCCTCCATTATTCGTTCGCATGATACAATCTTAATAACGTCACTATCTGCACAAGCTTTAAAAATATTGCATTTCACAGGTTCACAGACAATATTTCAATTATAAAAGGTCTTGATATGAGGATTATTCATAAACAATTTGACAATTAATTGAGGTTAAGAAAACGAAGAAGCTATTGTTATGAAACTGTACAGGTTGGCCATCTAAACTTTCCAAATCCAATTAGTTGTACTCCAATAATACCTTAGAAATGTTCTAACGTTTCATATACTATAATAAACTAGAAAAATCCAATCTTAGTTTTCTTTCAAATACCCCTGAGCCATGTTTTTACGTGTGTGGTGTGTATTACAGTCTGTTTTTGTGTTCAAATTTCAAAAGTTAGCCTAATATCAATTCTCCAATATTGATCTTTTCCTACACAATTTGAAATAAGATCCTCCTTTCAATGTGTGTTCTTACATATTCGCAAATTTACGTGTAATCCATTTATTTCATTATACACGCTTTCATTCTATAATATACTGCATTATTAAAACTTGTGCAGTAAAACGATTTCAATATAATATCAAACCACCTTAAAAGATCCATTCCGGGGCTCTTGGGCTCTAGCGTCCGATAGATATAAGATAGATCGCTTGACGGAAAAAGGTTTTTAATCTCTAGAATTAAATTTACGTAGTGATCGGAAGTGAAAACGACACAAATAGAAATTTAATATGTTTAGTGGAATCGGCCACCCTTTCCTGTGCTCTTGAAAAGGCCAATTTTAATAAGGTTCGCAAAATAACTTTGCGTATGAGATTTCACTACCTGAATGGCCATCTCTATTAATATGGCTGCGGCTTTTGACCTGGCAACGCCACTTTTTAAGGGTTATTTTGCATGGTTAAAGCCCTTATACAGAGCCCCACGTGCGTACAGAACCCTTACTAATTTTACGTAAACAAAAGATGGTGCCATAAGAGAGTATAGATAAAGAAATCAGCTGAACACTTAGGTATGCTTTTGCCTTTTACAAGCGCCGCGGCCTTGCTATTAAAGACTAAAGATGGCTATGCTACTGTCAGCTTAACAAATCAGCTGATTCAGAAAACTTAAGACTCTCGTTAATAATGTTTTTAGACAAGTAACCAAGCTCCCATTTGACATATAGATTAAATAAAGTAGGTGATGGCCACCTCAAAGGTGGAGCTGGTACAACTCTGGTCACAGGGCCCGAGGGCCCAGGCCCCTTATTAAAATTTCTTTCATATTTATTGCAGAATATCTTACAGCAGATCATAATAAAAAATATACATTTTTATTTAGTTTGGTAAAATAATATTAATTCTAGATTTGTAGTTAGTAACTATTTTAACTGTAGGTGCTTATGTGCCATTTACCGTTGTTTGCATATTAGTAGGGCCTATATAGTTTGCACATTATATCTGGATTATATTTGTTCAAAGTACTGGATTATTTATTTTTTTCAAGCCAAATTTAATGGTTGCAAGTATATTTTATTTAGAACTTACAGGTTTTATGAAATTTGAAAAACATTAATTTTTTATCACTGAAGCCATGACATGTGGGTGGTGTCATTTTATTTGTCATCATAAGCACTAAAACCATTAAATTTTTATCAAAATCGTTAGAGCAATTTTTGAAAAATTCATATTTTTTTGTTTTTTATGGGTTTTTGGGGGTAAATAACTTTAAAATCAAAAATTCAAAAAAAGCGCCTTGTGATATTACACCTACATATACCAAATTTCATGAACATTGGACCACTGGTGTCGTCTCTAGCGTTGTTTACATACAAACATCCACACGGACGGACGGACACGCAGACACCCTCTCTGAAAACCAGTTTTTTGGATTCAGGGAGCACTAAAACCAATATTTCCACTAACAACTCAAATTAGAAATGTTTTTTTATAAAAACAATACTTTCTCAATATACTATAAGAGAGTAGATTAGGATTCACGTGTTGGCCAAAACGAAAGTAAACAAACTATTATATTCTTACGAACTTAAGCATAAAATCCAGCTGTGCTAAAAACATTGCTAACAAACATCTGTTTTAGCATAAAACTTGCAGAAAAGCGAAAGTTCTGATGCAATATTGCACGTGGAAGTTCTCTTGCGCAATCTAACATATATTACTCATGGGCTTTTTCAAATTAAATATATATTAACACGTAGAGGTTGGGTCATGGATGCGGCATGATTAATAGTCTTAGATTTTATTATTAAATAATCTGTACAAAGAAATAGGTTTGTTTATGATTAGCCCTTAGTACTTGCTGCAAGTCAGCATCTGACTTGTCTCATATATTGTTCAAAACTTATTGAAATTGGTTCAGTAAAAAATAAACAAGCAGCTAAACAAACTATAAAATAAATGCCAATCAGGAAATAGAATCAAATTGAACTTTACCGCTATGTAAAAAAGTTCAATAAAAATAGAAAATTCTAAAAATAGGTGATATTTTAAACATTCAATAACCTAAAAGATTGCCACGAATGACAACAAAACAATATTGTAAACAAACACAACGTGGCGATTTGACAGTTTGGAGAAAATGTAAACAGGAACCAACAATGTTTTCAATGTGACTTGTATAAAAATTTTTGATGAGATGATTAGTACATGCTTTGGCCAACTTAGGTGAATCCTAGTCTAAAAGATTTCTTAAGGACAAGAGAATAGGGCGGATTTGATTTTAATTCATCATAAATGAGTATTAGGGGAGGCTGCTTTGCGGGTCGTATCGCCTTCAGCCCCACATTCGTGAGTTAGATAAATCAAATCAAATCAAATGTTTTTAAGAGGCTCCTAAGAGGATTCCTCATAAGAGACTGCTCAAGGAATGAGACTTCTTAAAAGCACGAAGTAATGTATAACCAGTCATTATTTATATCCCCTTTAAATAGGGATGCGAAATTCAATGGAACCTCCAGCGACCCACTGTTTTATGGGGCTTTTGCCTTACTAATTTTTAAGAACATTTCCTTCTTGTAAGGGGTCATTCAAAAATTTCATCTTCGATTTTTGACCAGTTTTGGATCCCCGGGCACCCCAACCAAAAAATATCTTTGATTTTTTGTCAAACCTCCCCCAGGCATAACTAACTATAATCCTTAATCTACCTCTACTTATAAGAGTTTTTTTTTTAATTAATCCAATTAATTATGATGAAATTGAGTTTTCTTACTTAGATGAACACTCTGTCCAAACCCATAGGGAACATTGTGTGGGACTCTATCTAGATGTTGGTTGAGGTATACCGGTATACACTAAAACACCTATGGAGACTTGGCGGGGAACACCATGCCACAACCCTTTTTGGACTTCAGCACCGGTCTGCGTGCCTTGAGCCCAGATGGATCTCATCGCTGTTCCGGGATACTTAGAAGTCACCTAAAAAGCATCCCTCGCCTCGCTTTAGCCAGAACAAATTGTAAGAACGCGACCACTCTGCAGGAGTCATCCTTTCAGAAGAATCGCCCCCACATCATCCGGGAAAAGCCATCATAGTGTGAGTGCAGCGATAATGGAGCGCCTTTGGTCTTCAGCGAAACATCTGCTCTCGGAGAAGGTATGAGTGACATTCATCTACTTTCGTCCCAATCGCTCAAAATTATAAGAGTTGGATATGAGAAACCCTTGTGACACGACAGAATGTCAATCCTATATGCAAGCTCATGCCATAATTTAATTAAAGAGTGTCTTGATCAATATTGCATCGTTATATGATACCGTAATTTGTGGCTGGATTTCAGGTAAGCTTTCTGGTAATTGTGGTGTTCCTCGCCCTATGTACAAATGTTACAACTTTCAAATTGAAATTTGTACAGAAATTAGGTTTTGTCTGGAAAAAAAACAAAAAACTATAGAGATCACATTTTTAAACTTAAAATAACCTGTTTCCGAATAAAGGAAACCCTAAGCTCTGAGATAATTGTGAAAGAAAAAAATACGACGCTTAAATTTCAAACCTTCAAAACTGCTTCAATTCTTAGCTGTCCAGGAGACAAGGACTCTGGTATATTTAGGCAGGCCCGGCCACAGGATTTTCAGACATGTGCAATCTTCCAGGTCGGGGCATGAGATGTGACGACTTTTTTTTGTTTTTTTACTTGTTTCAAATGCTTTTGGGCCCCTTTTCTGCCTTCCGGGCCCAATTTTTGCTGTATCCAGACCCCATGCATTTGCCCCTCCTGCCCCACCCCCTGTCGCCGGCCCTGCATTTAGGTATTAATCATTACAATAATAATTAAACTGATAATTTATTTAATTTTTTACATTTTTAACATTACACTATGTTTTTGTAAATCTAGAGTCCAATTTGCACTTATAGAAAAATTCAGAGGATTACAAATAATGTTTTCTCTATCGCTGGATTAATATTCTCAGATCCTCCATTAACTCCATTTTGGCCAATATTTGCCTATTTTTCTTGTCAGCAAAAATGATAAATCACAATGGCGGCTAGCATCACTTATCACTTAGTTTCATCACTTACCCTTAAAACCGGCCATTCAAAAATCGGTCATGTGTTTATTGTTGATGGTGAATAAGCGTTTCCAATTTACTGATCATGTTCTCCAAACTTCCAAGATATTTGTCGAAATACTGTTTCCCTAATAATTCCACGTCATGAGCGAACGATTCTGTCACATCATGAATTGCTTTATGGTCGACTTTAGGCCCTCCTGACCTTGTGGGTAATCCCCCAACAGCAGTTACATGCACATGCGCACCGTAGCCTGTAGCCGAGGCGTTGGTACTTCCATCGGCACCGGGTGTAGCATTGTATACATTAACATGAGGTTTTTCATACTGTTGAGGAGGATAAGGAATCTGTGGAGGATAAGGGATCCGTGGAGCATACATCTGTGGTGGATAAGGGTTCTGTGGAGGATAGGGGTTCTGTGGAGGATAAGGACTCAGTGGAGTTTGAGGGGGATAGTTGGAGTACTGAGGAGGTCCTCGGTAGCCTCCGCCCTGTGGTTGGCCGCCAGGATGAGATTGATTCCCAGGTGCACCGGAGTCTCCGTGCCAAATGTTTATACCAATATACTCTTGGGTTTTAGAAGGATGAGAAGCGGCTCTTTGGTTTGATGATTGATCATTCAGAGTGTCGAGTAACAGGTCTATTCGATCAACCTGTTCATCCAATTCATGTATCAGCTTTTCCATCTCGATTTCTGATCTGGACATTTTTACTTCAGTTATAGATGAGTAATTGTCAAGAAAGACAGTACTTTTTTAATTACTTAAGTTATTCTCGAAACAGTTTTTACTGTAGGGGCTTGATATTTCAGAACAAATTTTAAACAAATTCTTCTTACCATAACAGTTTTGTAGGGTTAAAACATAGTCAGGAAATGTAACCATAAAAAATGGGAGGGTCTTAAAAGATACCCTCTTAACATCCCTGTAGTTTTTATAAACAGAATATTTTAAGTTATTCCTTAACAGCACAACCGTGCTTTAAAACTCAAAAATGAGATTGTTCAAAATTCTGTTACTTCTATAAATAGTTATCAAACGTTTGGAAAAAACTGGTACAGATTACCTTGTACTGAATCACAAAGACTGAATTTAAGATACCTCTTAGTTCACAATTTCTTGACTACATACCAACGGTACATCTTAGTTTGTTTTTTCTTGACTACATACCAACGTATTTTATTTAGATTTAACCCGGTTCTTGAAATTTATTGAAAAATTGTACTACTAATTTCTACATGTTTACCAGAAACTTTGTTTACCTTGTCTTGGCACAAAAACAAAAATTCAACACATGATCTTTTGTAATCATCAAAAGTAAATATAATATAAATCAGATAGTTTACTACAGTAGAACCAATATGAATACAGAACAGGGACACCTTATGGAAGAATGAGTAGTTCCCGCCGCCGAAAAAGAGATGGCGCCACTTTTATTTTTCAGTCCGATTGGAATTATTAGAAGAGTTTGCATACCACACTAACTTTCCAAAGTCAAGCACTGGTCATTATATATTTTGACATTTGTATGATATTGTTTTGTTCTGTTGTATCTTTTACCATAATGTTTAGTCTATTTTTTTACAAACATTCTCATTTTGACATTTTGGATAGTAAGTAAAAGCACGGACTATGGAGCCAGCTTGAACTATTCCATGCATCAGCGCTAATTTCTCCTCTGCTTTTCGGCGGCGGGACTAAAAAATTAACATTGGATGTCCCTACTTAGAGGGTTCTATATACATTGGTAGAACCTTATTGATAAGAAGACTCTCAAGAAGATTCTGGAAATACTTGTTATCAAGGGAGTCTTCTTATTGAGGTTCGTGTTAACAAGACATCAAGTCCAGAACGCACTAATTAATTGTTGTTATACCAAAACAGGTTTACCAACACCTCCGTTGTGTCAACAATTCAAGTGTTAACACTTCATTAATTAGGTCTACACTGGTTAGGTGCGATCTTGAGTGGCGTGACAAATATTTATAAAAACAAATATTAGTGTCGACACTCAAGACTGCATCCCTCCAATGATAAATTGAGTATTGTAAGACTTGGAGTGTTAACTCAACGGTCTTTGGTAAACCTGTATCGGCATAACAACAATGTAATTAGTGACGACAATGTTACATTCTAGTGTAAACTTAGCTTTAAAAAGCGGACTTGTTATCAAGGTTTTTGTGTTAGTGAGTGTCTTCTTATCGAGGTTCTACTGTAATGTCAAGCCCAAGGATAATTTGAACCAAGGCCAATTGAAACGTAGGTCATTATTATGAAATAATAAAAAGGGGCCTATTTCATAGGATCATTATGAAATAGGCCCCATCATTATGAAATACGGGCTTTCTAATAGCTGACTTTTTCGTTATACAATTATACAGGTATGAAATGGCCAGCTGTTGAAGTTTTGAAGGTTGATATCCTGTGATGCCTAGTATAATATACCAACTGTATATTAAAATATGTACAAATGTAGTAATTATTACAGATAGTAAGAAATTTAATATGTTTTAATATAATACAGTAAGCATGCTGACACTATGAAATCGCGAGCTTCATGATTATACCTTCATTCAATGAGAGTGTAAAGTAAATCCCCACATCCTGCACCAGCTGTAATGTTGGCAGGCTGTGTACCAATGTATACAGAACCCTCTAAGTAGGGACACCTTATGGAAAAATGTAGTTCCCGCCGCCGAAAAAGAGATGGCACCTCTTAGACTGATTGGAATTGTTGTAAGTTTACGGATCAAGCTGACTTTCCAAAGTCAAGCAGCTGGTTGTAATATTTTGACAGTTATATGTTATTGTTTTGTATTGTTGAGTCTTTCACCATAATGTTTACCTGTTTTTGTTTACAAACATTCTAGTTTTGATATTTTGGATAGTGAATAGAAGCGCCGACTATACGGGGCCAGCTTGAACTATTCCATGCATCAGCGCTAATTTCTGCTCTGCTTTTCGGCGGTGGAACTAAACAAATTAACATTGGATGTCCCTACTTAGAGGGTTCTGTATACATTGCTAAGTACCACTTATGTAGTGTCACTTGAGTACCTGTTGTTATTACTACAGAACTCCAAAGAGCTTAAGTATAAACTGGAGCTGGAACCAGATGTCTGTTAACAAAGCCAATTTATGGTTATCTTTGTTTGCAGTGAACTTAAATGAATGCAGGCTTTACAAAATGTTGAAAAAGTAAATCAACACCAAACTTAGCAGGAGGCCCTAAGTGCCAATTTAAGGATGGTTCATAAAACAAATAAATGCATGGATCATTGCTTTGGTTAGTGCTCATCATGGTGTAAAGAAAAAAGAAAGGTGTGTGTACAGTAAGCTGGTATGACGTAGTTGGGCTCATGCAACTAGCGGACCTTGCGGTATGAAAGCTGAACTAAGACCGTACACATAAATATTTTTATTGAGTTGTATAAATTAGTTAGTATTGTAGTGGTCGTAAGCACTTGTTGCGTGAGCCCAACTACGTCACACCAGCTGACTGTACACTCTCTTTTCTTTTTTCCTTATACAATGAATGCTCATCTATCTTCTATCTATCTATCTATATTATTAAAAGAATTTCTGGGATTTTGTCCAGAGCAAATCGACCTCTAGAAATTAATTTTTTCTACACATATTTGGTATCAAATTAAAGCTATTACTCTCTAGATGTTCCTTTTGCGGGTTTGGAAAACATCCCATGAAAAGCCTTTGCACAGGAGGCTTTTGAAATTCCAGCTACTATCTGTGTTAGAACCTGTGAACTTTTTCCAATTCAAATTTGTTTGTAATAAAACAGATGATCAAGATTTGAAATAGTTCCAGATATATCCCCAGAATGCAAGTCTAGCAAAAGTCAGTCAACATTCATCCACATTATGATTTTGATTTCTTAAAATATTTATGCTTTTTTAAGACTACAGAAAATAAGGAAGATTATTTGCCCTAATGAAACCAAGACCATCAGTCTGTAATCCTCTAAATTTACTGTATTTATTTTCTTAAAAAGGGAACTTAAAAAGGAACACAAGTAACTCAGGAGGTGCTCTGGAGATGGGATTTTCTAACAAACTATTGACAGTGAAAACACATTGATACATGTAATGTTTCAACACATTGATGAATGTTCAACATTTGGAGTTTTAAAATTGCAATATTAGTTAAATATTAACCAAAAAGATAAGTTTTGTTTCTGTGCAAAATGAACGTGGTTGCACTATCGAAATTTTAAAGAGTAGAACAGTAGAACTTATACATAGACACTTTTAAAGCAGATAAGACTAATGAACTTCTCAAATTCTGTGAGGAATTTCTTACCCACATTGAAGTTTAAAGTTTAAGGTAATAAGTTGATTTTTAAGTTTGCCCCAACGAGAAGTTCAATTACTGGCAACATTATTTCAGTGCTATGACACAAGGAATCAGCCAAGAAAATTAAAAAATCACAAAACTTCACACACTTCCTCTTTGAAAGGTATTTTGCGCTGCAAAATTCCATAAATAATCATCATGACACTTAAGCCTATTTTACCAAGTTGTTTTTAAGTCACGAAGTGACGCGGGCTGCTAGTATCATGTGGTTTGTATTTTCATTTCAAATCACCAAGTGGAATGACTGTGAACCATCCTTGGGAACATAAGGACTGTCTCTTCCCTGATTGGTGCTTTTCAATACAAAGGGGAGGCGCTTTACTTTACACACTCACTGAATAAACAGCTGAATATAGGCAGCTGGTTATTTACCACTGCCTATTATTGGAAATGGCTGACTCCAAGGTGGATAGCAATTGAAAGACTCTGACTTCAAGGTACCATTTAATTTTTTTCATACTATACAGAAACATCGAGCAATATATCTGCCTCAGAGGTGGTTACCAATTGAAAGACGTGTGATTTTAAATTATTATTTAATTTTGTGTTTCATTCGCTCCAGCTCTATAAGTCTGCCATCTCATTTTCAGTGAAGTATTGCAAGTTCCTTAGAATCATCACATCACCCTTATTTTGTGTTTAACATTTTGGTTTTTTGTCAGTCTAGCTCATTTTTAACCGAACAGCCAAACAACCCCCCTCCCCTCCTTTTGAGAAGGAAAGCATAACGTACTTTTTAATTGTAATTCTTATAGCCTACTGAGTGAAAAGATGTTTTTGGGTCTCAAACGAGGAGTTTCAATGATTGATGCAACAACCTTATAACAGTCACCCATTAGTTTAAAGAAAATAACGTTTTGCACATTTTTTCATATTTTTTAAAACCCTCTGACATACCAATTGTATTCATTTCCCAAGTTTTAATTTTAATATGTTAATTTTGTTTCTATTTTGTCTAATATTTTGGTTATCTCTTTTATGATTGTTCATGTTGCTTACATCCATATGTTGAACTAATTAATTAAAAATAAAAAAAGTGTCCTCCTCTATACAAGGGTAAAAAGAAGCAAAACAGGTGTCCACTGCAATCCTTATTAAACGTACAAATGCCGACAGCTACCACCCAAGCTGGTCACCGTTTAATTTAGGTGGGCCCTCCCGCCAACTTTACCACACATTTGCAAGCCTAATTGGGATTGCGCATGGTCGGGAATCGAACCCACACAACTCTGAACGACTTCAACTCTATAATCGTCAGTATAGCGTATGGCCATATCAGCCTTAGGTGCCACCGTCAGCCAGGAGAACAATTGGCGCATAAAGCCTACAGTCAACCCTAGCAACAAACCAGTGAACTAGTAGGCCCAGCCATCACTAACAGCACTCGGAGGTCAAAGAAATCCTTTGACAGAACTGTTCTGCCAAAGTATTCCAATGGGTTGTTTCATAGTTTTGGGATATCAAGCTTAGAAATCTGAAAATGGCCGTCATTTTGAGTTTTTCTTTAAGGAGAACTTTTATGCTTCATACTGATAAGTTCCACTTAGTCATTATTTTTGTCCCAAGTCTGATGTTCATACGTTAATAGGAGTACAAAACGTTAAAATTGAGTACATAGCAGGCAGATGTCTGGAAAACTTTTAGTTAAGAAAAGTTTATATGAACCTTTTTTTATTTGTAAGTGTAGAATAACATTCTAAATTAATGAAAAGTTTTTTCCAAGCCTGTAGAAATGGGTATTGTGGAAAAATTAATACTCTCTGTATACTTCTGGACACATTGTATTAAGTGTCATCTTTACAGTACAAAATTACATAACAATTGTTGAAATGAGGAATGAAAAAAATGATCAGTGGTCGCCCCCCACCATGAGATGAGTCTACACTCCAAATTTATAAGCACTTGAAGTAAATATAGCCTATTTTTAAATATAACAATAAACTAAAGGGTAGGTATTTATAAAACAATACCAATACATAGTATTGGCATAGTTCCTTAATCTTATGAGTAAATGATTAGTTAATATATTTTACGAAATGATGTAAAATCATTTAAAATTCCGAAGGCAAACTCAATAAATTAAAAGCTCAGAACAACAATGTATCTGTTTACACAACTGTACAGAAAAAAAACTACGAATGATTTAGTTTTCTTTAAATAATCGAATAAGCACTCTTTCCATACAACACACGCACAGCTGCACAACAATCTCAAAAATTCAAAATATAATCTTATAGAAACAAAATTTGTTAGTTACCGAATCACAAGGTTACCGAACGAGCCACAAAATAAACCGAGAATAAAAACAGCAACAGCGGATTTCACGTTTTATTAGTCATTTAAAGTACAAAAATTACATTAACAGTCGTCTAGCAGAATTTTTGTCAATGTGACAAGTACGTAATGTCTTTTTCACCACTAAACCGACACAAATAAATAACAATTTATTAAAACTCCTAAAGCTCTATAACAACTTAGAAAAGCAGCGTGCTCATTCCTCCCATCTCGCTCTGTTCCTTCACGAAGATCTCGAAGTACTGGTAGATGATCGTGACGGCCAGCAGGATTCCGGTGCCGGAGCCGATCGCTCCCATGAAGTCGGCGAGCACCGAGAGAGCGCCGATGCAGAGACCACCGAAGGCGGCCGCGGTCGGGATGTATCGGTTGAGCTCGTGGATCATCGAGTTGTCTCGGTGGCCTCTCATCACCATTTGCTGCTCCTTCAGCTGTTTGGCCACCTGCGAAATATCACGTTTTGTGACATCTAGATTCAAGATCTTTATTTGTCATTAAGTAATACAATTATTACAATAGACATCGTCAAACATTTTACAATAAGGGGTTTTAGAGTACTAATTTCTAATAACAAAGTAGAATATGCTCAGTCAAAGTAAGACTTTAAACTAAATTAGTTAAACATAACCGAAGTATGTGTGTAGCTTCAAATTCAATTAATAAGCCTATAAAATAACCATGTTTGTGACAAGAATAATTCAGATACTTAATTAAACAGAAAAAAATATTAGAAAAAAAATCAATTGTGTTTCAAAAAATCATTCATTGAATAAAAGGGCCTCGAGGATAACCATTCTTTGAGTGCTGTTTTAAATTTGTTTAAAGATACATATGAGACGGAATTAGGTAATTTATTGAATAATTACATTTGCATGTAAAGGTGACTATTTTTTAATTTGCTTAATGTGCAAGAGGTAGGTCCAATTTTTCTTGATTTCTTGTATCATAAGAATAAACATGTATTCTATGATTATGGTGTCCCAGATTTTCCTTCATATGAATTAATGCGTGAAAAATATAATAAGCTTGGCAAAGTTAAAATTTTTACATTTTTGAAATGTTCAAAGCAGCTGTCTGTATTTTTATCCCCATATTGATTCTTATGGCCTTCTTTTGACAAATGAATACCTCACTCAATAAGTCAATATATGAGGGATTTTTCACAGTCATAAACTGATTACAAGTGGACAGATTACAATGTTTCAGGTGCCATATTAAAGGTATATTTATGTAAACTTACCAATAAGTTTTAGAATTTCAAGAAAGGGCATCCTAAGGACCTAAGTGCATTTAAGGACTAAAGTTTCGGAATGGTGGCGCTACCCGTCAACACTAGACTAGACCAAACTCAAATCACTTGGTTTACAACAAAACATATGGACATGGTTTGAAAAGGTTTTAAAGATTATCCATAGATTGTAGCACCTTCATTAAGAAAAAAAAATGCCAAAGTGTTTGCAAAGCTGCAACAAGTAATTTAGTTTCTATAAAAAACTGTAAATGATCCACTGGTAACCGTAATTGATGAAGGGAGGAGTGATTAACGTGTCTGAGATATTCATATGAACTCCTTGTTGTTTAAAGAAGTATTTGAAATAAAATAGCAATAAAGTTGGCAAGATACATTTTCAGCTATAGGAACTGTTTACAACTGATGTATTTAAAAATGAGTAAAAGCCATCAGAACACCTCAGCTCATCTCTGAAGAAATGTTTTAGCCTGATATGTTAACAAATTCTAAAAGCTTTCTAACATAGTCTATTTATATCTTAATTGTAATTTGTAAACACAATTAACGTTTGTTGAAATGAATTTTTACTCTGATTATTGCCCTGGATAATTGGGAATAAACAATGTCCGACAGCTCTCGCAATGGAGGTCATAGCTAAAGATAAAACAAGCTGTTTTCGGTCAAGCATCAAGATAAAAACAGGATGTCTACTACATAAAATTCAGTAAAGAGGACTTTTGGGAGGTCCCTACAGTCTTCTTGAGGACCTGGGGACACTTCTTGGCACGGTATTATTTAGGAAAAATATTGATTTAAATAAAAAAAAAACAATAACAATCTAAGAAATTTAGTCTAAATTTTACTCATCAACAACATATCTCAAGATTTCTCACCAAAATTAGTTATGATAACACCATACAATGGCACCAAAATTCGTGTTATGTGGTGGTGCAATACTAAAATCCAAAAAGCTGATAAAAATGTTTTTTTACAATCACAACTGTTTAATAAACTGAAAAAACTGGGAGGTCCTTCATATGAAATGGAGGATTTTTTTTATTTCCTCCAGCCCAAAAGGAGGACTTTTGGAGGACCTGCAGCCTAAAGGGAGGACTTTTGGAAGACTTGGAGGACCAGCAAACAAGCTGTAAGTATCGAAACGCGATAAAAACCAAAATCAACCTACATCTTTTGCAGAGCTGCCGCTCACATCGATCCACGTCTTGCTGAAGAAAGCGCAGCTGCCCAACATGAACACGATGTACAGCACGGCGTGGACAGGATCCTCCAGTATGTGGCCGAGGTTCTCGGGCGGGCTGAGGTAGTAGCAGAGGCCGCCCACGGGGTAGGCGCGGGCCGGGCCGCCGCCGCCCACGTCCGCCCACACGCCCAGCAGGTTCACAAACAGGTTTCCGTGGAACTTGACGGCCAGCATCTGTGGACACAAGAGGCGGTTGGGATTAGTGATGGGCGATTCGCGAACGAATCGTTCAATTTGAACGACTCATGAAGTGAATTAGGGGTTCAATTTGAACGACTCATGAAGTGAATTAGGGATGTGTCAATACCTCAGGTCGGTTCTCGGTGCCACCAACCCAATGTCAATATTGCATTGACATTGCAAAGACATTGCATTGACATTGACTGGTTGTTTGCAAAGAACCGATACCGAGAACCAATGTCAATATGTCGGTATCCATGGTAATCAACGGGAGTAACTACCGGTAACGTAAGACTATTGATCGCTCAGCGCAACTCTGAAAAAGTCCCCCAGAGGGACAAAATATTAGTGTGTTTAAGTGACTCTATTTGTTTCTACCTCCTGCTGCCATGAACTTTATTTCTCAGGTAAGCTAGCTGAAAACCTATCCCTTTCCTTTCTTTAAGACTTTTTTATGTGTTCAGTGATCCAGAAGCTGTCCCATGATGAAAATAAGAAATAGCTTGATTCCCTTCAAGGCACCTTTCGTTTTCAAGCTTTTATTATGCTACTTACAATCTAATTCAACCTTATACACAGCAAACTACCTTTCACAGTGGATCTCTCACTGTTTTCAAGACAGGTTGGATCAATATGGTTGTCGTTTCTACGTTTGGAGACATTTACAATTTTTCCAGGTTGATGAAAATGTTATTTTTAATACAGTAGAGCGCCGATTATCCGAATGTCGGTCATCCGAACCGTTGGAACCGAACGCCGTAATAATTAATATTTTGAACATGATTTTCAAGCAATTCAAATTTGCGCGCCAACCGAAACTCCCGTCGCACCGGGATATCCATGTATTCTGATAAGATTTCATAATAAAATTACGTGAATAATTTTTGTTTGATCATTTTTTAGCCTTTTCAATTCTAGGAATTACATTACATATATAATTTTAAAATGCTTTCTTTTCATGTTCGATTATCTGAATATTCAGTTATCCGAACACCCCTTGTTCGGATTAATTAGTTCGGATAATCGGCGCTCTACTGTACTTGTTGGAATTAGGATAATTAGGATTCTACTGTATACTGAGCAAAATGTTTTAGGAAAAAACTCTCATTTTAAATATTGTGAAATGTAATTTTTTAACTTCTCAGTCAAAAGAAAAGTAGTACTTAGGACATGAATTCTTAGATACCTAATCTAGGAAAACAACGTTAAAATCAACATAACATTATTTTTAAGAGATAAAGCTCAATGTTATCACTGAGTGAATATTTAACCGTTTGGTGGATTCCTTCAAGATTACAAGAGATAAAACTGCTCCAGTTAAAATGTAATGTCTCAACAGTGAGATAACAAGCTAAAGCTTTTTTGTCTTTACTGATTTTCCTTGCTAGACTGAATGTCCAGCCCAGTGTCATAAATACAGAATTAGATAAATAAATAAATATGCCTTTTATTATCCAGCGTTTTTCAGTACGATTAGGCCTGGATTGCAAGTTAACCAGTACAACAACAAAGATAAAGGAATCTTTGAAGAATCCTTTTGTTCACAGTTAGTGGACACTTTTCAGAATACATTATATTGCATGTATTCTGCAATTTTTTTGAGATGATTGTACATAAATATTTATTTGGTCACATTGGAAAATACATTTCAGATTCTCAACATGGGTTTCTACCGAGCAGGTCAGTTAATACGAACCTATTAAATTTCACTACGTATGTCTCCTCGGGTCTGGACTCTGGAGTCCAAACTGATACTTTATTCCTTGACCTGGCCAAGGCATTTGACAAAGTAGATCACTCGATTTTATTGAAAAAAAACTGCATTTTTATGGTATTTCAAATAAATTATTATATTTTTTCAAATCATATATTATAAATAGAAAACAATTTGTATTCTATAATGGGGCATTATCCTCTACTTTCACAGTTCAGTCGGGTGTGCCACAAGGCTCGAACCTGGGGCCTTGTCTTTTTACAATTTTAATTAATGATTTAACTGATTGTGTTTTGTCTGCAAAGGCCCTATTGTTCGCCGATGATTTGAAATTATTTAAACATATAAAAAGCACTGAAGATGCAGTTAGCTTACAACAAGATTTGGACAATGTTTATGATTGGAGCATAGTTAATAAAATGACTTTTAACGTTGCGAAATGCCACATAATGACTTTTACTAGAGATCAGGATATTGAAAATCGGGATTATTTTTTAAATGGGATTCTAATTACCAGAGTTGATAAAATTAAGGATTTAGGAATCATTATGACTCATACATTATCTTTTAATCCTCATGTCGAGGCATGCATAGCATCTTGTTCTAAAATTATGGGATTTATTTTTAGGCAAAGTGTAAATTTTAGAAATATTGAAACCTTAATTACGCTTTACAACTCATTGGTCAGGTCGAGGCTGGAGAGTGGTGCAGTAATCTGGAATCCATTTCATATAACCTATCGAGATGCACTAGAAAGAGTTCAAAAACGATTTTTAAGATTTTTATTTTACAAACGTTTTAATGTATACATGTACGAGATTCCATATTATGAATTGCTAGGAATGTTTGGGTTCCAGAGGCTAGATCTGAGGAGGACACTCATGGGCCTAGTTTTCCTGTATAAACTGGCACGGGGTGAGGTCGGAGACGCCGCTAGCCTGGCCGGCCTGTCTATCCGTGTACCCTCGTTTCACAGCAGAAACAAGCTCCTCTTCTCTCTCCCTCATTGTCGCACAGCCTCACACTCCTCCTCGCCTCTTTTCCAATTAATGAGGTCGTACAACAAACTAATTTCAGACAACTGTGATCTGGACTTATTCCACGATCCACCAAAAAAGTTTAAATCAAAATGTTTGTCTGGGTTGCTGATGCACGTTTAAATTATTTTTATACTATTTATTAATTCGTTATGCATTTTTATCATGAAGATTTGGTTAGTTGTTATTCCTCTAGTCACTCGTTTATTTATTACTCATTATACAATTACATAGTCAACTCTCTTTTATTTTTAGTGGCATGCGCGCATGCTATTAATATTATTGATGTTATTTATTTATTATTTATTATTAATATTTATTGGCTATTTTGTTGCTCTATTGTCGTATTTCTAATTAATTTATAAGACGTTGTAGTAAGCTTAGAAAACCCCGCAGTGAACTTTAGATTATAGTGAACTGCTTTGATGTAATTGGTATTCATACTGTATCAAAGCATGTAAATAAAATAAAATAAAATAAAAATAAAATAAAATAACTTAACTCTAGGTAACCTAACTCTGACTAAACACAAATGGACTTTGCTCATGTCAGGTTTGGGGAATGTCGAGTTTTCCAGAGTACATAGTGGGTGATGAAGAAAATCCCAGAAAACTTTAAATTGAATACTGGTTTATACTTAACCACACATATGGGCTGAAAAAAGGAATATTTAATCATAAAATAACTATAAAACATAATGACTATAAAATGTAAAGAGAAACCAAACAATACTGTCTTTATTGCTAAAAATTACTCATTAAGAGTGAAAGAGAAAGTTAGAACCATCCAGGGTCATTGTTCCCTGAAGTTGAGTTTGCGAGACTCAACTGTTTTCATAAAAACCAACCACTGGTAGCTTATTCTCATAAAACAACACTGATAGCTTATCATAATCGCAGGGAAAGTTCTCACCTGTGATATAACATAAAGGTTAGAGACCAGAGCAGACTGCAGGATGATGGGAATGTTGGAGGTGTAGAACAGTTTGATCGGGTAGCTGCTGTACTGGCCCCTGTAGCGGGCCGACTTGATGGGGAGGTCGACACGGAAACCCTGGAACACAGAGTGAACGATCAGGTTTCAAAGATAAATCTTCTATAGTTCTGGACAGCCTTACTGGCGGGTGGCGAAAATTGTAAGCTCCTAAAATGTCTGCTAAATAAACACATGTTTTGGTTGAACTGTCAAAACTTTGTTTACGTTTCACCTCATTTACACTACAAAAGAATGCCCTGTAATATTTCACTGAGAGATTTCTTTCGAATTAAAATTTCTGGAAAATATTTGCGCAATGCATAATGAAAAATATTCTGGAAAATATTTGCTGGTCTTTTTGTTTTGGCAACCTTTCATCTTAAATGACTTTTTACATTTATGAATGATGTGTTTCCACACTTTTGTCGTCGTACTTCATGAATTGTGTTGAGCTTGCAAGCATTTAACATTACTTGCACTTGCAGCAAAATATTTTCTTGTGTAAACTACCTTTACATAAACAAATGACCATGTGATTTATTACAAAAACATTGCAGATATTAAACACTAATTACGACAACAGCCCACTCACTCACCCGCCAGTAAGGCTGTCCAGAGCTATAGTGTGAAAATCTACAATAAACGATAACAATAAAGAGGCACTAATTATAAATTAATTGGACCTTAAATTTTTCCCGGTTGGCAGCCTCTTTTCAATCTTGCATTTGCCTTGTCTACAAAGATTATTGATATGTGTGTAAGAAATTGAGGAGTAAGCCAATTCAGGACAAAAATTAACAATACTACTAACAGTTACTGAGAGCGCTTGGACTTGAAACCACGATATTGCAGAAGGTACTGCTTGTCTGGATGAAAAGTTAAAAAAGAAACTAAGTAGGCTTTACTGATCAAATTAACTTTAAATTTTTATAACCGTCAGTTACTTAACTCTTCAACCGGAATGTTCAACCAAATTTAACCAAACATAGAAAATAATGCACATCTTTTCATTCCACAAAAACAATTTTTCATGTGCACGTCCTCTAAACTTTTTACCATGAGCTCCCTGACTTTCCCTGACTTCCATGATATCTCTGTGCTCATCTTAAAGAACAGCACAGAATGGCAGGAATTTTTCCTGATTTTTGGCTCATTTTTGACCAGTTCCCTGACTTTCTCTGAACCTAATCCAAACCCCTGATTCTAACCCCCTGATCCTAACCCTGACCTCCCTGACTTTCTTACTTCCCTGCACTCACCTGGAAGTATATGACGATGGCAAAGACGAGTACAGTGGCCAGAAGGTTCATCAGGTTGGGCAGGTTCTGGCGGTAGAAGGCCTCGCGCAGGGCTCGCACCTTGTCCTGTCGGGTGGCTAGGAGGTGGAACAGGGCGATCACCGCGCCCTCGAACTCTGTGCCTCGCCCTGACGAACAACAGAATCGGAATCAGAATCACTTCATCCACGATATATACAAAAAGGTATAAAGACGGAATAGCTTCAATGACAGACTTACATAAGCCATTTATAATAATACAATGTGGTTTATATAACCGTTTCCCATAAAAAATCCAAATCTTGCACTTTGTCAGAGACCACAGTTTCAAGGCTTCAATTCCTCATCATCAAGTTCCATCACATTAAAATGTTATCACTCTTGGGAGGTTGTCACAGTTTTTAAAAACACATTTCGACATTTAATATAAACACAACATGTTAACACATTTCAAAACATGTTTCATGTGTATGATACTTGTTTCCAGGCCTATTAGATTTCGAAATGTGTTTAAAAAACTGTGACGATCTCCTGCAAGCCATGCTTCTTTTGTGTTAAGAAGAAACCTGATGATGACCTGATTAAGCCTTGAACCACGGTCGCAAATAGAGTGCAAAATTTGGACTTTTAACAGAAAAGGTATTATAAACAATTTTTGTATTTCAAAAGCAATCCTGGACCAAACATCACAAAATGAAATAATAATGTAGCTAAAATACTATGTTAAAAAACATGGTAAGTAGTAAAGACAAAGTAAATCAACGCGACAAAAAAGAATATTCAGTGAATATTCAATAAATATATTAATGAATATCCAATGAATATATTTAAGCTGTCAATTAAATTTTTTAGTTTTTTTTTCAAAAGGTTTGTTTTTTCCTCGGATAAATCCTTAGGCAGATGATCAATGAACTTGATTTAAAAACACACCTTAGTGAATCACCCATTAAAAACCACAAACCTGTGTTAACAGTAGCAGGACTGAAAGCCTTCCAGACGATAGTCTCACAAATATTGGTGGCGATGAACAGCGATATCCCAGACCCGAGGCCATAGCCTTTCTGCAGCAGTTCGTCAAGCAGCAGGACGATCAGCCCGGCGACAAACAGCTGTATGATGATGAGCAGACAGACGCCCGCGCCGATCTCCGACGGGTCCCCGTACATCCCGGTCATCACGTAGACGATCGCCTGGCCCACCGTGATCACCATTCCGAACACTGCGACGGGTCATTGGTTACTCTCCGGTCAAAAAAATGTTGTACAGTAACCTGTCGATGGTTCCACACTTAGTGGACTTTGGCGGGTGTCGAGGTATCAAAATATCAAAGTACACATGAGATTTTGCATTGATATAACCATGAAAAAACAGGTTGTAGGCTATGTGTACATTTCCTATTGAATTGAATTACAAGAACCTAAACCATTGCTCAGCTAATTTATTAACTTTTATCGCAATATAGTTCCCAGTAAATATTATCACTGGACAAAATATTTTATAGTCATCGAAAGTTTTTTGATCGTCAATTATGTCAAACTATCAAGAGTCTAACTCTTTCAAACTGGAGTTAGAGCCTTTTTTAATAAATGAGTGCAAGCAAGTTTCTCTCAAAATAACATGGCAATTAGGAAAACATACTAAATATACACATACAATTTAGGTAAGATATAAGTAGGCTACTAGACAGCAAAATGTAATATAGGCTAAAATGAAATACAAGACAGACTAGGTAAGCCTACCATACTGACATCAAGTCACAATGCTCAATTTTGCTTGTTATTTAAAAATAAAGCAACGAGTCTTTACTTCCCTTTGATTATTTTTTGTCCACTGCCATTGTTCATGCCTAACATCAGCAGTAGAATAACACAAAATCTTTGCTCACTACCACACTTTCTCTTAAACCACCATATGTGAATATTGCACGAGAGTTTGTACTAACCATCCAATTCAAAGCCATCCTAGGTCAGGAGAAGATAAGGAAGTGGACACAAACGATATATTGGGCATGGGAGCTACCCTCTTTAAATTACTCATCCAAAGAACAACTAAAAGAGCAATTAAAGAGTACCGACTTCATGCCACACTCACGTTTCTGCGCGCCGTTAAACAACGCTCGGTCTTTTGGTGTGTCGCCGACTTCTATGATCTTGGCGCCGGCAAGCAGCTGCATGATCAGACCCGAGGTGACGATCGGGGAGATCCCCAGCTCCATGAGTGTGCCTCGGTTACTCGCCAGGATCACTCGGATCCAGTAGAACGGATCCGCGGAGTCGGAGCTCATAATTCCGAACAGGGGGATCTGGAACACACGACGATTGGAGTGATCGGAAATCGGGGTGTTTAGTCTGTGTCTCTAGGAAATTAAAGTGACTGATTCCAGACATTTTCAAGACCTTTTTTGGCTACCCGTGCACTAGCCCTACTATAAATATAATTTTGACATTTTTGATTAAAAACCTTAATAATGAAAATTTCACACTAGGCCTATTTTACTTTGCTTGTTTCCAAAAATATAAAGGTTACTCATCAACATAAATAACCATCAATGTTTTATCAACCCCGCTTGATGAAAAACCTTCATTTCCATTACTTAGTGAGGAATATTTGTGCTATTTTCACCTGATTAAAAGCTGTTATGAGTTTAAAAAAATGTGAGAATCTCGAGTTGTTAGGCCTAATATTTTTTAGGGATTTTCAACATATATATTTTCACAGAGTATGCTTCAAGTAACCATGTTCCACTAAAAAATTACTGATAGGCTATTTGGCATGAAGAAAGAAATTCCACGTTGTACAATTACTTTTCATTGCAATTAAAATAATCAGTAGTTACATTAGATGTCTTTGCTGGTGTTTGTCGAACAACATTTTTATGTTAGCTCTAGATAAATATAATTACAATGACATCAACTAAATTCTAGAATTAGTTTGAAATTTAAGACTAATTCCAGACTTTTTAAGACCATTGTGAAATTCAAGTCTAGGCCCTAATTCCAGACTTACAAGATTTTCAACGTTACTAGACTTCCTGGAATTGTATTTAAAGCCCTGCATTCGGTTGATACCGACCAATAAGGAAGATATGAAAGATTTGACAAAATTTGGGGCTAAGCACTAAGTTGATTGGGAGGAAGAGGAGTTACGGGTGATATAAAAACATTGTATAAGTTACATGAAAGCGATTCAAAAGGGACTACCGATAATTCAATAAAAAGTTAAGGTAGGCCCTAATGATTGTTTAACCCTTTTAGTGCCGGAAAAAAATTTAATGTAGGTGCAAGAAGTGCCGGACATTTTTTCATTGTTACCTGCAAGAAGTGCCAGGCCTTTTTTAGCAAAAATGTAAGGGTTTGGGAAAAAAATCACTAAAAATTTATTTATTAACATTTTTTAACAAATCTTTTTTTTAATTTGTTTCTAAATACCTCTACTATTTATAAATGACAAGAAGAAAGAAAAATTTCAAGTTTCTGGTAAAAATAAATGTTAATAAATTAAAAAAAAGTTTTGCATCATACTCATTTTTTATGTTTACACTAAAAAAACATATTTAGATTTTACTCTGATGCAATTTTTATTAGTTTTATGTGAAACTACGTTAAAAATCAAGTAAAAACCATGTATAAAACATCAATTTACTGTAATAGGTTATGAATTAACAAAATAAAACGATAACCTTGCAACAATGCAGAGTTGAACAACGTCACTAAGCAACCTACTTAAAACAGTATTCGTATTCCATATTTACACTAGAAACATCATTTAACATTTAAAAAGATCCACAATAACAAAATACAAACTATATTTCAATTATAACCCTATAGGTAAAACAAAAACATAGCCTAAAAATTACACAATCGAAGTTGCATCACCGCCATATGAAATGCATGGTTATTTGTCTGCCAACAGCTGTTTGCATTTCAATATGTCATTTCAGCTAACCATAAAGACAGTTCAGGAGAAAAGTCACATGAAACGAAAGATTTGACTATAGAAAGGCATTTGGCACGAATTCCAGCCAGTAAAAACGAAAAAATATATTTTATATGTATAAAAATGTAAACGTCTCGCTACGAGATCCTGGCATACTATGCAGTTAGAGACTGGATCTCGCTAAGAGATCCCGGCACTAGCGGTAGTTAGTGTGCGCGTCTCGCTACGAGATCCTGGCACTAAAAGGGTTAATTTTGAATGCGATCATTGTCAAACTGGACAAAAACAATTTTTATGATGAATAGGATAAATTTTAATTCACTTACTTGACAGCATACTAAGAAAATGAACAGAGTGATTGCAGTCCATAGCACCTTTTCTCTGAATTGGATCTGGAAACAAAAATTAAGGCTGATATCAGACAGTAAGCTTATAGGCCTAAAATATAAAGTGAAGATTAAATAGGCCTACGTTAGTCAATCATCTAGTTAAATTACAAAACATGTGCTTGAACAAAAAAATCTTCAAACTTCTCTCCAGTGAAGGATTACTTTGAAACCAAACTGATGGGGCCCTGTATTTTGGGCCCCAGAGGCCCCGGGCGGAGCTGTAAAAGGAGGACCCTTCGGTATCAGCAGTGACCTTTTTTTTTAAGAGATCAGCTCCAAATTTCTCATCACAGCTCTATCAGAGCTTTCCCGCCCACAGTCATTTTTCATCTTATTTTTCCGTCCTGGGGCCCCTTTTATAGCCCGAGGCCCCCAGTAGCCGCCACATGCGCCGTTAGGGAAATACGACCCTATTAGTAATGGGCGATTTTTTCCTATTAATGAAATTTGTAAATACAAGAATAGGCTAAGCCAAAAACCTGTATCAAAAAGATGAAAGAATAAAATTCAATCGAAGATCAATCAATACTTTTGATCTGATTCAACTAAAATGCCAAGCCTCCTGAAAGATTTACTCCGACGTCTTCCACATCACATTTAGAATTCAGCACTACAGTAACTTAATTTGACGAGAAAGAAAGTACCATGACGTAATAAATAAACCGTCTTCAGGCAGTGTCTTTAAAAATATTTAAAATACCGCACTTTCCATTCTTAAATATAATTTTAGAGGCTGATAGAACTGTTGTTTTATTTATTTACTTTATTTACATTGTTGAAGATTGCTGCTGAATGCAGTCTACAGAGTCACATAACAATGCATGTACAAAGCTGAAGCATGTTAAACAAGTTAAATGCATGTAGATATCCAAATCTTGATTTAAATTGCCTACTTTCAAGTTGTAACATACTACAGCTTCATTTTTTGACTTGATAAAAGTTATGGCCCATAATGCATCTTGACATGGATGAAGAAGTAATACAGATTGGCAACCCAATGTACTTTTACATTGCCTTTTTTTTTGGCAGAGTCAAGTTTGTTAGGCTGTTTTTGGTCCATATTTCACTAGTATCGAAGGAGATTTCGTCGATAACAAATCTTTAGATCCAAAAGAAAAGAATCATTATGATACCAGTGCAAGATGGGTGGTAAAACAGCCTAACAATCTTGACACCACTAGAAAAAATGGGCACGAAAAAATGCATTAGGATGCTAATCTGTGGGCTATAGGTCTTCATCCTATGATGATCTTGAGGACAAAAAGATTAACCCTCAAACTGCCAAGGAAACATTTATTAGGCCTAGGCCTAGTTGAAATTTTACACTGAAGTAACAAATCTTACACAAATGATGAATTATACCACCAAAACATTAAACAGCTTGTTAAAGTGGCTTTTAGGCCCAAATGAGCCACTGATTTATAGATGAGACTCAGAAAGTTGAGGCTTATTGGTCTGTGGATAGAATATTTCCCGGCTAATATATGGAGCCAGATTTCTCTAACCTATTTTTCTATTTTGGGAGTTTACTCCGTTGACGATCAGTAGCAAAGGGTGTAAATCTAAGTGAAGTCACCCTCCCCCCCCCCCAAGAAATACTTACAAGTTATTTGTCTATTTGTGCTTTTTTATGGCATGCTTACCTTTCTCTCAGGTTTGGCTATCTCGGGAAGTATACTGCAGAACGGCTTTATCACCTCCAAGAATTTAACTGAAACAAAAATACAATATACAGACTTCCAAGGGGACAGGCCTACGAAAATGAAAATTAAAAGCAGCCTAGGCTCCTGATAAGTTATTCTACCTATAAAATACCAAAGATGGAAAAACATTTTATATTAAGGCATTTTTATGTCCCTGATTAAAAAGGGGTCAAAACAGTCTTGATAGGTGCACTGTAGCCTACAGTAAGTAGGCTATATTTAATGGGCGTCAATGAAAATGAAAGTATTGAATCTGTTACAAGCCGCATCTAAGACAAAGGGGCCACGATAGAGTTGGAATTAGGCCTAGCTGATGACATGGATTCAAGTAGGCCTTACATGGGGCTTATCAATTGGTAGGCTCTAATGTGTAAGTCTTACCCTAATTTAGATATTATTAGGCTATAGCCTTTTCAGGGGAATTGAAATATTATTACTAATGATTAGGTCCTAGAGGCCCAAAGAGCTCAAGCCACAGGAACCAAAAATGTAATTCAGGTTCAGGTAGTAAGCCAAATAAATGGAGAGTTAGGATCCAACATCATAGCCTCTGACAAGTCACTTGTATATTAAAGAAAGTGGTTTGGATAAGATGAACAGGGACAATAATGAGGATTTGTATTGAGGATAGTAGAAAGTTTTAAAAGTTAGCCTGACCTTAGCTCAACCCTGATACCCCATATTGTAAGGAGCTGTGCCAACAAGTCAAAATTTAGTTGTCTTGATATTGTCAAATAAAATTGAATACTTACTTCCCATTTTGAATGTGAAGGTGATTCACTCCGAAGTGTTCAATCCGCTTATTGTAAATTTACCGATGATAATTTATAAAATGTCAAAAGAGAACTACATGCAGTCTAAGACACGACGACCACTTCGACATAAAAGAGAAATTCTAATCACAACACTGCCCAATCCCACTACGCTGTTTCCTTACACGTAGCAAGATCGGCAATTCCACAGACAAACGATGGTGACGTAGATGCCATCGCAGACCGGTGCAGTAGGAAACATCCGTTAAAACTGCTGTTGGTAAATAGAAGCCATTAAAACTGGACTTTGTTATTTGCAATGAATACTATATAAGAACATATTTTAAGAATGTATATTAAGAACTAGCTGATAGAACAGCTCTAGGATGAAATGTGTAATAGGGGATAGGAATGTTACAGGGAAATTTGCTATTTATTTCTGGTTAATTAATTTATTTGTTATTGATTAATTGCCACCATCATCGTTCACCCCCTTCAACTCTCCTTTTTATGTATTAAAAGGGATGATTTTGGCCCCCTAATTTTCAAAATATATTTATGCACTTAGTTCAAGTGCCCACTGAAAAATACAGCATTTTCAGTGGGGCCTTGACTCTCCTAATTGTTCTGGATAAAATTATACCAAAGATAAAGAATTTATCAATGATTATAGCTAGTTTGTCCCATCTAACAACCCCCTGCTCGAGATAGGGCGCACAGGGATCCGGGGATTTTCCAGTTCAATTGTGTGGCTGGTTTTCAATATTCCTTATATATGAAACGAGAAATTCATTGCAACCATCGACGACCCCCTTCGACTGCCATTTTTTTAAGTAATAGGGGGATTATGCCCCTATTAAAAAATATTATTATACTTTGATCGATTCCTTCGTTTTTTCTGAATACAAAAGTGCCTAGATTCTATCATCTAACAACCCCCTTATTCCGAGAGAGCCCTTGCCATACAGATCCCTGAAAGACAACAACAAAAGAACAACAACATATTTTTTAAACTTTTAACTTTAAAATGTTTTTAAATCTAGGGCTGTTTCTTCTCCCTTGAGGAATATCGCGACTCAAATTGGGAGGGCTACCCAAATTACCTAACCACAATCGTAAAAATAGCTATTACGGCAATTTTGCAAGGTTGGGATGAAATCACTCAATCATGGACTGGTATCACGCCGTCGTTAGCTATCTACAGGACGACGCTTGATGTGCGCAGGAAATGTGTGTGTATAATTGACCCATAAGTATGGGATCTAGGGGGTTAATATGTTTCAGCTCCGCTAATCAAGTGCTGATTTTAAGAAATTACGAAGGTAACAATTCTAAAAAGCGTGTTAGTTGTAGGATACTTTTCACATGACCCTAAAGGGGGTCATACAGTTTTAGGATACTCGCCCGCATTTGGTAAACACACGCGATCTTCTTTCAAAAAATTATATCGCTGTTTAAACGCAATTTTTCTGGGACAGACAGAGTGTCCTCTTCGCCCCCCTCGTGGCGGCCTTTGAAATAATGGGTCACAACAACGTTTTTATATTAAACGAATATTTTTGGAACGAATCAATATGGCAGCCGTAACTGAGAACCCATTCAAAATGAAACATCAACTCCTGAACAATGTTTAGGTGGTGTGTTATTGATATTTGAAAAGATCTTGAAAATTATGGGGAACTATTATGATACACCCGGTACAGGTTACAAAGGCTGGGAATTTAGAAACTATCAGAGATTTTGAATAATCAGAGAAAACGCTCAGCAACTTCCAAGTTACACTTTGGAACCAGTTTAGATAATTGAGTGGTTTTTCACTAAATTTTCCATTTAACAAGACCTTCAAAATATGTGTTATAAGTTTCTCGAAAATAATTTTTAAGATTTAAACCCGTTTCATGGAACATTCTGTATTTCTCCCCGTGCATAACCCCCGCCCCTCCAGGACTTGTAGCACGACGCTCAGATGGGTCTAACGAACACCAGCGTCAATTATGAGCTTTCCGGCATTTTTATATTTGACCCCAATTTTTTGTCTAAATCAAACCTTTTAAGCGTCAAAATTACTAAGTGTTTGCTAATCATAAATTATAAAAAAGTTTTGTTATTCTGAATCAACCGGGACGTATGAAAGGTTGTGGCAGATGAGGGGGAGGGGGAGGGGATGATAAAGCGGGGTAGGGGGAGGGGGCACATCGAATTAACCAACGCCACCTGAGCCCTTATCATCCCTCCAGCCGTCAGTTCCATTCTGTAAAACTCTGTCTTTGAGTTGACGATGTACTTTTTAGAGGATTTCCCCTTTAGGTAACTATAGCTATTTCCGCAGATCTTATGGATAGACCTTTGTCCAAAGACCGGCATATTTTTTTCATTTTTAAGGTCCCCAGAAGCCAAGACCACCATGCATTCGTCCATTTTCATGTGTAGGGGGCTTCACGTTTCGCCGGAATCCCCTGAACAAACTTCAGGAAATGGTTCTTAGGGTCAAAACGAGAAAAAATATGTCCTTTTAACATAGGTTCTATGGTCAGTCATGAAGTGAACATATACCTATATTTTTTTACTGTGTATTGAACATTTTGTCCTCTACATTGAAAAATGAATAAGATATTTTGATAAAACCTTCGTAGCTAGAAATAATAATAAATTTTGAAGAAGTTTCTTTACTATTTTGTGCAAAATGTGGCCTAACAAAAGGAATATTTATAATTTAACAAAAAATTATGCTCAAACAATAGTTGTGTCTTTTATAGCCCTTCATATTGTGACAGAATAAAATATCTTAATTATAATCACCTGTTCAATCGGTGCTTTACTATAACTGCAGCTTCAAAACTTCAAGTTTTCTATAAACCTGGAGGATAGGTAAAGATTACTATCCTCCATTTTAAAGGAAAGGTAAACTCATCCATTTTAAAATTTATAAAATTGTGTTTTTATTCAGTACAAAGTACCTCTCATCTTCTGTATGTAACTTCCGTAAGAGTACTGATGTATTTAATAAACCACACGATAATTAATACGAACAGAGATGACATGTCATTTATAACAAAAATCATCCATAAAATCCAGTGGCGTCCATAAAAATAGTTGTGTGTTGATTGAGTAAATTACAACATTGTCTCACGAGTGAAAATTTTGGTATCCGAGGTTTTCCGAGAGCAACGACTTTCAAAAGCGATCCAAAGTGCTTTACCCTCAAAATACAAACAAACTTATTCGTCCACCTGCCATTATAAATATCCCGACCATAAAGATTAGTTTTATTAACTTAGTAAGTAATAAAAAATATCCATTTTCGTTATACCGCTACGAAAAGGGTAGATTTTACCCATGTGTTGCGGGGCTAAAGAAGCTCTTTTCTCCCTGGGGGGTAAAAGAACCATCTGAAATTAATTGAGGATGTCAGCTGTTCGTTGTTTACTGCAGTAAAGTCAAGGTCTGTAGAGAAGAAGAGTAAAATAACATCTGGTTAGGCCTACCTAACTTACATAAGGCCTGTTGAGCCAAATAAGCTTGCGACGTTAATGCTTAGGTCCTATTGGGTAAAAATATATAGCCTCAATGGAGGTATCAGTAATGATTTCTCTGATTGGTCATGATGGAAATAGATATTACAAAACTCGCTCATTTCACCAATCGATGGTTCAATGTGTTCAATCATGGCCACCTCTAGTAATAAGGCCGCGGCCTTCGTCCTGGCAACGCCGCTTCTCAAGGGGAAAACCTTTACAGAGCCAACTGGCTTCAAGTAAAAAAATATATTACCAAAAGATAGAATTCATATACAAATCAGCTGAACCCTTAGGCACGATGTCGCCATTTTACTAGCGCCGCGGCCTTGTACTAGAGATGGCTATTCAATACATTAATTAATTGTAAGTTACGTCAAATCTAAATCAAATGAAACATACAAACAGCTGATTGTTTTAAATAGCAAGGACGAGATGAAAGACTCGTTGGGAGAAATCTTCCAAAGGTATCGTCCGAGGCCCTTGACCTCGAACAAAAAGCGTCACCCTAGTAAGGAAATATTCTATTTGTTTCATTCTGCTATTAACGCCTGCATCTGGGTAGCTGCAACCATTCATGCATAAGTGATCAGCTGATTGTTGCAACGTTTTTACTTGCTTAATCCTCAGGCGTTCTCACAACTAACTGTCGATAATGTTGTTCCTATTTGATTATTCCTGCCACTAAATCCGCTGTTAGCGAATACATTTGTTGAGCTGCAACTGCAACATGCACAATAACTACTTCCGCCGAACCGGGAGACAAAGTAATCACTTTACTTCCGCTGGGAGACAAATTATTATTTCAATCACCCAGTAAAAAGCTTCTAAACATGACAGGTGGGGGAACTATTATAATTTTTCATGATTTCGGAATTTTTTATCACTATTACCTAGTGGCTAACGGAAGAGTTGGCACTATTGACCTGTCTACCGCTCATGAAGAGCCTACGGACGGCGCAACTAAGTACAAGTACAAGTACAAGTAATTACTCTGTTTCAGCTTAGATTGCACTTATTATGTGATTTCTTTATATAAGTGTGGTGGTGAACTTTATAATTATTTCAGTTATGTTCATATATGTTCATAAATTTAAAGCGTCAAATTAAAGTAATTAAACACGACTTGTTCAAAGCGATTGATTATTAAGTAGAATAATTAAGTAGTATAACACAAAACAATATTTGTTTGAGTGTTGAGTGAGAAAAGTACAACATTGTCCCACGAGGGAGACAATGTACTTCATATTCTCGGAATGCATATAAAATTGTTCCCTCATCTGCAATAATAAATACCCTAACAATGAACATTTATTTAATTAACTTAATAAGTAAAAACAAATATCTATTTTGTTTCGTTCTGCCATTAGCGGCTGCATCCGAGTCAACCATTCATGCACCTGCGATCAGCTGATTGTTGCAACGTTGAGACGTTCTCACAGCTGATTGTTGTTGATGTTCTTTCTTATAATATGATTACTCCTGCCAGTATATCAGCTGTTAGCCCTGCATTCATTGAGCTGCAACATATTTGCCATGGAAACTACATGGTGGACCGAGCCTTGCTCGGTGTTATTTCATGTTTACCAATTCATCCAGTTACTATAAAATATTTAAATGTCATAAAATAGATAAATAGAAACCTTTTTTAATGCTTCATGGACTCTTCATCCCGCCTGCCGTATTTACCCTTAATGGCTGTAGATTCCAAATAGCTGTTAAGATTACTTCATTTGTTTACACTTTCCTTGTTTATTTTCGCTATCACGGCAACCCATAAGGCAAATGTTGAAATTTTTCAACTTTAAAATTCGATTCATTACGTTATTAGATTTTTTCAGGCCAAGTTATCTGCATAAAAGACGTTTTTGAGTCATAAATGACTTATTTATAGATTTTGAAGGAAATCCTCGGAGCCGTTTTTGAGATAATTGTGCAAGCACGCAAGTATACAAGCACGATAACATTACTCATTTAAGAGTATAGGATTTGAAGGCGCTCTGACTTTTGAATTATTGATTACAATGTCATTCTTATGACGTATCCTGTTGGCTCAGCTCAAACTTGTGTGCGAAGGTTGCAATGCTCCGCACCCTACAACAGAACAGAAACTAAATCTACTAGTCTCACATTACAAACGAAATGGCCTTTACACTGAAAATAATAGGACTAGGGGCCTAGGGGTGCGACCACTGGTCACTATAACGACATCAGTCCGAGTCCGGCGTCCCTTGGGCACCGACCAATGTTCCGGTCCGGTCCACCGTTCCGGTCATTCCGCGAGAATCTGGAACTGAGTAATGATGGAATCGGAATCGGACTGGTAGTTGGGGCTAATGGAATAGTGATGGCTTTAATCAATGACTTGTCACAGATGTTTTCAATGTGCTTTTCAGATTGCTACAGTTCGCGCACTATATCTCCGGCTATGACCAAATCAGCTGGTTGCATGGTGCGGGGGGGAGAGGGGGTACTTTTCTGAAAACATTGTTCTACAGTCCCGCTATTTGTCAAACGCTGTGTTTACCAAAACCATATGTTTAAAATATCATATGATACGGTTAGTAGCGCAGTAGTCATAGCCGGAGATATAATGCGCGTACTGTAGCTGGCCTACCGGCTTTGAACAGGAAATGATAAGAGCTGCAATCTATGATTACCTTTAAATATTTCAAAACTTTCCGCATGTAATATGAATAGTTGTTTGTAACCTAAGTGAAACAAGTTAGATATACCCTACTATCGACGGATAGCTCCACTGACCCGAAAATTCAACCCCTTCGTTGTATACTTGTTTGTATTTATGCCCTTCCCGTGAAGACTAATTGGCATAGGCCAATTTATAGGCATTCTTATGTAGGAATGCCTAGAAATTGACATCTCTAACAAACCTGTTCAGCCGTTCTCGAGTTATGACTGCGTGAAAAGAAAACCCTTTCTGTGTTGGGCCTAATTTATAGATTTTTTTCACTGGTGAGGGCGACTGAACACCGCTATTACCCAGAACCAAGTTTAATATTGATAACTTCATGTTATAAAGTAAGGCCATTACCATTGTATACTAAGACCGTTAAACAATTTTTAATTTTTGAAAAACCAAGCAATTATTTTTTTCAAAGTTTTAATGGAGAACTTCGAACTAAAACAGTACATGAAAACAAAATTTAAACTTTAGCCTAATAGACATGGTGACATACTTCATGCTCCATAAGTCTAATAGGCCCCTAGTAGCAAAATTAAATGATCTCCTTTCATTTCCTACTTGCGTGTCTTCCTTGATTTATAACCGAGGCGATTCGTAGTTACGACCGCTATAACTTTTGATTATTTGTTAGGCTTGCCTTCCTCCTCCGCATTTAACCTAAGTTGTCTTTGGGATAACCTTTTTATGTTTTTTATTACTGTACTTTCTTTTTAAACGCGGACTTAAACTTAAATAAATATATCTAATTCGTAAAACCTTCAGCTAAAAATTCAGCTAAGAAAAATTAATATTTTGATTCACTGCTCTATATTTTATCGATTACCGAGATATTGAAAGTGGTAACCTTATGGGAAATAAGTACAATTCTATATCTCGGTTATTTCTCAACACATCTTGATAAAACCTGGTAAATAGCTTCTTCTAGTTCAGATCTACTAAATATTGAATTAAAACCACCCAGTTTAATATACCTGTAGCAGCAAACCAGCATATTCATTCCCCATGTTATTCTTTTGGAGATTACCAAAACTTGTCCAATCTCGCTATGTTGGATTCAAATATGTTGTTTTGAATTTGAAATTCGCTGAATACGCAGGTCTGCTGCAACGGGGATATTTAAGGATTGGGATAAGGACGGCCTGGACCAGTAATTTGATTCGACCTGTGGTTTTATGTTTCCTTAAACTCCTTATACCAGCTTGCATTCAAATGTGGACCCAAAGAAATCAATCATTCACCCAATGTAAGAAACTTTAATTTTAACTAAGGGGCCCCTCATACAAGTTTTGCCCTCTCCCCCAAATCTTTATGAACCTGCGAATATTGCATGTAATTGCTTCTCATTTATTGATATATGGATAATTCGATTTGACAGTAACACTACTCTATTGGGCTACTCTATGTATTCAATGGTTAACATCAATGATCAAGTGAATTATACTTGAATTAATACAACTGTGAAGCGCGAGAGGGATGGATATTTGTTTAATTGTCATTCGCCAGCGACAGGCCAAACCCTCGAAGGCAGACGAAAACACACGAGGAGTTCCGAAAAATCCGAAAATTCCAAAGTCTAAGTGTTACTATTTAGCGGACAATCAATAAACTTTTAGGGCAAGATATAAACAACATTAACCAAATCATTCATTCAATAGGAAACTGGGCTGTGACAAAAAAAAAACAAAATTCTCCGAGTAGTGATATACTTAGCGGGATCTTGCGAATAATACTCGTTGGTTTTCGTTTGTTTTCTGATGGACGCGGACGCTGGGGGTACGCTTCGTTTGTTAAGCCGGTGAACGATAAGTGAAATTACTCTCGTGACGTGACGTGATCGTGAGGTTCCAGTGGCTGAGTTCGCACACTGAGGCTGTTTTAGGGATTTTTTCCTCTTCAGCCTTGGGCAGGTGGGTGAGGTTCGCGCAAAGCTGCAGGACTTAGTAGTTTAATACTGTGCTGGTGGTTGGTTTTTGGAGGTTGGGTGTGGATTTTGGCGGGGTTTCTGTGTGTTGAGCAGTGGTGAGTTGTGAGGCGATTGGTCTGGTGATGTCGGGTGGTCGGGTTTGAGTGAGGATGGTGCGTTGCAGCAGGACTTTGTAGTTTAATTACGAAGTCAGGTTCAAATGCTTGCTGCTGCGCTGGAGGTGTGATTCGGAGGTTGTGTGTGGTTGTCGTTTGAGGAGCAGTGATGTGTTGTGAGTGGGGGATTGGCGACTTCCAAAAGGTGGGTAAGCCGCCATAGATTTGGGCAATTTCCCTCCCTCTCACGCTTCATAGTTGTATTAATTTTACTTTTATAACTGATTCCAATGACTTCATACATACCTGTACCTAAAAGGAGACTGGCTCATGTTTATGGATGAAGCCAGAACTCGAGCACTCTAGACAGTTCGGCATTCGTCTCCAGAGATCCTGTTTTCAGCTGAAACACTGACTTTAAGAACAGCTGATAACGACCGCAAGTTCATCATTGATTATATATCTGTCAGTTATTGATGACAAGTGTTGACATGCATTCTGCTAACTGTTGTTTAGTGGTCGTGGATTTTTCAGTGTACAAAGTTAAGAAATGTGCTTTTATTTGATTTGTTAAATATAAGTGGGTGTATTTTATATTTTATGAATATATAAACGCACTAAAATACGAAAATCAAAATGGACGTGAACTTGAAACTTTTATTCTATGCAGGAGGTTTGATAGTGTGCCACTGTTACTGTGAAATCGTTCAAGAACGTATCTTAAGAGGTGTTTACGGTGAAGATGAAGAAAAATTCGAATGTGTCTTAGCTTTCGTGTTCGTTCAATGTGTAATCAACTGGATTTATACTAATTTCCTCCTCCGAACATGTATGAGGCGAGACGAAAACAACACGTCTACAGTCTACTCGTGTTGTTCAGCATTAGCTAATTTGTTCGCTTTGGTTTTAAACACTGTGACTATGCAAAGGCTCGGTTACCCGACCAAATTGGTAGGAACATTTTCTATGAAACCGATCATAGCGTTGGTTTTGGGCAGACTCCTCGGAACGTACTTTCCGATTAGAAGTTACTTTATTACATTGTTTGTTTTTATTGGATTCGCGCTATTCATGTACAAGAATGGAGAATCGTCTGCAGACTCTGACGAATCTCCGGCAACAATTGTTGAACTGTGCTTAATCTTGTCCTTGTTGTTGAGTCAAACTCTACATAGGTATATGTGTAGGAACGTAAGCACGAGAAGGAGGTTCAGTGTTGAAATGAGATCGGAATATAACGACAAGTTCCTTCAAGCGATGGCGGCTACGAACCTGTGGTCCAGTCTCTTACTCGGGGTCATCATTGCTTTTACTGGGGAAATATTTCATTTCATCAGCTTCGCTGAAAGAAATCCCGGTATTGTTTGGGAACTTCTATCCTTATCACTTGCAAGTGCACAGGTACAAATATTACACGAATTAATTTTAATACATTTTGGAACTTCTCAGTGCGCAATTGCAAATATATTTGCAAATTTTCTTCCTCTTTTTGGCTTGATGATATATTTTGGGAATTCTTTGTCAACGAGACAGTGGGGAGCAACATTCATTGTGTTCATTGGACGTTTACTTGCCAGATTGTACGGAAGATAAAAAATTAGTAACGGTTTCGTTTTAATAATTATATTTAATAATTTGTAAGACTAATAGTTTTCGTTTTAGAGCATCTAAAATAAAATAACCTTTTTTAAATCTAAGGTAATGCTTTAACAGTACCACCACTGGCATCTCAAAAACGAGTATATTCTGACAAAACTTTATTTTCCTCATGGAATAGGCCTACCCTATATTTTATGGCGTATTTGGATTCTAATATTTTAAGAACATTGTATTCTTTGGCATTTTTCCTAAACCCAATAATTATGGAAATATGAGTAGTTAAAGTTTTAATTTTCTCCATTTCAAATATATTGCGTCCAATATAACTGTGCAATCCCATTCATATTCCTTATGGAGACAAAAAATATTTAAAATTATTCACTTCCATGAGTGAGTTTCGACTAAAAAAATATTTCTACGCTTCAATCTAAACTAAAATCATATTTTAAGGCGCTGTTGTTCTTCGGTTTTTTTATCTAACCCATCTGTTATCGGACTGCCGACAATATTGCAATGCATTTCTATGGGGAGAATTCAAACTCTAACTGCTCAGGAAGAAATACCAAGAAAAAATCAAGCGCAAAATCCGACTTTGTCATAAAATACACTCCATAAGAAAAATAAAGTTGTCCACCACGCCACATTTAAAAATGGCGGCCATTTACAATAAAATGGAATTCATATTTTTGATTGTCTTAAAAAAATTATGTTAAGTCCTCCATTTAAACTTTTCCCTAAATCTAATAGTTTCTCAGATGCCAATGGTGGCACAGTTAAGTTGGACACGCTGTATGGTTTGCCGATCGAACTTTTTAAATGGGTTTCCTATTCAATGAAAAAAGGAATACAAATAATTTATGTACCAGGAGAAGTTGAGGAACACATACACATTTTTTTACGATTTATTAAAAAAATTCATAAACATAACAATATTTACAAAAAAACACATTCATTAAATAAGAAACAAGGACTAGATGAAAAAGTAGACAGGAAGACTAGGTTCGATAGAATTGATAAAAAAATACACATGTAGGAGAACCGCTCATGCATAAATGGAATGGTATGTCTGCTAAAAACATTATATAGGTTGTATTTCATTTCCACTTATCCAAGTCCAAAGTTGATCAAAAGCGTATTCTTGAAATACTCCAAAAGCCTTTACTGCGTGTTTAAATTATTCTGTCATATTTATGACTCATCTATCTATCAAAACGACAGCAATGATAACATTCTACGTCGAATGCTAGTTTGATTGTTTTATTATTCAATACTAAATTTACTGATGTGAGCATGACGTTAAAAAAGGTCCACTGTGATTCCAACACAAAGGCTTATGATTGTTTCGACCAACCTAATTGTTAACTACATAAAAGTATTGTATAAAAATAAATAAAAAATAAAATGTATGAATAATTAACTAAGAAATAAATGAAAATACAATTTTTTGGCCAAATCACAATTAGTTATCACTCTGAGGACAATTTTAATATAATATCAGCAAATTTAATATCCACTGGCGTAAGTGCCATGTAGGGATCATTTTTCCCAAAACATGATTGTTAACTTTCGGCTTCAGTTACTAATCAGTAGGTACCTGGAGGACCGAGTTTTCTCGGTACCATTTCATGTTACCAGATCAGTCTACTACTACTAATTATTCCTTCAGTATATAATGTCCATCTTAGTTAAAAAATATATAAATAAAATTTGTTGATGTGTCTGGCTATTTTCATGTCTCCCTAATGATGATATTTATTTCACAACAAATTTTGCTGTTTCATTACGAATAAAATTAATTGTTATTGCAAATTTTTTCCAACGTCTAAAAAAATTAATTTAATTATCAAACGTTAAAGCTAACTCTATAATACCTTTATTTGGCCACCTAAATACGCATTTATCACGACGAGTTGATGGATAATGTAAAACACAATTAACAAGCTAACATTGTTCTCATGGTAAAAATTTTGTTCTTATACACATAAAATATTGGCAACATGACAGGGACTTTAAGCTTCAATAGAGCAGCTGAACTTATTCTTAAGCGTCTATTGACCAGGCTTTTAAGCATGTAGCGTACTCGTCGAAATGACTCTTAAGTTACTATCGTTTAGGGGACTTTTAATCGTCCAGGTACTCAAGTTTCTAACAGACTCTAAAGTAACTATTAGACTCGTAAGAATCCAGTTAAGTAATTATCAGACTCTTCAGAGTCTAGTGAACTCTTTAGAGTGTACAAGAAACTTAAGAGTCAGACGATTAAGCAGACAAGAGTCTTGCTAGACTCTATTAGACTCTTGCTAGACTGTAGTAGACTCTTGCTGGACTCTAGTAGACTCTAAAGCGTCAATATACTCTTAAGAATTTACGCGCATAAAAGACTCTTAAGCGTTGTTCAGAATCTTCAACTTTAGTAAAACATCTAAACCAATCCTAAAGAATTAATCGACCAGACTCTTAAGTAGAATCTAGCCAGACTCTTAAGCGTCCAGGTGATCCTTCAGCGTTCAGTGGCCTCTTAAGCGTCCAGGTGATCCTTCAGCGTTCAGTAGCCTCTTAAGCGTCGAGCACGTGGTTGAGGTAGGCGATGTAGCAGATGGCGAGGCGCAGGATCTCGATCTTGGAGAGTTTCTTGTCCGGGGGCAGCGTGGGCAGCAGCTTCCGCAGCTCGCAGAACGCCACGTTGAAAGCCTCCACCCGCACCCGCTCTCTGGCAACAAAACAAGTGAAGAAAGCAAAGTATTTATATTTTGATTTGAACTTCAACTGACATTTGCCATCACTGATTAGTGTGTCACGACGTTTCGGGATCTGAAATCGGATCCCGTCTTCAGGTGGGAAAAACCAAAACATGTAACAAGATTAGTAACACACAGCCAGGATAACCTGGACGAAAAACATAGAACACAGAAAAAATAAAACACAGAACTGTAAAAACAGTAAAAAACACAACATAGAACACAGAACTAAAAACAGTAAAAAAACACAATTGTGAAAATAAAAGAAAAACCCACCATAACACAGAAATCACAAGTGACTAAAGATCAAGAGTCACCAAACACGAGAGAGAGCACATCCATACCCAGTCACACCCGCAAAAATCGAAATCAGAATATAAATTCACCATTACCAACAATAAATTTCAAACAAAGAAACCAAAGTACATTATACTATTAGGGATGGCAATGATAATAGAATATCGTTTAACCGCTTTTTCGATGATCGATACATATGATATATTGGGAGCAAAATATCGATATATTCGATACATATCGAAAACTCGATATTTCTGGGGAAAAAGACAAGCTTACAGGTTCAAAGAGGAATAAAGTACATTTTAATAATTAGGTTTTGTCACCACGGAACTTAAGATTTTGCAAATTCTTTGGAAATATAATGTGCAAACTGAGTGCTGAAAGTGATTAGATTGGTACCAAAACGGCACTTTGGTATTATACGGAGGTATTATACGCCAAATCCCCTCCAAGTAGGCCCAGGTCTGGTCATTGACGGAGCGCGCGCATCACCTGTCAACGGATTATAACGGGCGAAAGTATGACTCATTTGGTATCATTCGATTCGTAACGAAAAACCGCCGCAGCGCGCTGTATGAGGGTGGCCTCCGTATAATATCAAAGTACCAGTAAAACTACTTAGCAGTACGTTAGTAGTTACTGATACTAGTTCGTATAAATAGGTTCCCTTCACGGTTTGCCTTGGGAGAAGATAAAAACCATGATGATGTATTGAAACTGTACATCATCGTGTACATCATCATCTACTATCTACTAACATGTACATATTAGTTAGTAGATTAGAATATTCTAAGTCAGCTTTTTAGCCTATACTTGTAAGTAACCTCTAAAGGTCGCAGCCCATACCTGGTCGCGTGGGCAGTCCTGTATTTCTGCGTGGCTCTGCGTCTTCTTCGCCGCTCCTCTCTGCTCAGCACCGTCTGGACCTCACAGCGATCCCGGTCCCTGCAGCAGACATCGTCATCAACCACTGTCCTCGTAATGGATTAAAAATATATCCAGGATGTTATAAGTCGCTTTTTGTGTAGAAACACCATAGATGACAAATTTTGCGAAAATAAATAAGGGGAGTCTCTATCTCAAAAGCGTAAATGGTTATTAAAGCTGTTTTTGAATACAAAAGCAACAAATGCTATGCTGTTTGTAACAACAAAATGAGGTGTGCTGTTTTTGTGTGTTATGATTAAATTAAAAATCACCGCTCCATGCATAAAAAATTAATAGGCCTAAAAATAAAATTTAGCGATTTTTGCAAGCCTCTTTTAAAATCAATATTTAAAAAATATCGACCATAATATTTTAATTTAACAGGTACCATTTTGTTCATCATGAAATTTGCATCAACATCCCGTATTTTGAAGATGCTAAGTCATCATTTACTATTTTTGTATGAACTGACAAACTTGTAAAATTCTTTACTTTTTTCGTAATTTTCTCAATTTGTTTTATAAAATCGACTGAGCCGAATTTATTGAAAATACGTGATTTTTTAAAATAATTTGTTCTAAATAACCATACAATTTTTTAAAATGTGTAACTTAAATAGTTCTTTTGGAATATACATTTTTGTTTGCTGGAAACAGTAAAAGTGGTACTTGTGGTAATCGCAAGTTTTCTGCAGAAAGTGCTATAGTCTTATATGCGATAAGCACACATATATAGTATATTTCACTACTAGTCACGAAAATAGCCCATTTCGGGGCAAGATAGTGTTTTACTTGCGAGGCATAAGCCGAGCAAGTAAAACACTATCGAGCCCCGAAATGGTACTTTTGTGACGTGTTGTGAACAGTACTTTTCATCACTCTGTATACGAAAATTGCCCGTTACCGCACAGCTGAGATCTACGAAAACTCTCGATTTCCTTACGTCAAAACAAGTAATGATCAGCTGCTTTTTCGGTACCCAAACATTTCATTCCCGTACCCAAACAAACCATTTCCGTACCAAAACAAAGTTTTGCCGTACCCAAACAAACGAATTCCTCAATTTGACAGTTCAACCAGCTGACTTTATAAACTAAAATAGACAGTTCAGCCGTATTGTGTTTACTTATAGAAAAATGACTAAATTATGAAATGTTGGATAATTTTTTATAAGTTTGGTCACTTATTTGCATCGTGATGAAAAGTACTGTTCACAACTCGTCACAAAAGTACCACTTCGGGGCTCGATAGTGTTTTACTAGCTCGGCTTACGCCTCGCAAGTAAAACACTATCTTGCCCCGAAATGGGCTACTTTCGTGACTAGTAGTGAAATATACTATTTTTACCACAAAAAAACTGAATCAAAATTGAAGACTTAGTTTTCATTTCAGGGGTATGTATGCACAACTTAGGCGCAAAAAATTGTTTACTCAAATTTCCAAAATTTTTCTTAATAGATCTTCCAGATTTTAAAAGTGCCAATTTGGGTACGCAGTGTAACTACCTATTGTTATTGTATTGATCTTCAGTTATGGGTAATTAGAAATAAGACTATCCTTAACAATCATCAAATGTGAAATTAGTAACCACCAATTAATTGTTAAGGTGACTACTGGTTCATTACCGTATAGTTTTATTACGACATTCTCATTATTTTTGTTAATAGGTTATTGTTTTGACGTACTCTGACTGTTGATAGTATAAAACTCATAGCTTTTGATTAGTCCGTAAATATGCCTCATTAAAAATATTCTAAATGGTATTTATTTTAGATATGGTAGATTTTTAAACTTTGATAATATATAAATGAAGTGGTTTTCATAGCCGTCATATACTTTGTCAGAAACAAATCACAACATTCGAGGTGAGATTCTACCTATTATATATTTACATAGATTTTTAATTACTCAAGTGTTTAATAACATTTTACCTTTGATTATGTTGTTCAATTTTATGTTTTCAAATGTTAGATACATTACGAAAGACTAAAGAACAACATCTAAGCCACATGTGCTCATTTAGAACTAAATCAGTCCACCTTTTGGGGAGCTTTATCGAAATCCACCTCAAAAAGCAGTTTAGTTTTGAACCATATTCTCACGGTTGAATAAACTTGAGAGCCTAAATATTTATAATGGTATTAGTTACGTTCTTTTAAGCTCAAATAATTAGGCGGTAAGGTATTTTTTTAGAGGTTGTGTTTAAATGATTTTTATAAACTAAAATTTGCCCATGGTAGACAAACGCCTACCATTTACAGTAGGGCTAGTTGCACTGTCATAAGCATTGTTATTCTGTTGCATAACCGAAAAAAATATAATAACAGTCCATTTCCGTCGGTTGACTTGTAAGAATACCTTTTACATAATCCTTTACACTTTTTAGATTTTGGAAATATCAACTCGAAATTCTGCCTATTAGGCATTATTATCAATAAATAAAAATTAAATGATGCTTAAAACTTGAAATATAAATAATTTATCACATTTGCTGGTTGAAATTCTGAAATTCAAAGTTGTTGCAGATGACTTTCTCTTCTGCCTTCATCATGGCTGTGGCTGCCGTTGTGGCCCTGGTTGGTGTAAGTATATCTGATATAGGAGCTGGAAATGATCATTCCAGTGTCTTTGATAATATGATATCACACCATAAAACAAAATAACCATAAATAAAACTACTAAATAAAATAACCATAAATAAAACTACTGAATAAAATAACCATAAATAAAACTACTAAATAAAACAACCATAAATAATTAAAATTTATTTATTAAAATGAAATAAAACATAAGGAGATAATATATGTTTTTTGTGTATTCGAATTTATTAATTTCTTGCAGTCTTTAAGAAATAATAGAAATGAAATAAAATCAAATACTTTATTTTCAAAACTAAGTAAATAACAAAAAACTAACGTAGGAGCATTAATAAACAGTAGGGACATTTTCACGTAATTAAATAAAAAATAATTAAAAAGATCACTAGTTAATTAGGTAATTTACAGCATATGCAAAACCAAAATCATAATTTCAAAATATAATTTCAAATTTACCATCGACCTTGCAATTACATCGGGGTGCTGTTAAAGGTATTTTGTGATTCTTGAATTTATCTAAAAAATATACTTAAATGTCAAGTATAGGCTAACCCTAACACGGTTTTTTAGTTCTGTACACGATCTGTTCGGCATATCAGTAGTATCAAACACCCAATGAATTCACATCAGTAAAATAAAAAAAATGACCAAATGAACCAATTAAATTCAATCATATGGTTGGTTTTATAACTAAAACACCTCCATTGCAGCACACCTACGTTTCCAGCCAATTTTATCACAACATATAATACCTCAGCATTGTAAGCATATCATGCTGCATTTTCAGAAGGTTTAGACTAAGACACTCCTTGCCCCCCAATGCATATACTTTCTTTATTAAATACTAGCTGATCAACACGGTTTCACCCGTGGAAAAACATAAAAACTTCCTCTGTCTTTTTTTAGGATTTTTAATTTGTCATACTTTTTAAGGTTGCCATGACAACCTTATATCCTTCCCTATAATTTAACATAAAACTTAGAAGTACCATAGAGCGAAACCCTTTGGGAATTTTGTGAAACCGTTTCTTAGTGTGCATCTAAGACCCAAGGGGAGCGCATGTGCCAAATTTCAACTCTTTAGGTCCTACAGTTTTGGAGATTTGCTGTCCGATAGAAAACCCCTTCTCCTATATATATATAGATTGAAATAATTTTGAATTTAATATGGTATAAATTTTCTGCAAAATCATTGAACTTTATACCATTCATAAAAAAGATAAATAAAATATTCACCTGAAATTTTAAATATAAACATGTTCAGAGTTGTGATTTAAAAATACACCTACAACAGCAAACCTGCGCACTCAATGAATTCTAAAGAATAATTTTTTATGTGTTAGGAAAATTAATGTTATAACTATTTCATGTAAATATTACTCTAAATAAAGTAAATTTTATGGTTCATGAGCTTGTTTATTAATTATTCATAATCTTATTTTTCAAAAAAATTGTATCTTATAGTATATAAATGTCAGCAAACATATTATGAAATCTACTCAAATTCAAGGAATAAAAACTAATCAAAAAATCACCCGAGCAATATGTATTCAATCATATGGTTGTATAATTTAAGAAATCCCATTTAAGGGGAATTAAATGAAAAATAATGGTATTTTGGATAGTTTTTGTCCCTTCAGGGAGAAATAAAAGACAATCTTCTCAATTTAGTAGAACTATTTCTCAGTAACCGATTGATGTAGAATAATAATTCAAAATACCATATTGTTTATTTTTTTCAAGCTGAATCCAATTTTTACACTTAAATGAACATAAAATTAGTAAAAGTGTTAAATGTTTAAAATACATTTTTAAAACCCCTCCTTATAGCTAACCAACCGCGCTTGTTTCCGAACTTGAAGCAATAAATTTCCCTTTACACGTATGTGCCAAAATTCATCGCGATCAGACTTTTTTTGCGAAACTTATCGCGCCTACGGACAGGCGTTAATATAGTTAACGAATGACATTTTTGGGGTCTAGGGACATAAAAATGAAAAGTTACGGCGGTCCCGCGCTTAAGTCTTACCATACCGCCTACGGTAATAGCTACTTACCTATAGGGGGAAATTCGATAAAAGGAAAAAAATAGCTTCTTATTTGAGCTTTCTTCTCAAATAGCTTCTAATTTGAGCTTTGAATAACAACAAAGAATAAACTAATATTCACACATAACAGAGCATTAAAAGAACATTAATTTATTAAATTTCAAATTGGATTAAATTTACTTTAACAAATTATACAAAGCTATACATCTTAAATGTGTTTAATTTTGTCATAATTAAACGGAGAGGCTTTTTTTCTTCAAGAAAAAAACCGTTCACTTATTTTTTAGCGAATTTCCCCTATAGGGAAAAACAATTTCCGTAGGTCTCGTGGTAAGACCTAAGCACGGAATCATCATAACTTTTCGTTCTGGGGCCATCAGATACCAAAAACACCATGCGTTAAAATTTCTATGTAGCACGATAGCACTCGCAAAAATGGTCCGATCGTAATGAAGTTTGGTACAGGCGTGTGAAGTAGTAACTAATTATTCGGAGTGACTAATTGAATTTTATATGTAAATCCTTGTAATATTATTAATGTTAAATAAAATGTTTTTTTTATAAAAAATATTATTCGGAGTTCAAAACCAGCCCGATTGGACCATCGCAAACGGAGGCAAAGGGAGATAAATTCCCCAAAATTGTTTATATTATTTTATACATAAAAAATTTAAACAATCTAATTTTGGGTTACACCGTTGAATTCAGCTTAAAAATAATTTTTTATCTTGAATCATTTGTCCATTGGTTACCGAGATACTGAGAGTAGGAAACATAGTACGTTGTCCCATAATGTTAACCTTGTGGGAAATAAAATATATATATATATCTTGCTTATTTCTGAAGATATCTGGATAAAACTGGTATGTGGCTGAATCTAGTTGATACCTACTGGATTGTTGCAAAAAACCTCTGAACCTCGCATTTCCATTGCAGCAAACCTTCATACTCATTTCCGATGTTATTATTATAAAGAATGTTGGTGAAAGCTGATTTTGGGATTTAAGAATATTTTTATTGTTCTAAAAGTCTGTCTAAATTATTTATTTAAGCAGTTAAAATTCACCGAGTGTGCAGGTCTGCTACAACGGGGCTATTTTAAGTTGTTATCACTATAAATAAAAATTAAAAACTGAAATGCTGGAATTTTCTGTTGAACCCAAAGCGCATGGATCAACTGAAAGAATGAGCGAATGACTCACTGGCTAGACAATAGGCCTATGATGAGTTTATTTTATCAACTAATACCATTACATAAATTAGCTTCATTCAGAATATTAGTGTTTCTATTATGATAACATTTTGTTTGCATATTACGTTCACAGGTTATTTGCTTTAATGTATTTGTTTTTTATTTTTGGTTTTTTTTTAAAGGGGGAGGGGTTACGAAACGTATTTATTCCCAAAGAACACTGTCTTTGCTTATCTAACCGAATTTTTTACCGTTACAATTATTTATAACATACTGAATGGCTGGCTTTTTTTTTGTATTCCATCGCGGAACCTAAACCTCATAAGAGTGGTGTATCTAAATGAGTCAATGGCTTTTTGGACAACAAGAAGAGATTCTTTGACCATGTAATATAATGAAATAAAATAGCTTGATTAAGGATATTAATTTTTTGGGACCCTATGATAAAACGTGGTATAATTATTTTAGAATTATAATAGAAAGGTATAATTATTATAGAAAGGTTATTTTTTTAAGTCACTTTTAATTATTGCACTTGACTGGATGCGGTTATGTACTGAAATATTTAGTACATGAAAATTCAAAATAATCCCAAATAGAATTGTGATTGACTTGTGGAATTGAGATTGAGAATAATTGATCATGTGATGCCATTACATAAATTAGCTTCATTCAGAATATTAATGTTTCTATTACGATAAAATTTTGTTTGCATATTACGTTAACATGTTATTTGCTTTAATGTGTTTGTTTTTAATTTTTGTGTTTTTTTTTGGGAGGGGGGTACGAAGCATACCTATTCCCAATGAACACTGTCTATGCTTATCTAACCGAATTTTTTACCGTTACAATTATTTATAACTGCTAATTATTTATAATGGCTGGCATTTTTTTAGTATTCCAGCGCGGAACCTGAACCTCATAACGTACCTATATCTAAATGAATCAAAGGCCTTGTAGACAACAAGAAGACATTCTTCGACCATGTAATATCACTAAATAAAATATAGCTTGATTAAGAATATAAGAATATTAATTTTTTGGAACCCTATGATAAAACGTGGTATAATTATCAAAGGTTATTTTTTTAAGTCACTTTGAATTATTGCACTTGACTGGATGCGGTTATGTACTGAAATATTTAGTACTTGAAAAGTCAAAATAATCCCAAATGGAATTGAGATAGACTTTTACGAAACAATTTATCACTACTTGTTAAACGTTTTTTGATACAACGTTGTTACTTTTTTATTGAACAGAACAAAAGGTAAAATCCCGAACCTCATCAGTTTCTATTTGGGGGTTCGCCTCTTGATTACCCGCAGGGTCTGTATGGATTTTACTTGAAATGTGCTTTTCAAAAACAATATCAAATGAACAGTAAGCTATTAAAAGGTTTTATTCGTAATAATTATAAATCTGGTAAAAACATTTATTTCGTAAAATCTTTTCTTAGATTTGATCTTCTGTTTTTAATTAGATTTAGTAAAGTAAAAATTGTTGCATACATTCTGAGAAAAAAGATTTATATTAAAAAATTATTAACGTTACTATACTAACCACTTTATAGCTTTGGTGGGTTAGGTTAGGTTAGTTATTCATTTCCAAAGAACACTGTCTTCACTTATCTTTTAAATTTTTTACCGTTACAATTATTTATGACATACTGAATGGCTTGCATTTCTTTTAGTACTCCAGCGCAGAACCTGAACCTCATAAAGTACCTATATCTAAATGAATCAAAGGCCTTGTGGACAACAAGAAGACATTCTTCGACCATGTAATATTTCTAAATAAAATAGCTTAATTAAGAATATTTTTTAAACCCTATGAAAAAATTTCGTATGATTGTCAAAGATTATTTTTTTAAGTCAATTTGAATGGTTGCACTTGACTGGATGTGGTTATGTACTGAAATATTTAGTAAATTAAATGAAAACCCTACTGGATTTGAGATTAACTTATACGAAACAATTTTTTATCACTACTTGTTTAACTTTTTTTTTTATAAATACATCTTTTTTTCAAAGAACCGAACGAAAGTAGAAAATCCCGAACCTCAGTTTCTATTTGGGGATTCGCCTCTTATTTACCCACAGAGTTTAAATGGACTTTATTTGAAATGTGCTTTTCAAAAACAAGAATGCATTTTATGTTATTTTCTATATATATTTTGTTAAATATATCTTAGATATAAATTTTTCCATATGGGTGCTCTATTTTTCCAAATTTTTTCTATTGGAATTTTCTACTTTTATAGTGGTCAAAAGTAACTAAAGTTGTCATAAATCACAACAAAGCGATAAGTTCTTTAATTGAAATTCATTGTTATAAGCGATAAGTTATAAACTTGTTATGGTTTTATTAAAGGTTTTTGCAGAAAACCCCTAACAAAACGGTTTATTACAGAAATCCTCTAAATTAAGTTTTCATTATTAAAAATTGTATTTAATATACAGATAACAGTATTCCGTAGAGGCTCGTAGAATGTAGCTGTTACTCAGCAATTTGTGTGTAAGCATTCAAAATTCAAAGAATGGATCAAATAAATTCATAGCTATTTCTAAAGAATGATTTGAGATTACTGTCTTCTACTTATTAGCATTAATATTAGGGATTAAATTATAGAAGTATTGAATTAGACCTGTAGGTGAAGCTTAAGACTTTGAAATCACTTTGTAAACATTAAAGATTTCTTTTATATGCCCCTAACCATACGACCGATTTAAGTTAATTCAACCCTTCTATCTTTGATTTTAAACCCTTCCTTGTGATTATGAGCCAAGATATTAAAATTTAAATAAATTATTTGACTCAACACACATTCCGCAATCGATCAGCTCGCAGAGACGTTCGGTTAAGAAGGGACTTTACTGCCGCCAGCCCCAGTCAGGAGTCCTACATTCGGGCACGCACTGTCACTTTAGTTATTGGCCCTTGAATAATACAGGTCGGTTCGGGGGACGGGATTTTGAAATACGATCGGCTGGGTCGCATCGGCTCGGTTTTGGTGGAATATAAAACGAAATTGGAATGCAAATCGAAAATACGGCACGGAAAAATGTTGACGTTTTTCTTGAAAATCGGGCGACATACGTGGAGGAAACGGAGCTAAAATTTACATGTTATACCAAATGGTAATTTTCCTCTCTTGAAATTACTTTCCCTGGAAATTGTAGGCATATCGTACCTATAAACTACCTCAACAATACTATTTTCCATTCTTACCTCTATCAATCAATTTTGTTGACATATAGTTTATGGGCCTAAACATTTCTCATAAGTTGTGATATAAGTATATACTGCGGAATAAAATAAAATTCTATGAAATCAAGTGATTCTCTTTATTGATAGAACATTCACAGGAAATGGTCTATAAAAGGACAACCACTGAACATATGCCGTTGGTATGGCACAATTAATAAACGTTAACCTGTAAGCTAAACGTAAACTACCTACAGTTCGTCCGTTTTATCTTGAGCTATGGCCTACTCACGGTAGCTAGTTTCTAAGTGGGCCTACTCCATTGCCAAAGCTGTCAAACATAGTTTATTCTCAATTTTCAGGGACAATAAACAATGTAAATAGTTATTTGTGCATCTAGGGACTAAAGTACTTTAGTCCCGTGATGCACACAACATTTTCCCTCCACCTACACCATTAACAATAACTAGGTATAACACTGTAACTTTACGTTTAGATGATCCTTTGCTTCAACAAACTGCATTACAATCACATAGCGTATATAAATGAATAATGCAAGGTATTTAGGCTTTAATTTTAACCATTTTATTCACACTCTTCTGTAAAAATACTCTAGGCTTAACTTATTTTTTTCACAAATATGCAGGAATAGGCTATAGCCTAAACTACAGCAAACTCAAATAGTTATTTGTGCATCTAGGGACTAAAGTACTTTAGTCCCGTGATGCACACAACATTTTTCCTCCACCTACACCATTAACAATAACTAGGTATAACACTGTAACTTTACCTTCAGTGTGGCCTTGTTCAGATGATCCTTTGCTTCAACAAACTGCATTACAATCACATAGCCTATATAAATGAATAATGCAAGGTACTTAGGCATTAATTTTAACCATTTTATTCACACTCTTCTTTAAAAATACTCTAGGCCTTTCTTAAAATTTACTTAGGTTCACAACTATGCAGGAATATAGCCTAAACTACAGCAAACTCAAAATGGATACGCTGTCCTGTAGGCAACGGAAACGGACGCTCGGATGCTGTGACACTCTCTTCAACATAGAGAAACAAATTAAAATCGACAGTGTTGCCATATTTTTTCACTGTCCACCGCGGCGTTGCCGGATTTCTTCCCATGTATTTCTTATGAAATTACTTTTAGTCCCATGGGACTAAAAGTAGATTAATTTTAGTCCCGTGGGACTAAAAGTATGTAAGTAAATCCCATGGAGTATAAACTAGTACTTTAGTATTCTATTCCAGGGACTACAAGACGACTATAGATAGTAGGTGGAGGAATGTGAATACGCTGTCCTGTAGACAACGGAAACAGACGCTCGGAATCCTGTGGACGAGCCTCGGATGCTGTGACGCTCTCTTCAACATAGAGAAACAAATTAAAATCGACAGTGTTGCCATATTTTCTCACCGTCCACCACGGCGTTGCCGGATTTCTTCCCATGTATTTTTTATGAGATTACTTTTAGATCCATGGGACTAAAAGTAAGTAAGTAAATCCCATGGAGTATAAACTAGTACTTTAGTATTCTATTCCAGGGACTAAAAGACGACTTTAGATAGTAGGTGGAGGAAAAATTAATTTCAACAAACACCAACTGTATTTGTTGACAATTACAGTAAAGATATAAATAAACAGCTGTTATAAAATGTTAAGATGTCAGGCTAGTACGACTTCAGATATCATGTGTGATGTTCTCTTGCCTTTCACTCCACTCCAACTTCTTCATGTGTAAATGACATAGCTCCAGATAAAAAGGACGACCTGTAGGAAGCCACGACTAAAAAAGGTAACATACCTCAAAGTCCAACATTCACAAATAGAATTAATCCCCACTTTATTTTTCACCTATACGGCATATTCAAGTGCTTTTATGAAAAGTTACTTATAAGTGAAACATGTAGTGGGATTTGTTCTACGTGAACACTGTTTGTTGGTTGCCTGAAGTACGTTACGGATCGTAGTTTAATTACTAAGTTTCATGATCTTCAACAATAGATTTTAGTAAGTTAAGAACTCTTCATTAGCTACGAGCTATACGTAAGCTAAGTAAGAAGGTAAAATAAAATATACCTTTTCCTCTGCAGCAACATGTGACTGAGATCTTGCCTTGGTGAGTCGATGGTGGTGAACATCTCTTCCATACAGTCCATTCCCTCCTCCCTCCTACAATAACAATTATAGATTATAAATATTAAAAACAGATATAGAATAAAAAATAATTTCAATTTGTATCTTGTAATAATCTTATTTTATTTAAATGGGCTTTCAAATAAATCAAAACTAAACTAAATTTTGGAACGTCGAGCGGGACATGTCTGTTGATAAACTTTAAAATTAATTAAATCATGAACTTTATTGGACGAGAGTTGGTATAGAGTAGGCCACGGATCCGTGGAGTGAGCTTTATTAACTGGAAAATAATACGCCCGACGAAGATAAAAATGCAGAATGACTGGAGAAAAAATTAAATTTTCAAAGTTTATTTCATGACGACAAATTTGACCAGACAAAAATAAAATAAATCGAATAAAGAATATGTCCAAAGAGTCGCAGCATGACTTGAGGAAAGTCTTTTTAATTTGCAATCTTATTAAATTATATAAATCATATACTGTATTTAATTTCGTAAGGCGATTCTTTGCGTCAAAATTGTGGGCACCTGGCAAGTCGCACAAAGGTGGGAAAGGGCTCAAAATGAAGATTTTCACGCCATGACAGAATCGTCATGGCGTGAAAAATACTGAAATTGCTTGAAATTTACCAGAAAAAGAGAAATAACATAAAATATCTGCCATTTAAAAATCATTGGGATCTAAAGCGTCTGCTTTGTTTACATAAACCAAGTGATGCTGTTGTTTGATTGAAAACCACGTGCTGGATATTAACATATGCTAGATCTAAAACACAGCTTGCTAGGGATATTTTGTACTATAATGAATAAGGATTGCTTAAATTTTCCCTTATTAGAGGCTTTTGGCTCCTTTAAGCCTCTAGTTGATTTTAATTTATATATATATCCACATTTAATCCTCCTTATTCATAAACTAGCAATTGAAAGTCTTAGTTCTCAAAGACTACTTAGCTGATCTTAAGATTTATGTGTAAAATTAAAGGGGATAATGCGTAGGTTTGTCGAGTTTCCTCTGAATTAGCGTTTTCTCTAAGTGTTCGTTCAGCAGGGGGGGGGTTCTGCAGCCCTTCAAAATTTCGAGTCAATAAAAATCTTATGGAAGAACAACATTCAAGTAAACTGCTGAATTGGAGAAAATATTGCAAGCAGAGCTGCAACAGTAATCTAGTAACGAAAAACAGACATAAAAAGGCGTCGCTTACTTGGCATAGCAAATTCAAAGAAATCTGCAGATAGTTCATTAAACTTGCATAAAGTACTAATTCTTCAAAACTATCTACAAGTTAACGTGAAAAATTCACGAACAAGATTATTTCTGCCTATACACTGAAACATGTCCAGCGTGAACTTATGTTCAGAATTTCACTGTGAAGAAAACTAAACAAACTTTCTCATTAATACATTGAAACTATTTTTTGTACATATAAAACTCAAGCTATTTCTAACGGTCTTAGGTGCCATCCTAAGGGATTAGGAGACCGCGCTTGCGAAACTGAGGGTCCACTAATCCATCAGGCACCACGGCTGTTGAAACGGAGTACAAAACTCATTCTACAAATCGTAGTTGTTGAATACACATCAACAATTCCAAAACCAAGATCACTAGCCTCATACATAATCAATCCTTATTTCCCTCAGTCCGGTATGATGGAGTGTTTATGTTATCATTACCCGGTGGGGGTGGCCTCCCCCACGGGGGGATTGCTACCCCCTGGGACCAGTTCGTCGCGCGCCACCCCCCCTCCCCCTACCCCTAACGTTCACACTGCTTGTAATTCAATCAGTATTATCCACCACCTGCGACGATCGCCCGCTCCACTCGCGGGGGACTTGTTGAATAATTGAAATATTCTCGTGTCGGGGAAAAATCTGTTAATTGTCACGTTGTCGCGTGTTTGGAGGTGGTGATGTGAGTATTAGCTGGGTTTTAGCACTTTTAGTTGTTTTAGTATCACGGTATTTCGCATTGTATCGTATAACTGTTCCAACCACGGAACTGGGTGCCAACATTTCAAAATTATATAACACGTTAAATCAGTTATTTTTTAAGAGTAATAAAAAGTGCCAAAAATTATATTTTTGTTAAAAAATTGTGTGGAGCTCAACGGAACTAGGTGATGATCCAAGTTTTGTATTATTGTAAATAAACGTACTCCTTTTCCCACAATGTTAACAAAATATCTTTTCACTGGTTCAAGATCATTATGAAGATAATTAATTTCAAATCCTACAGATGTAAAAAAGGAATAAAATCCAAACAAGGAAGTAAAATAAAAATGAAATTCTTATAGTGAAATAACGAAAAACATTTTACTGTTTGGATTTTTATTAAACAGTTTCCGTTGTGGTGTCATATTTATCTATGATAAATTGAGAATTTTCCTAAACTCCTCCTGTTCTTGTGAAATCACTGCAGGTTTATGTATAAATACTGATTTTTAACAATCTTAATAACAGCAACATATGCGTAGGCCTAATAAAGAAGGCCTGTAAAAAATCTTTGTATTCAAGCACTATACTGATGCTAAAATTAGTGTTATAATTAATATCAGTACTCATACGAAGCGAAACTATTTTTTTAGGTAAGAAATACTATACAGTGATACGATTAATTAGGTTTTGGTGAAATATTTCAAATTTCAAAGGTCCATCTCTTCATACTCGAATATAAATAGGAGGTAGAATAGAATATAATATGCTTCATTGGAGGAATACAACTGTTACAAATTGTGTGGCAAACGTCATTTAACAGTTTAAAATACAATAACATAACTTAGGGAAAGAAGTTTATCTTTCAGGAAACTAAAACTTACATTAAAATTGCCCATTTTTTGGTTGTCCATATTAAAGAGTAAGGCCTAGATATAACATATTTTACTTCACAATTAATATGTATCGGTTTTATATTTCTTCATGATCAATAAATATCAAGTGGAACGTTTTTTAGTAAAGAGAGATGTACCTAGTGTTTTATATAGCATTTACTGGATCAGAGTGTTTATTTATAACAAAATCCGGAAATAGTAAACTATAAATGTTCTAAAAGCTCTTCATTAGTAAGGAGTTTTTCAAGCAAGATGGGTTTATGATTGTTAAAAAGCACATACAATTACGATTATTCGTCTCCAACAACTCACAGAATGAATGGAAATAATTCAGCAGAAACGTCCAATCTTTTATAGACACGCGAGCCCGCTCGCACAGCTTGCAGACGAAATGCGCAATATCATTACTTTAACGTATACTTTGGCGACTCAAATAACTTCACTCATAAATCAAAACGAGTTCAGTACAGCAGTTTTTAGTTCCTGGCTGAACGTACAATCATTTCACGTTAAAGTTTGAACGTAAAACTAAACATGGAAGTACCTTTTGCTTGGAGTCAGTAAATATTTATTATGTTATTTAGTTCCTTTACAGCGGAGTGATTATTGTGAATGAGCAATGAGTGTTGTGTATGGTTAGAAAGTCTTAAACGATGCCATATTAAAAGCATAAACTTAGGTGACGTTAAAAATGAAAGTCAACGTTAGGATACGCCCCTCAACCTAATTAGCACATCGGACACAAAAACTTGAGGTAATTTATTTGTACATTTTTGCCTTTATCAAATCACAATATGTATACAACTATTTCTTGAACACAGAAAATGAGTTAAGGTTTTTCTTGGATGCTTAATTACTATCCTGATGGACGTACGTTTTGTAGCTATTTCATTAACACGATATTTTCGAAAATCAAGAATACTTTATTGTCATAACTTGTCGTTACGTGGGCAAACACCAAACAAACATATTTACAGAAATAATAAAAGACTAGTGGCTTGAGGGGCTAAAAGCCCCTTATGAGGGAAAATTCAAACAATCCTTATTTATTATAGTATAAAATACTTTTATAGCAAACTAAATATACCTTACATTGATATCCAGTCTACCACATGGTTTTTAATCAAGTACCAGCATCACATGTTTTATGTAAACAAAGCAGACGTTTTTAGATCCCAATGTGCTCGCTGATCCCAATGCTTTTTGAATGGCAGATATTTTACATTAATTCTCGTTTTCTGGTTAATTTAAAGCAATTTCATTATTTTTCCCGCCATCACGGAATAGAGACCTTTAATTTGAGCCCTCTCCCATCTTTCTACGACTTGCCAGGCGCCCACAATTTTGACGCAAAGAATCGCCTTACGAAATTAAATAGGCCTATATATGATGATGATACATATGTACTTATATGATTTTTCCATATAACATAAAAATAAATCTCTCCTAAATGTAATCCTGAACACTGTAATATCCGACACTATAAAAGACCGTAACTTTCTTTTGAACCTGACCTAAATCGATTCGGCTTTGAGGGAATTTGGGAGGAAATTTTAAAGTTTTACTACGTTATAAGGTTTTGCTACGTTTTGCATGATGATTAATTTTCTATTTCAATATTCCTCTTATTTAGGCCTACATCAAGAAATGAGAAACGAAAACTGATTTTTTATTCATCTAATCAATAATTGAAATAAATAAGATTGGGAAGCTTATACACGCGAATTGAGGTTTCATTTGAATGCTTGAAACGAATCCATAATTTTTCTAGGTGCGGTAAGATGAAGAAACTCCCATCTTTTCAAATGTCGAGAGTAATAAAAATCCTGTAGCACCCTTATAGTTCGAGTCAAATAACATGGCCTTGTCAGCCCATAATACTAATGTTAATTTTAGCATTGGGTTAACGAACTATACCTCCTCATTTGTCCAGACCTATACACTGTGTAAAAAAAGTCCGTCCCCCCTCTTTAATTTTTTTATTTGTTAAGGCAAACAATTAACCTTTGGGGAATGATACTAACTCAACCCAAATTATTTTTTGACGTCAAAAATCAAATTGGCAGCTTGTCAAAGTTTTGAATACTACTCCTTGAAAATTTGACAAGCTGCCAAGTTTGATAGAAACACGTTAGCAAACTCCAACCTCCACCATTCGCCTATTTTTTTTAAGCTTTTTAAAATGAGGGGTCACTCAAAAGGGGTTTGCATTTTAAAATTTTGAGTTGCCCCCAAATTTCCCCATTTTTGGGGGGCACTCAAAATTTTAAATATCACCAAAGGAGAAAACTTTTTCATTTAATAACATTTTTCCCAAGGTCGTTTCATTTTTAAGTATCCAAAGGTGAATTAAAACTCCAAATGTCCTAGACGCCAGGTTTCAAGGATGTGTTGTATTCAAAACTTTGACAAGCTGTCGATTTGGATAGAAACACGTTGGAGACCTCCCACGTCCACCATTCATCTACTTTTGAGGGGTCACTCATAAGGGGTTTGGTTTGGAAATTTTGAGTTTTCCCCAAAATCCTCCATTTTTGGGGTACACTCAAACTTTTTGGTAACGTCAAAAAATAATTTGGGTTGAGTTAGTATCACTCCCCAAAGGTTAATTGTTTGTCTTAACAAAAAAAAAAAATAAAGAGGGGACGGACTTTTTTTACTCACTGTATTTGCATCACTTATAATACAGCTTAAGTTCTCGACCATTTGGAATCCGATGAGTAATCAAAATACTCCTTTTCTTTCCAGTCTAATAAAACTGACGCAACTCATCACAAACCGTGGTCTTAAGTACAAATCAAATCAAATTGCATGGTCCCCGCCCATAAGACTAATGTTAATTGTAATTTTGGACTTACGCACACGGCCTAGGCCACATCAGTTTATTCGACCTGTAAGACGATGCCGTTGTAATTGTAATGGTTTCACACGCATGATTACGTTTCGGATGAATATTTAATCACCCTGAAACCGCAAGGGGTAGCGCCGATCGTGGGGGGGGGAGTGGAGCCGAAAGATTTGTCCCCAAGTGGTTATTATGCAGATGCGACCACGTGTGCGATGGTGGGCGTGGGAGAAACACACAACTTGAAGGGCGGGTTTTGATTTTATGCTATTTTTCATTAGATTATTTGAAACAGCCTATAGTCTGTTGATTGTACATTCGTCTAAAAATGTAATTCCTGCAAAGGTTACAGAGGCAATGTAGTTCCTGCATAGGTTATACTTATCCCAGAGATAAAAAAATATTATATATTTTTTTTGTTCTAAGTAAAATATAGAATTACTTTATTCTAATAAAATATATTGTTATTGTTGTTCTAAGTAAAATTTTAGAATCTTTAGGACTTTTGGAGAAATTATTAGGACTCAAGAATTCACTATTTCAACCCTCCCCGCATAATATTTCTCAAGTTTTCAAACTATTAATGAAATAAAATATGTTATTTTGGAAATGAGAAAAAAATATGCTAACAAGTTTTTCTTAAATCGAAAAATAAATCCGTCCGTATGTGTGCGGTGCAACGCCTTTAATTGGACTGTTAGGCAATATGTCTACCGTGATCATATTGCCAACTGCAAACTGTTGGCGTTACAACTTCTTATATTTTAGTTGTCTTAGTAAATGCAATGTGTTTTTACATTTAATTTGTATAAGTTATCAAAGTCTTCGTTACAATTTGTATACAATCGTTAAATTGTCATACACTATACTGAATATTGAAATTGTTTATGTAACTTTCTACGACAATTCGATACAGATAAAAATAAATCTGCCTGTCAGAAATTGTCTTTCACTATTTAAAGGCCTCTTTCTTAAGGAGAAACGTTTTAAGGGTTTTTAATGAGTTCGAATTACTAATTTATTTATATATTTTTTTACAGTTTCTTATCGAATTTTATAACGGGCTACAACGCTTCTTTTTCAGACAGAGGAGGCCAATATGACCTTCGGGAAAGCACGATTTTGGTTGTATGTATTATCGTACTTCGCGTCGTACGTAGTAATAACTTAAGGGTAGTTATTTCTGTTTTATGATTACTGTTTTTGAACCCTTATAATTAGCGTTTGTTGATGATTTTATTCTTTAAGAGTGTCAATTTGATAAAGAGGTTAAATTCACAATGTGCAGTTTTAATGTTTTGCCTCATTCTTTAGAACTTCTTTAATTCGAATTTATGGATAATTCGAAGTTTTTACCTGGTCCCTTGAGGTTCGAATTATCCAGGTTCCACTGTAACTGGGGTGAGTGCACCAGTGTATGGCCGGTTAAGGACTAAGTGTCATGTTAATTTACTATACTCCCTCATTTCTTACTTAAAGTTATCCGTTGCAGTTTACATAGGTCGTTTTTCCTTTAAGGATTAAGTCATCAATACAAATTACTTTTCAATCAGAATATTGTTGGTAATTTGAATTTTTAGGCAACTATCTCAATGCTTTAGTGAATAATTACCTCAGAAATAATAATTAACAGTGGCAAGTATTTAAATGTAATACATTGAATCAAATTGATTTAACATCGCAGAATCACAAATTAACTATTGTTTAGTTATATATTGGAAATATCTATAACCTAGCAGTTGCCCGCGGCTTCGCTCACGATAAAAATTACAGTCTAACCTTGATATGTCGAATCTGAAGGGACTGAATGAAAATAAAGGGGCTGTTGATAGTTCATTGAAATATACCAATCGGAAGCTGAACAGCCGAATCTATACTTCCTAAAAGTTCAAAAATTTCTAAGTCTGAATTTACATTAATATTTTGCCACCACACGATAAAACTTTATTTTAAAATACAGGACACACTCGAAAATTCTCAAGCTTCACGTACTCTCCGATGTACGTATCTCAAAAACTGTCTTGTCCCTTGAACGGCACTCTGGGGAGCAGTCTAGCGCGCCTTCTGAGTAGCCCGCTCGCCGCAGTCATCAATATTGAGCAGCGGTATTTATCAAATATTTACCCAAACTGTCGGCATTTCCATTTTTCGATTGACATGGAAGGGACAGCATATTTGAATTTATGGTTTATAGGTTCGGGTTTTTTCAAGGTTCGAATGTGAATGTGATATTCCCTTTTTACAACAACGATAATACAACTTTTTTTCAAAGAACTGTTTTTATTTATTTAGTGCAATGTTTTATCTAAGTTCGCGAGCAAATAATGCAGTATTAACTTATAATCAGCTTATAAACTTTCCAACGTGTGTCACCACTCTTATGCCTCTTAATGGAAGAATGTGAAATAATGAAAAATGATTGAGTTCTGAATGAGTTCTCAGTGATTTACCTATACTTACATATACTTCTGTTATGGAATATAGTATCAATATTTCGAACCAAACCCATCCGCTTTAATGGTAAACAAGGAATGTATACTTTAGGTGCTTATTTTTATTTTAAACAGTGACTCAAAATAAATCTCGAGAAATTTGTTGCACTGTAACTATTATATGGCAAACACAAAATAAAATTAATAAGTTTAATTTAATTTAATTAATTAGATTAATTAAATCAAAATTAATTAATTAAGTTTAAATTTTAAATTATGGTCTTATGTTTTGTTAGGTGTCAAGTTTGCAGCTTCCTCATTGTTCCCGTTGTTGGGCGGAAATAGAAAATTCTGTTGTCAAACTCTAACCACGCTCCATGTCGGAAGTCAATGGTATTAAGAAAGGAGGTGTGTGTTTTTCGTTTCATCCTCGAATAATATAGCCTTTTGACTTTGAACTCTTGATTTTCGGCCGATAATCATTAAATATGCCATGTCAATAGATCTGGGGATCGTGGGTGCCAGCATATTAGAGGTCACTTCCATACATAAAACAATAAAACATGTGTTCTTACACACAGAAAACAGAACTTGTTCAATTGAATCGAATTCCACAAACTACAGTTTTTTTCATATTCTACGTCCATAGGGAGACCCTATAGAGGTATTATTTCGAGTACCTGGTGGACCGATCCTTGCTCGGTGTTATTTCATGTTTCTAGTTCATCCAGTTACTATAAAATATTTCAATGTCATAAAATTGATAAACAGAAACCTTTTTTTCTTGCTCCATGGACTCTTCATCCCACTTGCTGTATTTTCCCTTGATGGCTGTAGATTCCAAACAGCTGTTTACATGTTGCAACTTTAAAATTCTATTTATTTTACAACTTTAAAATTCTACAACTTTAAAATTCTATTTATTACGCTATTAGATTTTCTCTGGCCAAGTAATCTGCATAAAAGACGTTTTTGAGTCATAAATTACTTATTTTCAGACTTTGAAGGAAATCTTCGGAGCCGTTTTTGAGATAAATGTGCAAGCAAGCACGCACGCAAGCAAGTAAGACCGATAACATTGCTCATATAAGAGTATAGGATACACTTAATCCGTAGTGTTTCTTTAAATGTGCATAAATTGTAAAATAAATTGTAAAGTTTTGGTATTAATAACCCTCGTAATATAGCGTCCCAATACTAAATGGACCCCTGTAACAAGCCCCACCTGTATTTAAATACAGCAAAAGTTTCAATTATTTTTATTTATTTGTTGGTATTTGTTATGACATTACAAACGTTTCCCAATATCCCCCTCCCTCCCACTCCAACCACCCCTATGGAAGATGGCGGCACAGCCCGGCCATTTTGAATTCGTTTTTCAAGAGCGTCGGATTTAAAAGGGATTTACACTTAGAAACAAAAAGCAGAAATTTTAAACCAGTCTTCTCTCAATATTTTACATTAGTGCAAAAACTAAATCAATACTAGTACAAAATGTACAATTGTAGCCTATTTTACGTAAACGTAGATTTTAAGATAAATTGCTTCGGATTTTGGATTGAATGAAAAACCTCATCAATCAATGTGGAAGGAAACGGTAATATTTATCAATCACAATAGAATAACAATAAATTAAATTTAAAAAAAAAAATTATCATGGATTAACATACAGTATTGTTTTTCACAGAAGCGATAACTACATCAATAAATATTAACACGGAGTCACATATCCGTTCGCAGCCAACCTTTAACATAAAGAAAATCTAAAATTACATATGACCGAAGCGTTGGATTCCTCATAAGGAGTGAATGAAGGATGAATACCCAAAAGCATGCTTAGCTTAGTTGGGAATTTACGTGAAGACTAAAATTTGGGTTTTAAGATTGAGTAAAACCTCATCAATTAATGTGGAGGGCAAAAGCGACTTTCATAAATTTTAATGTTCAATTTATAATTAACAGTTTACTGTAGCGGTATAACGATTTTTTTACCCAAGAGAGAAAAAGACGATCAACAGCTTTACCTTAACGCATTTTCTTAAACCATTTGTTTTACCACTTTTTAAAAACTAAATACCCCCGTTGCAGCAGACCTGCATACTCAGCGAATTTCAAATGCAAAACAACATATTTCAATCCAACATACCGAGATTCAACATGTTTTTGTAAGGTCCATAATAATAATAATATGGGGAATGAGTATGCAGGTTTGCTGCTACGGGTATATTAAAACGAGGTGGTTTTAATTCAATATTTAGTTGATCTGAACCAGAAGAAGCCATTTATCAAGTTTTATCAAGATATGTTGAGAAATAAACGAGATATAGAATTTTACTTATTTCCCATAAGGTTAACATTGGGACAACGTACTGTGTTTACCACTTTCAATATCTCGGAAACCAATGGACATAGAGCAGTGATTAATAATACTAAATTGTTTGTTTTTTTGAGCTGAATTAAAAAATGCTAGCAAAGATAATTTTTAATATTCTATGTAAAAAACTCAAAAAACCCATTTTTGGGGGGTTTACCCCCCTTTATCCCCCCTTCCGGTAGTCCGATCGGGCTGGTTCACGAACTCGTCCGAGTGATTGCCACTTTACACGTCTGTCCCAAATTTCATTAAGATCGGATCATATTTACGGGCGCTATCGTGTTAACAGACACGAATATTATTCGAACGAATAGTATTTTTTGCTTCTGGGGGCCCCAAAATGAAAAGTTATCATGGTCTCGGGCTTAGGTCTTACCATGAGACCTACGGTAATAGCATATTCCTTAGGAGATTCGCTAAAAATATATAAAAGTCCAAAATCCAAAGAAAACTTACTTGGTCCAGCAGCCTGCAGCCGAGCCGTGTCCGGAATGGCAGGATCCCGCTGTCTGGGGGTTGGGGGTTGGGGAGATCCCGAGGGTCGAGGGGGATGGACCGGGATGCTGCCCAGCCTCTCCTGGACCAATGGCGTGCCTGGGTCGATACCGAGGGGAGGGGCCTGTTGCTATGGATACACTCAGGGAGATTTATCTTCCGGTTGGTTCTTGTTCGGCGTAAAATATGTATTTTCATAGTAGATGAGTCGACTCTCAATAATTTGAAGCATAATGAATTAGAATCCTTGATAGCTCAATCTATTTTCTACTCCCTTTGAGCAACCATTCTAAAAGGAAATAAAAACAATGCTTAGCTCGAAATAAATCATACCTCTGAAAGTCAAACAACGCAAACCTCAGTTCAGCAACGCAAATCGAACTTCAGTAGATAAGTCTAATTAAATTTTTACCTCTCCGTCTGCAAGTTAACTAAATGGACCTCTCTGAAAATTGAAATCCCGACGTACAGGTCGCGGATAGTGACTGTCAATAAGTCACTATCCGCGGTCCTATGTCACTATTTTTTACCTCTGCAACTCGAATTTTAGCTCAAATTACCTCTGTAAATCGGACTATGCGTAAGCTGAATTATACAAACTCTGAGTAAAATCATATTCCCGTGGTTTTTCGGTTTTCGAGATTCGAGTGTTTGCTCTTTTCTTAAGCAAAACCCATCTATGGAAGGAGTCCCATCTTGATGCCTGGATAGAAAATACGATCTAGACATTAAAGTACGGATCTAGCCAGTACGTATGGTATTGTGTACTGTAATAAAGACGAAAAAGTGTTACTTTCTATCAAGAATTTAGTTAATAATAGCCACTAACTCAACCGTAAGCATTCAAGCGACTGCTTCAGTTGATATAAACACAGTGTTCAAGTCCTGTGATTTGCAGATCTAGAGTATGCTAAAAAAATTGTGTTGTGATAAAATATATTTTTTATATCAGAGGACACTTATTTAATATGCTAGGATTTGTTGGATGAAAACTTGGTTATGGCACAGTTATGGACACTTGGGCAAAGTTAATTTAAACAATAAGTGCGATTCCGCTAATTTCCCTCCCTCTTCTGCCTCATATTTCCTTTAAATTATACTGTAGTTTTAAAACTCATCAAATCTGGATTGATCTATGATCTTAGAATTTGGTCATAAATGTCAATAATACGACCAATTTAATTTTACGCGACTCCCTTTACCAGCTATTATGTTGTCGTCGTCTTGAAAATTGTTAACCCGTTTACTACGAATAACCGCAAATTATTAAATCCATGTTACCAAAAACAATTCCTAACGTCATTGATAAACCTTTGGTCTGAACTGAATATTAACTAAAAATGAATTATTTCTTCCGGTGGAAATCGTAAAGAGAAACATCAATGTATGCCTCTCCAGAAGTTAACGGAAACAACAAACCCAATTTACTGATTCCCAATAGCTTCCGCTCGTCAATAAGAAACCCTCTGTCCCCAATACCCGACGTTCCTTTACCATTTATTAAAGAACTTTCGAGAATAAACAAACATAAACAAATCGACCCGCATTTTATTAAATTTATTTATCAAGAGCCGGAATCAAACACGGGCATGCGATGAGGAGCGGGAAACATTGACAAAACACAGAGCAAGCGTTGCTAGGGCGACCTCATTGTTAGATTCTTTAAGAACAAGTGTGTGCTCTGTGTATCGATTTGGAACGTCAAGATTTCTTTACGACCGGCGTAAGTGATGCATCTCGTTGTTGGTAAACACTTAAAAGTCGTTGTTTGGTTCGCGAGTTCGATTTCTGCCGTTCTATTCTCGGACTGAGGCGAGAACGATGTCCCGCAACTTTTATGCAAACCAGGTAAGATTTAGTGGAGGTTAAGTCGAGTTTTGTGCGGGTAGAGGGAGGTTAGGTGGTTGGACCGAGTTGAAAAGTGTGATTTGGAGGTTAACGACATTGCGAAACAATTAAAGTGTTAAGTAACCTATGAATAAGTTTCTGTCGTTTTTCATGTCTCTCCTTGAGTAACACGTTAGTTTTTTTTAATAGTTATCTTTCGTAACATTGTTGTCTGTTACCCTGTTAGAAAATTAAGTCGTTCTTGGTTAATATTAAGGTTAAATGTGGCTTGTTTTAAGTTCAACCCTATTCACAATTTGTTATCACGCCCTTAAAGTCTTCACATGAGCAGTGTTCTCTTACACAAGAAGAGAGTAGGAACTACTTCAGTCATAATATATCCAAAACCACTCATTATTTATTTACAAACATAGGTAACGTGGCGTCAAAAAATTCTCAGAGTTTTTGTGGGAACACATTTATACTTACCTGGATTACCATTACTATGTAGATGTAGTTTTAGAGCCTACTGTTTCAGTTATTTACCATATAAAAATTATGGTTTTAGTGCATACATTTTTAAAGACGAAATAAACCAAAAGGTTAGGGCCTACTGCCTTCCTTCTTAGATACAGCCCACTTTCTTATCTTATAAGTTCCAAGATAATAATGAAATTATATACATGTGTTATATGTTTTAGAGTCATCTAACCGAAAAAAATTAGGTACCTAGAAACTGTTGAATCTGCAAAACTGAAGGCCAAATCTGAGGAAGGGCGAGAATAAACTTTTATAATAAACTACCAAACTTTGAGAAATTCTTAAACTGTATCTATCAACCATACACGCAACAGAAAAGTTTTTAAATCAACAGGCCTTAAGATAACTTTTCAATATAACTTAATAGCTCGATCCATTTTCATTGATTCCCATGTAATTACTTCTCACGCTGGGAAATCGATCCTTTCAAACGATCTTAGCAGTTCGATCAGGACGATATTTTTGAAGGTTGGTTAGAGGCGTTTAATTCTGCCCTTCGTCGTTGATAAAAATTATAGTGCCTTCCAAACATATAGTGTTTAGGTACTTTATCTTCGGTTCAAATGTCACGGGTACGGGTTCAATTTCTGTTCATTTTAGCGAATTTCCCCTATAGGGAAGAAGCTGTTACCGTAGGTCTCATGGTAAGACCTAAGCCTAAAACCATCATAACTTTTCTTTTTGAGGTCCTCAGATGCCAAAAACACCATTCGTTCACTTTCATAAATATATATATATATATCTATATATCTATATATCTATATATATATCTATATATATATCTATATATATATATATGTGTCTTTAAGCACGATAACTTGCGCAAAAATGGTCCAATCGGAATGAAATTTGGCATAGACGTGTAAAGTAGTAATTATTCGGACGAGTTCGTAAACCAGCCCGATCGGACCACCGGAAGGGGGGGTAAAGGGGGGTAAACCCCCCCAAAAATGGGTTTTTCGAGATTTTTACATAGAAAAATAAAGTTTTTCAAATTTTTATTGGCACCATTGAATTCAGCCCAAAAAAACAAACAATTTAGTACTTTGAATCATAGCTCTATGTCTATTGGTTACCGAGATATTGAAATTGGTAAACACAGTACGTTGTCCCAATGTTAACCTTATGGGAAATAAGTAAAATTCTATATCTCGCTTATTTCTCAACATATCTTGATAAAACTTGGTAAATGGCTTCTTCTAGTTCAGATCTACTAAAAACTGAATTAAAACCACCCAGTTTTAATATACCCGTAGCAGCAAACCTGCATACTCATTCCCCATGTTATTCTTATGGAGCTTACAAAAACATGTCAAATCTCGCTATGATGGATCGAAATATGTTGTTTTGCACTTGAAATTCGCTGAGTATGCAGGTCTGCTGCAACGGGGGTATTATTTTAGTCACAGCTTTGCAAATAGCATTTTTTAATCGTGGTCGACGCAAGGTACAATGCTAAAATATTTCAGGCGCAAAAAAATGTCAAGTGAAATCAACGCCAAAATGTTTCTGGCGCAGTTCTACAAAGAGGTGTAATCAAATCTGCTAAAACAACGTTATAGTTAAATAGAGCCAAGGCCAAAACCAGGTTTCAATTGCAACCCCATTTACTCTCAATGTAGACTCATACTCGGGTTAAAATAAAGTCGACTCTGGCTAACTCAAAATCTAATTCCACGATACTATCTAAGTCGAGATAACAGATAAACCAGGCGAAAATGATAGGAAAGGTAAATAATAGTGACTCTGAACCGAATGTGACTCATTGATGGGTCATTTACGCCGATTATTCGACATACTACACAGATAAGAAGCGTGGAGAAAACTTATTGAGGTAAACTTCGACTTTTTTCAAGTAAATGGCATGTTTAATTTGCCTACTGAACTTATAGTAATAGAGGTGATTTTTTCTTAGACTTCAAGAGGTGATTTCACCTCTATACGGTAGAACCGTAGAGGTGGTTTCACCGTATTATAACTTGAAATAATTGTATGGTTGTATTTTAACATATTTTGATTTGGATTTTTGCGGACATGTGCCATCACTGATTAGTAAAAAAATTAGTAATACTAAGAGGGGGGGGGGGTTACTAACCTTGTTATGTTCTAGGTTTTGTTCCAACTGAAGACGGGATCAGATTCCAGATCCCGAAACGTCGTGAAACTTGTTTTTTACTAATCAGTGATGGCACATGTCCGCAAAAATCCAAATCAAAATAGGTTAAAATATAACTGTAAAATTATTTAAAGTTATAATACGATTACTTTTCCGACTTTGACCGGTATTTCCGAGGGGATTGAAAATATGTCTAGGAATCGACGATTTCGAATTATCGATATTTCTTAGCAAGCGCCGAATGTAATTGCGTCCTTACCTTGAAAAGTGATTTAGTAATGTTCTCCGAACTTTACGTATAGATCAAATCAAATAACGAGGTCCCGTTCGTCCCTAAGACTATACTGAAATTTAGCATTGTTTTTACGAACGGCATATGCCTAGCTATTTGATTCGGTCTATACAAGTGGCTTCTCTACATGCGTGTACATCGATTCGCCTCATGTAAGACAGTGCGTGCCAGGCTATTGATGGGTCGGTATTAGTTTGGCCTCCTTCTGCCCTCCTCAGCGTGCACGTTGTATACTCCAAATCAAATGAGTTAACTTGGACGTCCTTAAGCCCAAAACTAAAATCAACATCAGTCCTTTGAGAAAACTGGGTTGAGTCAGTTGACTCGGGCCTTAGTTCCACTAAGTTTTCAAGTTTTAAGTTTCAAGATTTACCTCCACGTGGAGAAAAGATATCAATCGCTTACTTTGAGAAAAGTCTTCGCAAATTATGGAACCTAAAGAAGCTCATGAAATTAATTTTCGATAGGACAGTAATTTCATGTGTGAGGGCACATCTACCTCTTTAGTCGTTCTAATCTAGCTTCTGGACAAGAGGAGGTTTCCCCTATGTACAATCCTCCGACTCGCAGAGCTAGGGTCATACAGTCATGAAAATAGCTTGTACTTCATAGGAAATATACAAGGGGAATTTCTTTTTCTTTCGGGTTTTTTTTCATACCTACATATAAGTTCAGCATATAAGTAGCCGCCGTAATTTTGAATTGATAGGTATAGGCTATCAAATTTTCAAAACATAAATGTTAGATAGTCTGACTATGTTAGATTTTGAAGCATTAAAATTCCTCATTTTTCATTAATATTTCACCCTGTCCCTAAGGCCCCTTTTAGACTAGGACACAGTTGCCCGTAACTGTGCCCGGACACTGTTACCGGCAACTGTGCCTGCTCGGGCAACCGCAGCGGGCAACTGCACGGACACCGTTTCCCGCCAACTCTTCCCGCGCCAGTTGAGAAAGATGTAGTCAACAGAGGAGGAGTGCCTTCTTCTCGCTCTCCTAATTAGGAAAAGGAGGCGAAGAAGAAGGAGGAATTATTATCTATTATATAAATAATAATAGTAAAAATAATAATAATTATTACTATCTATATTATTAAAAGAATTTCTGGGATTTTGTCCAGAGCAAATCGACCCCTAGAAATTAATCTTTCTATGCATATTTGGTATCAAATTAAAGCTATTACTCTCTAGATGTGCCTTTAGCGGGTTTAGAAAATATCCCATGAAAAGCCTTCACTCAAGAGGCTTTTCGAAACGCTTCGTTTCCTCAAATAAAGTGAAGAACATCTTCGTTCTACCGACGAAATGCAATGCGCGCGCATGCGGTGGACGGACACAGTTACGGGACACAGTGTCCTAGTCTAAACGGCCCCATTTGATTCAATGCCCCGTTTCGGGTCTCGGCAACCGTCAGTTGCTCTCGGTTGCTCGCCGGTGGCCGACATCGGTTGCGCGAGGAGACACCGTTCAGACACTGTGTCCCTGCGGGCAACTGTGTCCGCCTAGTCTAAAAGGCTCCATAAGCGGCAATGCCCCGTGAGTTGCCGAGAAACAGTTGCCGGACACAGTGTCCTAGTGTAAAAGGGGCCTAATGTACTCCAGGGTTTGATTTTCTTTTTTTGCCAAATTTCTCAAAACTAACAAATCTGCCTTATTAATCTAATGCCACTCATTCCTCTTAATGGATTTGACAACCCATCTCTCTTTCCTTTCGCTTAGGCCTACTCGTTTTCCTCATTTCCTTAACTTCGTCTCACTCATTCCCCTAATTCATAACGTCCATTTTGGTTTAGGGTGTTACGCAGCTTACGGACGGGATTCATTTGGGATTTATTTATTTATTTGGGATTTTGGGATTTATTTTACCTTTGAAAAAAAAAACTTGTTCAACCTCGCCCGAGCTTTGGACCTCCAAGAAAACTTGCCGTTTATACATAACTTTTCACCGCATCGTCATAACTGTAACTGGATTTTAACTCATAGCAAAAAATGAAATTGAGATTGAAAGATTAGCCTAAACGTCAGTCCAAGCAGCAATATCTAATGCTGTTGATTTACATCCAGATATTTGAACAAACGTTATGGTTATGTACACAAGTAGAATATTTTGTAGAGATTTTGCCATATTATAGTATTGTAACCGCAGAATGAGGTTTTAGTTAATAGGCCTAATGTTATAAGGTAATTTTTTACATAAATAAACGGTATCAGGAAACTGAAACACATACTTTCTTCCTTAAAGTCATTTAAAACCAAAAAGCTCATACAATGAAATAAAACAAATTAACAATTAACTATTACGCAAATAATTACCATATTATATCAAAATCAGTTAGTAAATAACAGAGATATCGGTTTTTAATATTTGCCATTAGAATAACATTGGACCTCACGTACTGCGTTTACCGCCGAACTAAAAAATATCAATTATCACCGCAACCAGTTGACGTAGACTAATGATTAAAAATACTGGATTTTTTAGTTTTTCAAGCGAAATTTAATGGTTGCAAGTATATTTTCTTTATAAGTTACAAATTTTGCGAAATTTCAAAAATATTAATTGTTTAACACTTAAACCCCCAAAACCTCTGAACCTGAATGTTTACAGACATGCGAGTGGTGTCATTTTGTTTTTCATCTTAAGCATTATAAACCATGGGATTCTTATCAAAATCGTTAGAGCAGTTATTGAGAAATTCGGATTTTTGTAGTTTTTTATGGGGTAAAAATACTCTTAAAAATCTAAAATTCCAAATAATGAAAAAATGCCTGGAGATATCATGGTTTCATACCTACCTTCCACATTTCATGAAAATCGGACCACTAGTATGGTTTCCAGCTTTGTTTACACACACACGGACAGATAGACACCACTCCGAAAAACACTTTTTTTACTCAGGGGACACTAAAACGAATATATCCACTGACAACTCAAATTCGAAAATTTTGACGAACACAATACTTTCTCCATATACTATGTAGAGGGGGGAGAGAGTAATAAGAATGTGCAAATACGACAGTTGAATATTAAAAAATTCTCAATCTCAAGGACATAAAAGGAAAATTTGGAAAGTAAACTTTTACTCACAATCAAAATTGCAACCTCTTAACTAAAAGCATTCAATCAACTCTTATCAATAACATGAGACATATCAAACAAATTATCACATTTTTTCCATCATTCACGTTGTGAGAGATCCTTTGCAATCTCAGGACGACGTTAGTGACTGCCCATTGCTTACAATAGACAGAACAAGGTCTAGGGTATTAAAATAGGAAAAAGACAACCGAAGAGAAGCAATGTACTTACAAGGAGGAGACACAAACCATTACACTAGACCTGCACTATCGATTCGGCTTCAGTGCACCTTGAGACGTCCAACTTGTTGCTTGCACTTGGCTGGAAGAGGTTTGCATTCTATTACCTTGTCTCGACCGAGCTTTTACATATGCACAATAGAGATTTTATTATATTTTTAAAGTAATTTAATTAATTTTTCACAGTTTTTGATTAGATTTATTGTAATTCAAACATAGGTATTTTTATTTTGTCTTGGCAATTTGTTACATGGAATAAATGTTTGCTTAAAATATATAACTTACATTGAAGGCCCTGTTGGACTGAGGCCTTGCTCGAAATATATCATTTTTACCAGTTTTCTCTTTGTCCAAACTATACTTTCAAGTTTTTATAAAACTAATAATAGACTAGACAACTCTTGATCGAATTTCGGTGTTATTTCGTTCCCAACTTGCAGAGCTAGTGTAGCAACTGATTTTCTTTATTATAAACAGGTTAACATACCTTGTGACGTCAGCAATTCCAATAGTACAACATTTGTTGACTAGTTTTGGCTAACACGTAGCCATTATCAAAACTGAAGAACGTTATTTCATTCAATGAATTTTGTCAAGTAGTCTAGAAATTCACAAACGACACAATACAACTAGTAGTTTTCATTACTAGGAGCGAAAGTGGCTCTTTTTGGTGCGAGATCGTAATTTTCAGGCGAGGCGCAGCCGAGCTTGGAAATGCGATCGAGTACCAAGGAGACACTTTTGCTCCGTGTGATGAACAACTATTTTCATCATTATGTAAAATAACCATTTAATCGTTAAAAAATTAGACTACATAATTTTGAGGTTATCCAAAATAGTCATCGTCATTTACACATCTTGTAGTTGTTTACAAACACAAGTTAAGAAATCGTTCAACCTTTCTAACGTAACATAAACAAATTTTGACATTAGAGTACGGCAAAATTTACCATATGTTTTTCCAGTACTCCTATTCGAAGTGATCCAAAACCGATCATTTTGCGTACGATTTAGAGAACTAAAAACGGCTGTTTTTGGGACAGTATGATGAAAATAAAATTACAACACACATTTTATTTAGAAACCAGTAAACAATAAAAATAATAAATAATCACATGTACTTTTTACAATCAGCTGAATATAAAATATATATCAATTCTCTTCCCTAATATGTGTGTTGTAATTTTATGTTGTATTGTGTCGTTTGTGAATTTTTAGACTACTTGACGAAATTCATTGAATGAAATGACGTTCTTCAGTTTTGATAATGGCTATGTGTTAGCCAAAACTAGTCAACTAATGTACTATTGGAATTGCTGACGTCACGAGGTATGTTAACCTGTTTATAATTGACAAACAATTCCAGAAGGCATCGTGAAGGTTTTCTTTAGTCCTAACCAAAATGGCACCCTTGTATATTTAATTTAGTTGTTCAGATTAATTTTTTAATTGAATTTAATCTATGTGTTTTAAGCGATATTACCTTCTATAGACCACGATGTTGAACCGTATATTATTTATTTCCAGCTATTTGCAGTAAGTTTAACATATTTTTACAAATTCTATCAAACCTAAAATCGAATACAATCCGAATGTCATGTCTTAATTTAACCACAGAGAAGAATCGCATAAATATTTCCATCACGTTTAACCGTAGCAAGATGAAACTAAACGAGCATGCTGACTTGAGGGAGCGAATTAAAGATTCAGAGAAGGAACTGCCCATTTTGGACTCCACAAAGCCCCAAGTGTTGGGCTTTATTTTGGCTTAAAATGGCGTTAAGAGTTTCTTATTTCTTCGCCGAACTAGTTGGCCGATCCGATCATTGGAATTAACATCTCTTACAAATTTCAAGAAAATCGGATTATAATTGTAGCCGCTGGAGGAAAAAAGTTATTTTTTGCTATGATTTGTGGAAATGCCATACATTGTTTTAATTTTATTAAAACGATTTGGAACTTGAACGGCCTCTTAAGGGTCCATAAACCAAAGGTGTGGGAAATTTATCCCCCAAAATTGGCGTTAAGCATGCTTCAGGTTTTTCCCCAACAAACTTTGCAATATATAGTACAAACGAATATTCTTATCAAGTTTGAAGAAAATCGATCACATTTTGACCGCTAAGGTGCCGATAAGGTTTTTAATGAAATTATTTGGCATTTGGGGGAACAATCCCAAAACGAAAAGTCACCATTGACCAATGCGTCAGAGCCACCGTGCGGATGAACCAATAGCATTCTTTTATTCTTAATTCTTTTCTTAATCATTCTTTTTTTAGACAGGCACCTCATGGAGGACGTTAGCCTCAATATGAGTGAAGGATGAGGATCGTGATGATGATGGCGCAATCTTGTAGCCTTGTTACTGACTAAGATTGGCAAGTTCCTTAGACAGGACTGTTAATTAATAGCACAACAGCCAATGGCAGCTGGCTCCAGAAACAACCCTTCAAAAAGCTACTAACTTTTCTCGGGATCAATCTGGCTACCTACAAGATTGTAGGCGGGAACTATAACCACTACACCAACCAGCAAACTATTCCATAGGAAATTCGCTAAAAAAGAATAAAGTTACCAAAACGTAACACCTCTTTCAAGCCCAAGGCTACAAAACAACCGCAGCTGATACATCGGTGGTTTGCAAACACAAAACACCAAACACCAATCAAAAATCAGTCTCCCACCGCTGATGATGGAATGATGAACCCTTGCCCGGTGGCACGTGCCCCCCCCCCTCCCCCCCCATTGGCACGCGACTCGGCACGTGACACGCTCCGCACGCCGACTGCCGACCGCTGACAGCGTCATATCTGACCGATGACAACTTGATTTGGCTTTGTAATCCGCGGTAGACCAGATGATGCTCGGGTTTTTACTATGGGGAAGACGTGGTGTGGCCTTCAACTATTTACTATTTTTATGACGGTGTACATAAGTTATAGTTCGCGCAATGTATCTCCGGCTATATGCCCTCAATGCTACTAACCGTAATATGATGGTACCTGGTGGACCGAGCCTTGCTCGGTGTTATTTTATGTTTACCAGTTCATCCTGTTACTATAAAATATTTCAATGTCATAATATTGATAAGTAGAAACCTTTTTATTGCTCCATGCATGGACTCTTCATCCCATTTGCTGTATTTTCCCTTGATTGCTGTAGATACCAAACAGCTGTTATGATTACTTCATTTTCGTTTACATTTTCCTTGTTTATTTTCGTTGCTATCACGGCAACCCATGAGGCCAATGTTAAAATTTTACAACTTTAAACTTCGAGTTATTACGTTATTAGATTTTCTCTGGCAAGTAATCTGCATAAAAGACGTTTTTGAGTCATAAATAACTTATTTACATACTTTGAAGGAAATCCTTGGAGCCGTTTTCGAGATCGCTGTGCAAGCACGCAAGCAAGCATACAAGCACGATAACATTACTCATATAAGAGTATAGGATTTTCAACATATGATTTGGTGAACACAACGTTTGACAAACAGCGGGGCTGTAGAATCATGTTTTCAGAAAAGTACCCCCCGCGCCTTCCACCAACCGGCTGAATCAGCCATAGCCGGAGATATAATGCGCGAACTGTACGATTTGGTGACTTAGTTGCAGGTTATTCGAAAATCAGGGGCAATGTATTTATTCTTATTGGCACAGAGTAGCGTTTCCGTCAAAATTATACCCATTCCGTAAAACTGTAACCATTCCGTAACATTTCACCAATTCCGTAAAATTGTAACTATTTCGCCAAATTGTAGCCATTCCTTAAGATTGTACCCACTCCGTAACATTGTACCCACTCCGTAACATTGTACCCATTTCATCAACATTATACCCAGTCTTACAGCATTATTTTTCACTATACCCGTTCCGTAAAAGTGTAACCATTCCGTAAGACTGTATCCACTCCGTAACATTGTACTCATTTCGTAACACTGTATACTCATTCTGAAAAATTGTACCCATTCAGTTACATTAACTGTATCCATTCTGTAACATTGTGTCCAAGTTTCTGTAAAAGTGTACCCGTGTTGTCCAAGTGTAACATCCCGACACAGTAGGCAATGCCAAATACAGTGCCATGCACAAATTCTTTTTAATTAAATCTAACCCATCAAATATCCATTTCCCGTAATATAACTAAGCACCTATGCAGTCCTGTACCATGTCAAAAAGTAAGTTCATGACAACACGTCGATGTACCCATCGTACCACGGTGATTCCAATTTGTAAATTTCAGGTACCTTAATCTAGGAAGTATCTAGTATTTCTAAAATTATTCTGATTTTTTAGCCATATGAAACAGGCCTACATGGGCGAAGAATTTATATTCTCCAATTTTAAATCAAACAATATGGAGTTGGAAGGCGGATATTTCTGAGTCTGTCAGTTGTATAAGGGAGTCCAGAGTTGTACAGCAGTGTGGGAGGTCGAGTGAATGACGTGACGACTTGCATGCAATCGCATGGGGACTGCCGTGAAAATAGCAGCAGCATGTTTAAAAATAGGGAAAAGTTCCTAAATAGCCGCAATCATATACCTGTTTGTTATTTTTAAAACACAACAAAACTCTGGTGGATGTAGACGATACTCTCGATGCTCTTTAGATTCGAAGCGATCAGAATCACAGTGAAGCTAAATAATTTCTCTTTTCTCAGGAATTGTTGACTCAGCATATATCGTTGAATCACAATAAGGGAATGCGGATGCGTAGAAGTGAGGTTTTTGATAACCACTTGCTGAGAATTTAAGCCTTAACACGAAAAATTAATCTCATTTTAATGTGCGTGTCAATAAAAATGTTTAAAAGCAAACGCATCCGATTTCCGAGCTCACGAGACTAATATTCAACTTAGTACGATAAAGTATGATTAGAGAGTAATTTTTGAACTTACTAAGTTCACAAATTTCGCCACGTGTGGCACATGGCAAAATTTTCATAACACCGATGTGTAGGCCTACTACCGGTAGCTCACTACTGCTTCAATTTGACTTTATTTATGTCATTTCAAAGTTCATAATTTGGGGTTTTGCTGACTTATCTTTATCGTAGTTTCGTAGTTTAGTTTACGTTTTAGCTTATAGACAAACCATAGCCACCAGTGGTGCACATATAAATTATTTTATACGAGTTGTTTTTTTTGTTAAAAATAACTACAGTTAATACATAGATGTGTTTTATACATGTGTATTTTCGTTGTCGTATTTATATACTGATACGCGAAGGGGTTTCCTTTCAGCGTCTTAACTCGATACCGGATAGATATAATTTTGCGTTTGAGCTGGTGTCAATGTAAAGACGTTTCTATACTCTATTTCATCAGCGGTGGCAGCTAACGGATTAGTAGACTCTCGGCCACGCAAGCACGTTTTTTAATCCCTTAGGTGCCATGGCCGTTGGAATAAAGTATAGGTAGATTCGCCGATACGTCTTAGAGTTAAAAAAGAGCATCAACAAAGTACAGTAAATTGCTGAATTTTTTAAACAGTGTTACTATCTGTCGACATTTGATCCAGCTCAATTCACTTTATTCACAACCAAACATTAGATACATTACTTGAAATGACAACCCACCCAGGTAGTTATTTTAAGCCAGGTATACAGTAAATGGCAGATGAGTGAAGGATGATTGTGGCGCGATCTTGTAGTATTGTTACTGACTAAGGCCGACGTGAACCTTAGACGGGACTGTTAATAGCTCTACAGCCAATGGCAACTAAGCGATCTACATTTTGTGGGATCCGAACCACAATTTTGACTGGTTTACAATTAACGAACTGGTCTAAATATGGGGACTGCCTTATGAACGTAGCTGCGGACATTAATCCCCATTGGGGAACATTGCGTCCTCAAGCCGTCGCTCATAACTATCCACAATTCGTGACCTCCAAGAAGCTGGATTACAGGACACGCCACCGTCCCAGTACTCCCAGTGCGAGTTAAACATATGGACATGGGTTGAAGTGCAGTAAGTTCAAGACATTTCTGCACTTTATTTCCCTGGTGTAAAGCCGGAACTAGCTAGTTTCTATTAATTAATTTGAATAATTCCAAAGTGTACCAACGGTGCTACATGTCGTACGTGTTAGTCGACATTTGCGACAACCTCCCATAACAAACCCTCTGCAGCCACCCGGCCACCCAGCAGCCGAGTTTATACAACAAATCCCATCAATCCCATCCTTTATATCCCGGCCGGTTGTCCCGTTATGATCTATCGCCCTTCTGTCAGGTGCAGTCCCGATTTTTCAAGTGGGATCAGTCCGATCCTTGTTTGCCGACAATTAAGCCCCACATTTCCATGTCTAGCTCGTTACTTTCCTCCCTATGTTACACTGGACCATCTGCCCACCACCCCCTTGCCCCCCTCCCCCTCCCCTACCCCCCCCCCCCCCCGACAACTTTACCGCCTGTAATCGGCGGGCGGAATCGATTTCCTGTTTTAGCGGATTGCCTTTTTACCCGGATCCGCTAGATTGAATTAGCAGTTGTAAGTGGTGTGGGGGGGGGTTTGTCTGTGGGGTGTGATAGCGAATGCGAAGGGTGTCATGGGTTTGTAATGATGTGAATGGATATAAGTCGATTACCTTGTTATTTACTTGTTGTTTTATTAAAGCTTTATGCTTCTTTATATTTATTCTGTTGAGTTTGAAATATTCACATTCACTAGCTATCAAGACATAAGAGTGAAAACTTTAGTGATCAATAATTTCACTGACAAACTGGAATTGATAAATTTATAATTTTATTAACTCGTCGCAATAATTGTTTTTATGCTTTTTTTACCAAAGTTTGATCATGTGGGTTGAAGCTCACAGAGAAACATACATTTGGTAACTAACAGTAGTACGCGACCCAGACGTCCACGCGTCGTCGCGTCGCGATGATGGAGTAGCATGGGATACGTCGCTCAAGCGATGGATACGTAGGCCTACGTAGCTTCGCTTGAGCTACGCCAGAGTAAAATGGGCTGAAAACGAATAGTTTCAGAAATATATAGGAAAAGGTTGCCTATCAATGAATTCTTTTACATATTTTAAAAGATGTGTCTGAATAACAATGGTTTTCACATTTTTCATTTGTATGCATGGCGCAATTATCTTTTCAATTTTATTCTGGATTCATTCAAGCAAAGATTATCCCAATTAAAAATATACCTCCTAGTCTTGTGGTACCGATCTAATAAATGGGAAATGGGAAGTAAATTGTGAAAATCCCCAATGGCCAAAATGGAAATCAATTTGAATCAATTGTGAATCAAAAAACACAATCAATTGATTTGTTGATCAATTGTGATTTGTGATTGATTGTGATCTTTGTTTTTTGTCAATTGTGAATTGTTGATATGGCCAATCGAAATCATAATTAATATTTTATCAGTTTGAAATTGTTAGTTTGATTAATTCTGATTTCAAATACGTCTGCAAATATTTTATGAGACTTCAGTAAAATACGGGATTAGTGAGGTAGTTTGAACATTTATGGAGGACTTTTCAATCTTTTACGCGTTCAATTTCAATTTTTCAAAAAATAATTTTAATTGGGCTTATATTTTACGAACTTTTTGCTACGGTTTTTAATTTTTAACTAAAACAAAATTATTTTACTTTTACTGAATTCAATTAGGGTATTATAAGAAAATAATTTATTTGTATATCTTTTTTCAGCTGAATTAACGTTTTAATTTTAAGGATTTCCCTCGCCCCATACCTCTTCTAAATTAAAATACTGACCGATACATAAATAAATTTTCCGTAATAATAACCAACAAATAAAGTCATAGTCGATGGCTCGGTGGTTCAACAACTCCGACTGGCGACGTGAGGGCAACAAACTTGCGTCCGCTCCAAAACGAACAGTAGGCCCCAGTATATGTAAAACACAAAACACTCCGAAAGTTGACAGTTAGGCGCGCGTCGCAGCGAGGGGCAAGGGGCAGTTAAGGGGGATTTTAGGGGCCGCTGGGCGGGATAATTGGTGCAAGTTTAGCGGCAAAGGCTTAACAATTAGGGGCGGCGGGCATTAATCAACGGCGGATTACGTTTTACACGCTGTCGCCTCCGCCTCCGCCCCTTGATAGATGCACCCTTCCACTATCATAGACTCGAGGCGGACTCAATGGTACCCTGGGGGCGGACAAAAACACCGCTCGGTGAAAAAAAAATCAATTTATATTGACTCTGTAGAGGAGAGTTGGTGATATGGGCTCGTTAAAAGAGTATACAGACTTTTGAATAATGAATAATGTATATTGATTTATTCCAGCAATTTTGTACAATTTTAACATCAAGTGGTTTCTATAGAAATATCTGACCACAGTTACAAGTATTTGTGGCCAGATATATAACCCTTTTCAAGGGTTTTAAATTGATTCGCTGATTGTCTCGAACTGGCAGGTGGAATACCGTGCTTGCGACTTGTGACAACTAACTTATCTACTGGTTTTCTTAGAATTGAGAATGCGCTGTGAAATTTTGTTATTCATCTTGGCCACAAAAGAGGAGATCCTTTAAAAATTAGAATAAAGTGGACCTAATGGAAGTGGAAAATCGTCACGTTTTTCCAGCGTGATGCAGTTCCTCTTACTTCGTTTTGTGCTGAGACACACATTGAATGGGAGATGAGAGTAAGATGATTGTGGCGCGATCTTGTAGTCTTGTTATTGACTAAGGCCATCTTGTTGCTTGTAGAGGGCTGTTAATTATAACCAAATTGCCAATGACAACTAAGTGACCTAAATTTTAACGTGGGATTAGAACCACAATTTCGCCAATGAATCACAGACTGGTCTAGGTATGAACTTTACGGATGAACGTAGCAACAACTGGTGCGGACATCCCCGCCGGGGAATATGACATCCACAATTCATCGCTTATAGCTATCCACAACCCGTGACCTCCAAGTCGTTGGATTACAGGAAACGCCTCCGCAATCAAGAACGAATCAGAGTAATATAGCACCACTCATTAATGATTTATAGAATTAATATTATATTGGTTTTAGAAATTCTGCGTGTATTTTTTCCCACTCGGCCTCTACCCAAGAAGAGGACACACCTATAGAGCGTAGATAATGTATCTAGAGACAGGTCTCAAGGTGAGGGCACCCGGGATCGATCCCTTGACCCGGGATGTCCACGGAAGTGTTTAAATTGAAAGCGCACGCTTTTACCAGAATGATTTACCCTCCACCTTATTCTCTGTGTTCCGCCCTAAATGTCAACCCGCCGTACAAATCAGACCGAACTACCTCATAGCGATCGACCATCGACAAATTCCGCCGATGTTTACGCAGCAACAAACAAATCAGGGACGAACAGTAACAGTAACGGGTCCACGATATCGGCAGTAATTGAATAATAGGTTGTGTACGAAACTGTTCCTGGACACGGAACGTTCCGTGACAGCCGGACCGTTCCGCTGTCATCCCGTCGTTCCTTCTGTCGACGGTGGGGATGATTTATAGGAGCGAGGACGAGCTTTGTTTAAAGCTATAAAGTTATCAAGTAAATATCGTGTTTAAAGTTATGTGGAGCTTTTATTGAATATGTAAAGGTCGCGTTGTTTTCTCATGGCACTATATCATTTCGATATATGGAATTTTTGACACTTAAAACTGGCTTTCGACACATTTTGCTATCGTGATATAAATTTTATTTTATATTTTACCACTGCATAATCGACAGTTTGGTTGGTTGATAAAAGCAGATGATTTAAGATTGAATTACATTTGGCATTATGAAAAAGACTGAAATGTAAAAAATGCATTATGTTGTAAACATCTGGCAATCATTTTTGCGATTCAATATAGTCCGAAAATGTAGGCTACTCGAGAGTAAATTAAGAATCTCTCGAAAATTACTCGAGGAATTGTTATAGATTAAGAATTAATTATAACTAGGGGGGCTTTTATCGCGTAATTGGATGAACTCACAAACAATAATAAGCCAAACCCATTGTCAGAAAATTAACATTGGCGAAAAATTGCGTTTATTAAAAAATAAGATGCAAATGAAGATAATTTCAAATACAAAATAAACTAGCGATTAAATATGAGCCAAATATATTTTTCGTAAAAGGTGCATCACATGCTGTGTGGTTAACGATTCGTCAATTACGTTGAAAAGTTTCTTGATTATTACTAGTGGAAAACCCAAAATTCACACGCGAAAAATCCTGGGGAACGTTCTCTCTAGTCTTTTTCTAAATCGTACACATGAAACCCACCAGGAAGCAGCAGCTGATCCCCACCAGGTCGGAATCAGCTGCTGCTGCTCTCTGGTGGGTTTCTTATGTACGATTTAGAAAAAGACTAGAGAGAACGTTTCCCCAGGATTTTTCGCGTGTGAATTTTGGGTTTTCCACTGGCTACATTTTTACCAAATAGGCTTATAGAGCTCGCTTAGAATTGGATATTGGGTCTACGATTGACGTCACAAGCTTTGGTTCCAGAGACCATAGAGGAGTTAGACATCATAACAGTATTAATATTATTTTTCTCTTCTGATGTAGAGACCTTGACAGCTTCCAACCTCAATTCTGCCCTTGTCCACAGCTAGACCGCGAGTTCCGGCCGACGCGCCTGGGCAACTGGGAGGTGCCCTCGTGGCTGCCGCAGCGACCCCGCGCCCGCAAGACCACCACCCGCATCATCGTCAACGACCGCGGCCACCTCCTGCCCGGCGTCTCCCGCCCGCCGCAGAACCCCTGGGGCAACTTCCGCGGCACCTGGCAGCTGCCCAACAAGATATCCAGGAAATTCGGTAACGACAGGAGTCTAAGGGTGCAGAAACTGTAAAGCCATATGGCCTTACACACGGTAAGGGCGGTGGCACACGGGGCGATTTTTATCACGGCGGCGAAACTGCCGCTGCCGTCGTTTTCGCTGTAGTGAATGGATTTAAATGGACGTTTAAGGCTCCATTCCCAACACGGCGTCAGCGCGTTCAACGTCGACGTTGCCGTCATTGCGCTACAGTCAAATCTAAAGCGGACAATGGTGATTGTTGACGCGTCAACAATCCGCACGCGCTGCGTTTAGGAAAGTCACAATTGCTCGATTTAACTTTGGCGCAATGACGCCGATGTCGAAGTTAGCGCGCTGACGTCGTGGTGGAAAGGGAGATTCAAAGCACAGGGCGGTAGGAATACCGCGCGAAAATTTTGCCGCGGTCAATTTAAATCTATACACTAATGCGAAAAGGACGGCAGCGGCAGTTTCGCCGCGGCGGTAAAAATCGCCCCGTGTGTCTACGCCCTAATGAGGTCAAGGCCTTCGAACTGGCAACGCCGCTTTTCAAGAGACTTTTCTCATTAAAACCTTACAGTCAGCTGATTTCAAGTATATAAGAGGTAGTGGCATGAGTATGTATGGACAAGAGAAATAAGCTGAACCTTAGGCCCGATGTTGCCATTTAAATTGCGCTGCGGCCTTTTTAGGCGCTCACTAGAGATGGCTATGGTAAATCTCTATCCGGATGGAGAAAAGTTGTGTTGAAGCGTGATTTGCACGGCAGCCACCGGAGAGCGTCGGCTAGGAAGTTAGAGTCTATGGAGGAGGGAGGTAGAGTAACAGTGCTTTAGATAATGACAATTAAAGTGGCCCTTTCATGTCAGGTTGGCAATATGAGGGGGAGCAATTAGTATTTAGTAATGAAATGCCGTTCTTTGAAGTGAACAATTTGAATATTAATCCAACGATTCAAAGAATGACCAAGATTCAAATCAGTACTTAAAAGAATGTAATAAATGCTAATAGATTGATAAAGCTCAATCATTTTGTTTGTGTATTTTCTGGAATACGCGAACACAATGGAAACAATTTCCTAACATCAGGTGTTAGAATGTCTATTTTTACGTTCAATCAATCAAAAGTATTTCAAAAGTAGTCCAAGTATTACAAAGTATTATCAAAAGAAGTACGAGGGGGAGTATATTTCTCCCCCTTTCACTTGCTGTGGTGCTGCTCGATTACCGCTAAGTTGGAAAAAATTAATTTAAAATTCAGCTGAATTTATAGATGGAAATTAATTTGAGCTTCTTACGGTTTCTTCTGCGCTCATTGTGGTAATGTTTCTGGAGTTAGAGTATCGACTAGCAGCAAAGAGAGTGCAGCCAGAGATATGAAGCAACAGTAGTTAGTTTTTTCAACCATGGTTCCAAAAAGGTACCATGCAAAATTGTTCACAGTCCTAGCAATTTCAGCATTGCAAGGGTTTATGCAGGTCCATTCATTGCATCCAGAAAGCAATTCTTCTCGTTTGAAGTAAGCCAATCTGACTTTACTGTCAAAGTTCACAAATGCTAAATGTAGCATAGTAGCTAGATTTCTACATGTAGCTGTCTTCTGAAGTGGAGACTACAGTCCTCCTCTCTCATGATGGGCAAAACATTATTTTAAATACATTTTGAAGGAAATAGAGAATCCGCTCTTATGGTTTTGTAGTAAACATAAAAAAATGGAATGAATATTATTTAAAAGATACTTATTTGAATTAAGATGCAGTCTTCATCTTTTTCTAAATGCACTAAATGTTAATGAAATTACCCTGAAATATGTCAGTTTTTTAGGATTCTAAAAATATTAATTGTACATCAGTTAAAGTATCCAGAACTAAACTGAACTAATATGAAAAACATATAAAATAGGTAAAGAAGGTCTCAAAAAGTCTTTCCCCCTCCATCCATTTCAAAGTTTAAATTACGTTCTTAGAATTAAGACGAGAATAGAACTTCTATTGGAGAGAGTAGACTAGGAGGACAATCTCCCTTTTTCAAGAACTATCTCCCCTTAAGACATTTAACTCAGTGTTTCCACTGTAAGGATTTTAATCCCATTTATGGGATATTTTGACTACTCAAGGTATAAAATGAGATGGTTGGATAAAATGGGATTTTTCTTAATGTGACTGGAAAAAAGAAATTGTTATTTGTGCTTTGTGTGTTTAGATCTTTTTTTGCATGTATAATAAAACCATTCGTGCTAAAATTTTCAGGTTGACATTTTAATATTATCTAAAGTAAAATTTTAAGAAAGGTAAAATTTTGAAGGCTAAGTTAGGTTAAAGAGAGCACTCTTAAAGTTAAAAGATGACAACCTGCCCTTACTCTTTCTAATCAGTTTCTTAACTACTGACGGTTTAAATAAATTTTCATGTTTATCTTTTCAATAACATATTTTAACTTTACATAAAAATAACTGTATTTTAGGAATTTTTTCCTAGCTGATGGGGATGATGGGGCACCGCTTCGCTTCGAAAAAATTAAATAATAATTGTAAATATAAACAAATGCATAAGCTGTTCAGCCCTGTTCTTTAAATTTGTGCACTTAGAAAAAATTTTATAAAAAAACTAATATTTTTTCTGGGATTTTCTCACCGAGACCTTTCATTCAAGTGGGTGTCAGACTTACGATTTAGACTAATGTTATTAACGGGAAATTGAGGGATATTTTATAGGATAAATCATGTGGAAAGGTGGGATAAAATGGGATTTTTCTTGTCGTAGTGTGGGATCTTATTTTCCACTAAGTGGAAACACTGATTTAACCCCGACAATTGTCTCTCGTCTTTGGTCTACGATGTGTTTCAGCCTCGGAGCTGACCAAGCCGGGCGGGGCGTTGACGTCCTGGGAGAAGCGGTCCGCTCACGTCCCGATTATCGAGTCTTCCAAACTACCCCCTGCACGGCCCAAGGTAAGCGTACACAAGCTTTGACAGTTTATACAGCTTTGCTTTTCAACATTAAAAGGGACGCTACCAAAGTCGGACAGCGCCAAATCGGGACTGTTTAAAATTCCCAAAACACCAAAGTCAGACAGTGCCAAAGTCAGACAGCGCCAAACCCGGACTGTTTTGAAACAGTCTCGATTTGGCGGGAGCGTCAGGTGCCAAACCGGGACTGTTTCATTTTTGCACAGAAACGTCAAAGTCGGACGGCGCCAACTCAGGACTGTTTTGAAACAGTCCCGATTTGGCGGGAGCGTCAGGTGCCAAACCCAGACTGTTTCATTTTTGCACAGAAACGTCAAAGTCGGACAGCGCCAAACCCGGACGGTTTTGTTTTTGAACCTTACTGTACCGGGCTCCTCCCCTTTGTTCTCATTGGCTCGCTGTAAAGGGGACGATGACAATGGGCTAGTTTTTAAATTATCAGATTGTATATCATTTAAGAATAATTTTACGTTTAATCCAACCCTTTTCTCGATCATAATTGGTTTTTCTGCACTCATTGTTGAATAATGTAATTAATTTCCTTTTGAACTAAATATGCTACGTAATTTACTAAAAATTAATTTTACAATCTCAAGAATTTTAATTGTGTTTCATTTTTTACCCTCTGTAATTAAATATGAGGTAGGCAGAATTTTAATATTAGCCATTAATGGGCCAATAATGTGATTTTTAATTGAATTTAATTTAATTGGATTTTTAATTGTGATTGAATTTAGATTGTATTAATTTAAATTGATAAAAGTTAAGTACAACCCATTTTCGACAATAAATGAAAAATATCCTATTTGGTAAATTCATTTCTTCATACAAAAAAATGAATAAATCCTCAAAGCGTATAACACATACTCGGCATACAAGTTAAGTAATATTTTATTCTCTAAATCCAATTTAATTTCTTGAAGTGAATAAACTAGGTGTGTACTGTTTATTAGTTGACTGCACACTGCACAATACGGAACTTGGAGTGGCTGCTTAATTTTTAAAATATAACTAAGTTTGAAATTTTAGTTAGTAATAGTAAGTTCTGCAACATATTTGTATTGCGAATTTAAAGGTGCTGCTATACATACACGTCCCGTACGTCCACACGGGGCCATAGAAGGCATATACGGTCCCACAACTGCTATGGCCCCGACGTCCACATACGGCCAATACGGCGATTCCGGAGAGGGTTCTATACATATTCACATTCGCACGGTACGTAACGTCCTCGATCGCATGCGCACATGAGGATGCGACATCCAAAGTCGCGGTGAAAAGCGGATTAAATAAGTACCCCTGGCGTGAGAATTAAGTATATATGGAATACAGATAAATATAAATTTTTTTGGTTACATGCTTAATAAAACACAAGGTATAAACTTAAGGTTTGCTGTTACTCTAACGTTTAATATTGACACTTTTATATATTCGTAACCCTTTTATTTTAAAGGGGATACATCTTACTGACATTTATAAGATATTATAAGCGATAAGCATCAATATGATTAATATAAATAATGAACGCCAAACACAGCACTTTGTACAGTTTTAGTATAAAATTTGCTTTCATAACAGCCGCTTGGGCGAATGGCATTGATAGAGGCTATAGGCTACACGTCACGTCACGTCGCGTCCCCATTCGGCCAATTCAGCCGTGTAACTTAGAAAATGGACTTGACGTGAAGTTTAGAAAGATTATTAGAAAGGTCATTCACAGGTACTGAGAACGGACACGACAATCAACAAGCACAAACTAATTCTATCACTTGGAACGGCCAAAACACATTCCGACTGCAACATTCCTTAGAACTATCAGGTCATCCCGGCGTAGTTACCGATGTATTTCCAGGTTGGCAGGAAATATTTGAGTTATTACCTGCCATTCAACTAAAAAAGTCTAAATTCCTTTCTAAAAAGGGGTGGTTATGAAAAAACAATTGTAAATTCTGGTTAATTCGTAGTAAAAATATAAAATGGTTTCAGAATTTCAGACTTTCCCGTAAGTCACCTCCTTATTCTTACGACATGCCGCATAAAACATTTACTAAACTCAAGAGTTAACAAAAATGTTGCAGGGATTTTTTTTAAAGGGACGGTCAATTGTTTGACATAATAAAATGCCCTAAATATTACCCAGGAATATATTACAAAAACATGTTATCTAACTTGGTCTTGGTAAACCGGATTACTGGCGGATCTAAAAATAGGCGAGTGTAGGGTTTCTGGCCAAAGCTTTTCAGGTAGAAAGGGGCGTCATTACGAAAAATCCGCCGGCTAGGCACATTGGCCAAGCTTCCGGGGCTAAGGGAGAGAGAGAAAGGGGTTGAGAGAGAGGGTTGCGTCAGTCTGATGGGGTTTCAACTTCCAGGAACAGGCAAGGGGCGAGATGAGCCTAGCGGTCTTCCTGTCCACAATAATAACCTGAGGTCTTAACTTTTCAACCATATCCTAATGCTGGCTCTTTTATATCTTGTTTTGGTAAAATAGTTCCCATTAGAGCAATAACCATATTAAATTATCATGGTGGACATCAAGGAACGAATTAATGAATGCACATTTTACGTTGGGGCAATAAACTTTTTAAGTTATCTTTTCCTTGCCTGCACAAAGACAACTTAGATGGTTTACAGAATACATAAATTAAATACTAAATTTTCAAGACGTATTTTTCAAAATAATTACACTTAGAAGGTAGCTAAAAACGTATAATTTAAGTAAAAAAATTATATTGAAATGAACTTGTTCCTGTTAACAAAGGCACAAATAGGCACTTTGAAAACTTCAAATCTTTTCTCATTTCACCGTCTTTTTTGTCCGTCACTTAAACACTAAGGTTATATCACAAAGAGTACTATATATATTGTATTTTTGTAGGTAACTATAAAATTAAATTTTAATAATGATCAACGCACACCATGATTCCTGAGTTTAAATAGTAATCAGACCGGTGCCATATGATATTTACTTATAGTTTGCAATCACAAGCTATTTTTTTAGAGTGAAATATATAAATTCACTCTATGATGAAAAACTCTAGGCCTATAGATGTTTTTTCAATGTGAAGTAACATGAAGAATGAACAGATAACGGACCATTAATTTTTATGTATGCTCCAAATTGTGTACATTTTAATGCTATGTTGTACTTGGCATTTGCTGTAACATGGCACTGTAAAAATAAATAAATAAATTATTTTTAACGAATTTCCTCTATAGCGAGGCCCAAGACCGTGATAACTTTTTGTTTTGGGGCCCCCAGAAGCAAAAAAATACCATTTGTTTGAACTTTTAGATATAATATATATCAATATGACTGTTAGCAAGATAGCGGCCATAAAAACAGTCCGATCTTTATGAAATTTGGTACAGACATGTAAAGTGGTAATGAATTGGACGAGTTCTCAAACCAGCCTGATCGGACCACCGGAAGGGGGGGTAAAGGGGTATAAACCCCCCTAAAAATGGATTTTTTTGGGTTTTCACATAGGAAAATAAAAATAATCGAAATTTGATTAGCACTATTGAATTCAGCTCAAAACCCAAAAAAAAATAGTATTTTGAATCATTGCTCTATGTCCATTGGCTACTGACATATTAAAAGTGGTAAACCCAGTATATTATCCCAATGTTAACTTGTGGGAAATAAGTAAAATTTTATATCTAGCTTATTCCACAACATATCTCAATAAAACTTGGTTTGTGGCTTCATATGGGTGAGATCTAATGTATTTTAGTCTATAATACCCGAAATTTCAATTTGTGGCAGCAAACTGCATATTCAATCCCCATGTCATCCTTATGGGAAATAAAAAATTCGATATCTTCATTATATTTTAAAATATCTTGATAACACTTGGTATATGGCTTGAGTATTGAATTAAAACCATTAAGTTTTAACATACCTGTTGCAGAAAACCTGCATACTTATTCCCCACGTTATTCTTATGGAGTTTTATAAAAATATGTCATATCTCGCTATTTTGGATGGAAATATATTTTTGGCAATTGAAATTCGCTGAGTATGCAAGTCTGCTGCAGCGGGGGTATTTTTAAGTGTTATTTTTAAACACATATATTTTGTTGATATATGCCACCATGCGCAATTATTTTGTTTTACAATACAGCAATTGTGATTTTGTGATATTGTGATTGTGATTGTAATTCTGATTAAACTCTACTTTTAGAGACTGCTAAAACATCAATCCACCAATGACAGTCTGGAGCATCTGATTTGTTAAGGCTTGAATATTATCAATAACATATTAATTCATAAGTTAAATAAATAGTGTCTCCTGCCTGCACTTATGAAAGTAAATGATAATATTCTATTGTATAGATTGAGCCTGGATCATGTACATCTATATGCTGTTAAGTAGAATCTCAAGTTAATTTCAGGAAATTATTTATTTCATTAAACTAATTGATTAATAGTATAGATTTAATTTTGTTCACTATTTTAAATATTTCTTTTACTATACCCTGAAAGGTCAGCAAAAATGTGCAACTATCCTCCTTGACAGGAAACCAACAAATATTTTTACCCCGTTAAGCAGGGCCAACGTGGAATGTTAGAGGTGGGGTTTTCTTCACTGCGCGCACCTGGGATTTCCTCAATGAGAAGAAACTGCTCTGTGATTGACATGTGTTTGTCTATGAAGCGAATGACCTGAACATCCGTCAACTGAAATGCCGGAAATAATATTCTTGTGGCAGATTACTTTCTTTCTTTTATAGGGTAATTATTACCACTGATTAAAAAAATGCTAAATAATTGTTTATGACTGCAGTTTTATTCAATATTTTTATACTGGTTTATGCTTCTTTAACTCTGAGTATTTTTTTATGCAAATGAGCTCCAAACATAAGGAGCGTGTTAGTAAATTTACCGTTCACATGGAAGTAAACAGCTGATTGCAACAATACCACGTTAAACAACTATTTTTAAACAAGGGTCGTTGACATTAAATGTTTGCTTATCATGGGTTAGGTTTGAAGAATTGAGAAACATACTGGTTAATGTGAAATTAAGTTTAAGATAAAGAAATATGTTGTTTTGTCTGTGTGGGATAATATAAAGTATTGTACATTAAGTTTCACCGCACTTGCATGAAAATCCTGACAACTGTCATGTTTGCCCTGTAAAACATTATTTAACGGGTTAGCAACGTAATATCATTGACTTTGAATGTATAAGGAGACAAACCATCCATATGGCCGCCTTGTGCCGGCTTGTCTTGGCAGCTCCACGTAGTTGCCATCGCCGCCGTTAGAACGCGCTACCCGCGCGCTCTGCGCTCTCTCTCACTCCCTCCACCTTGCCCCTCGGCCCCCTGCCGTGTGCTTCGGATGTCTCTCTCGCTCATCACTACTTCTCCTTCTCCCTTCTCCCACGCAACTGCCGTTCATAGCGAGTGGAAAGCTGCGAGTCGCTGCGAGATACGCACGCCTTTGAACCTGAGCGCGGATCGGCGCGATGTCGTTCTCGATGAGGCAACGCGAGAGCTTGGCAATCTTATTTTTTGAACAAAAAAGCTATAAGATTGATAATATACATTTTCTTAAGTATATTGTAATATATCTGTATATTCTATAATTTGTTATCATCCCAGTACGGTATTTTTTAATGACCTGATTTGGTGATTGCTGCAAACCATAGTATTACTTTTTTTGGGATATTATAAACATTTTGCAATGTGCTGATGAATTTATTTTGTGTTCTCGGATATACCACTTGGGCATAGTAAGACTTAATTCTGCTATAAACGACAGAAACACGCATCAGAAACCGTCAATTAATTAATTTGAGCAGGAAATAATACAATTTAAAAATTCAAATATAGTTTATTGGTATATAAATACAAGAAACCTACTAACATAATTGAGTATTTCAAAAAATCAACAGCACTCCCGGTCATAAACTTTGATTATGGCTTTACATAAAGCATAAACTATTTTCGGGTGAATTTAAATTAGCAATTGAAGTATTGCTACTTTCACTTTCCTTGCAATATTTTAGTTTTTTGAAAAAGCCTCCATACTTCCCTCCGGGCTGCCTTATTTCTTCCGAACTTCCTGGAGTTTGCGGTGGATTTTTTCTGTAATCAGCTTGTTGAGGACTAATGCACGATGCGTTTAGCAGTCTTTACTGATGTTGTTTTAGGCATATAGGCCTAGGCGCATTATAAAACACTAACCTCATCTATACGAAGCAGCAGGTGCAGGTGTGATTGTATTTCACATCAAACTACTGTCGAAGAAAAACATGCGCTCGAGTTTAAACCCATATTTAACTATTGAATGAATCATCCGGTTTTAGTGAAATTAATGTTAAACTGAACCTTTGTTAAATACATTTTATATTATAACAATCTTCTATATTATTAATTCTGTAAGCGATTTTTTTCAATCAAAATTGTGAGAGTTTGACAGCTCGCAGGATGATGGGAGATGGCTCAAAAGAAAGGTCTCGGTCCCACGGGGTCGGGAAAAATATCAGATTATGTCCAAATATACCAGAAAATGAGAAATAACGAAAAATATCTTCCATTTAAAATGCATTGGGATTGAAAAACGTCTGCTTTGTTTACATTTAACATGTGGTGCTAATGCTTGATTCAAAGCCATATGGTAGATGTTGACATGTGGGATTTTTTTTCAAAATGCAGCTCACTATGCACAATCAATGTACTATAAAAAAAATTAAGATTTTCTGATTTTATAATAATTATTAAGGGTTTGAGTTTTTTCATAATTTAAAATTATACAAAGATATGTATGTTTGTTTAGTTTATGTTATAACGATGCAGATTTAATAACAAATGATCTATACTTATATATAATTACGTAAGGGAAATTTTTGTGACGAAATTATGGGCGTTTGGAAGGTCGCAGGATGATGGGAGGGGGCTCAAATTAAAGGTCTACATCCCAGGGACTCGGGGAAAATACTGAAATTGCTTTAAGCTTACTATAAAATGAGAAATAACGTAAAATAGCTGTCATTTAAAAATAATTGGCATGTATAAAGGTCTGCTTTGTTTACTTAAAACCAAATGCTAGATATAATCATAATTTTGTGGATCCAAAAGCCTATTTTCTAAGAAGGTATTTGGAACTATAGTAAAGAAGGATTATGCTTAGGGGCTAAGAGCCCCTGCAAGCCTCTAGTTTTAAATATTTCGGTCGAGCCGGATTTTTGTTTACATAATAAAAACCATGAAAAGTACCGATTTTTCCGAAGGTACACACTAAAAGTGAAGTTTAAACATTTATTTTACAAAAACTGTTGGAGCAAACTTTTTCAAATTTTTATGGAGTAATATTAGGTATATTATTAATTTATTCATATTGGTTCATAATTTTAAGGTTAATACTCTAGGTGCTGTTGTTAATTTTGTAAACGTTTACTGAAACCACTGCTTACGGGCCAAAAAAAAGTTAGCTCCAACAGTTTTGTAAAATAAATGTTTAAACTTCACTTTTAGGGCGGACCTTCGGAAAAACCGGTACTTTTCATGGTTTTTATAATATAAAAATTTTCCCGCTAGACCGAAAATTTTAAAATTAATTGTTATAATATAAAATGTATTTAAATGCTTCAGTTAAACAGTTATTTCAGTGAAATCGGATGATTCATTCCAGAGTTATATGGGTTTAAACTCGAGTGCACATATTTTTTTCTTCGACAGTAATTAGAGGTGAAACTATTTTATTTGAAGTTCAGCTTGATAAGGCCAGTGACAATTACACGGCGGTAAATTGCGATCTTAGTCTTATATGTCAACAAACATCTGGGAAATGGCTAGAATAGCAACAGAACGTCACTGACACCTCTGACTGCTGGCGGTGTACCCCCTCCACAGGCGGCATATCCATCAAAGAGCCTAGTCGCCGGCGCCGCCTCCCATCTCCCATCCCACTGCTGGATCCAGCTTGCAGGGTGACCAGATTTCAGGGAGGACAGTTGGGTTAAAGAAGGGGGACATTTACAGAAAGAGGAGGACAGCGTTAAAAATAATTGGTAATAATTTTTGCTATAGACCCAATTACATTGCATTACAAATGATTGTCTTATATTATGTTAGAGATACACAAATACTTTATTGTGTGAAGAATTCATAAAAAACATTCACTCTACCTGTTTTGTTTTAAGGAAAAGTACCTGGTGGACCGAGCCTTGCTCGGTGTTATTTCATGTTCACCAGTTCATCCAGTTACTATAAAATATTTCAATGTCATAGAATTTATCAATGTAAACCTTTTTTATTGCTCCATGGACTCTTCATTCCACCTGCTGTATTTTCCCTTGATAGCTGTAGATTCCAAAAAGCTGTTATGATTACTTCATTTGTTTACACTTTCCTTTTTTATTTTCGTTGCTATCACGGCAACCCATAAGGCCAATGTTAAAATTTTACAACTTTAAAACTCGATTTAATACGTTATTAGATTTTCTCTGGCCAAGTAATCTGCGTAAAAGACGTTTTTGAGTCATAAATGACTTATTTCCAGACTTTGAAGGAAATCCTCGGAGCCGTTTTTGAGATAATGTAGAACAGTAAACGAAATACCCTTTTTAGACTTTAAATTTACCAATTATTGACACATAGGGTCGATTTTCGCGTCCGCAACTTCACAAGTCGGCAAAATGAAAAAATGTGTTTCCCTTTTTTATGTGATCATTACTGTGCAATGTGATAAGACACATAACACATAACAATCTACAAACGGTAGGTGTAGGCCTAACTTGAATGAATAGGGTTTAAACACGAACGGCCGTAAATGACGATCGTGCAGATTTACCGATTGCGGGTAGACGACAGTAGGGCCTAAGTTGTTTGACCAAATACGAATAAAATTGTTACGAAGGCGCGAATTTACCGTATTTATGGCTGCGGGAACACGACGAAAGTATATCCTTTGTAGAAGGCCACATTTTAGCGAAAGCCGGGAGGACAGGAGGACAATCGTTGAAAAGAAGGACATGTCCTCCTAAAAACGGACGTCTGGTCATCCTGAATCCAGTACGACCCCGGTGACGAAGCTTTGGTTGCATGAAGTATATTGGAATCGCGATATATCCACCAGTCTTTCGAATTGAGAATCAAAACATAATTTTCGATAGTTTAGGCCTACTTGTGTCTATGGAAAAACGCACAATAGGGATTTCTATTATAAAAGGACCTGAGAGTAAAATCTTTATCTAGGAACAATATTTATATAGGAACAAGTCTCCAGTAACCTCATTTTGTAAAAAAGGAGTGTATAGGTAGGTATACAGCACATACAAAAGTATTGGAAAAACGACAAAGTGCAATAATGTAATGTAGTGTAATGTAACCTTCTTTATTACCGTTGGACAATACAAGTAATGCATAGCATACGTCATTAGGTTAAATAAAACTACAATGTAATGGATCTGTTATTCTGTTGGTAGGTTTAAAATTATAAGAATGTTTTTTTACACTGTTAATATAGGAATAGGCTAACATATTATTTTTTACACAATAAAAATACGAATTATCTGTTTCATTGATCATTATACATAAATATTTTTTATTATCTGATTTTTTATGACTTTTTTATAAGTATACTTGACTGTTTGAAACTTTATCCAGCATTCAGCCAGTCTACTTTCGACAAATTGCAACACAAATAAGCTGTCACAATTAATGAAATTAAACAGAGCATTTCAAATATATTTTTATAGTTTATTTAATACGGCTTTTCTTCGATTACATAACATTTGGTTAGGTCAAGTTTTAGGATATAATATCAAGTTCTAAAACAATCGTGTAAAAAACAATTATATTTAAAAATTAATTCATTTGAACGTGAGCTTACTTGGGAATAAATATTTTGTATGATTATTGTACTGCTTAATTATTTTAATTTTTATGTCAATGCAAAACTTAAATTTTGCGCGACGTCAAATTATAACAGCGCGATCGGGCCTAGTCGTGGATGAGAGCGAGAGCGGTTTGTCAGCGGGAGAGCGGGGGGAGCGGTTGGCTACTACGCCTCCCCCCTCCCGTGCCGCGCGGCGCCGCTGCCGGGCCGCTGCGAGTTGTCGACCACCCGTTCAGAACAGCTTCCGAGCCTCGCCGCTTGGAGCGCCACTCCATAGCGGCTTTCTCGGTGTAGTTCAAGTAAAATTCCGCTTGAGTCGCTAGTGTGCTTACAAAACGGCCATCCACAGATTTTACAATGGCGGTGAAACGTCTCCTTCTACATTCAAAGTCAATGGTAATATACTTTAACATAGCATATTTATTGTTGCATAAACCACTTCGATTCTCAACTCTTTAAACCTAAGCTCTAATAAACAAACAGCCGGGTATTTTTGCAATTAGCTGTTTATTGACTTGTATTACTAATGAGATGTGCACGGTAAATTTACATTGCAGTTTCCTATCAACCAAAAATGCAAAGAAAACAGTTTTAGCGAATTTCCCCTATGGGCAAGAAACTGTTACCGTAGTACTCATGGTAAGACCTAAGCCCGAGACCAGCTCGGGCCTGCTTGGGATGAGCAGTGGATATATTTTCGTTTTTGGGCCCCCAGAAGCTAAGAAAAAACACCATTCGTTCGAATTTATATATATTCGACGTATAAAGTGGTAATCACTCGGACGAGTTCGTAAACGAGCCCAATCGGACCACCAAAGGAGGGGTAAAGGGAAATAAACCCTCCCAAAAATGGGTTTTCGAGTTTTTACATACAAAAATAAAAGTAATCCGATTTTTGTTACAGCTATTGGATACAGCTCAAAAATACAAAAAAATTTGTATATTGAATCACTGCTCTATGCCCATTAGTTACCGAGATATTGAAAGTGGTAAACACAGTACGTCATCCCAATGTTACTGAAATAAACCAATTGTTTTCCTGGCATTTTCTTACCGGGACCTTTCATTCAAGTATAGGGGTTGAAGGCTTTTGGACTAACGGTTTTTCTCAAAAGTTACGGGAACTTTGGGCTTTATATATTTCGGTGAGTTATGCTCACCAGTAGGCTAATAATCACTGATTTGCTCGAGGTCACTTTTGCCGAACAAATGTAAAAGGCGAAAGCGAACTTGTACTATTGGTACGATCGGCTATGACCCGTTTCTTCGTCACATATACTTTAAACATGCTTGGACAAAAGGAGTATGCGCTTCATTCCTCTAGGTACTTTTCGAAAATAGTAATGGTGTTGAAACTTAAAACACACGACAAATGCCCATCACGTTACAATTTGGATTCTACGTGTATGATTTAATTAATATTTTTGTTCCATAACCATTTTTCAGACGATTTGTTGTTTCATGCAAAAAATGATTAGAGCAGTAATCTTTTTATAAGTGAGTTCCTCCTACAGCGAACTTTTCCCATGTAATTAAATATCTTAGGGTCTATTTTGGGGTTTAAATAGATTTTACGTAATTTGAGGCTCTGCTTCTCATTTGTTTAATCATTTCAAATCAACTGAGTACCCAAGTCTGTTGCAAAGGGGGTATTAATTCAATAGCAAGTGTTTACTTATTAATTCAGTATATAGTGTTATCTGTAGTAGTATTATTACATGGTTGCTATGAAGGTACATATTTCATTCTCATGATAAAGGTATTTTAGTAATCGCCTCCTGGTCGAGATTCAATCAGAAAATATTTCGGTTTAGTTTTCACGGTTTAGTTTTTTTTTTAATATGAATTCCATTTTCTTCTAAATGGCCGCCATTTTCCAATATGGCGGACAACTTCAATTATTCTTATTGGACACCCTGTATTTTATGATGTATTTTAGTTCTACACTTAATTTTAAGAACTTATTACTCTTTGACATTTTTCCTAAACCCAATGGTTAAGGAGATAGAAGCAGTTAGATTTTTCCCCATTTAAAATGCATTTTGTCCATTTTAACTGTGCCATCCCATGCAATCCTTATGTATATCTCTGGACAGCCTTACTGGCGGGTGAGTGAGTGCGCTGCTGTCGTAATTAGTGTTTAATATCTGCAATGTTTTGATAATAAATCACATGGTCATTTGTTTATGTAAAGGTACTTTACACAAGAAAATATTTTGCTGCAACCGCAAGTGCAACTAATGATAAATGCTTACAAGCTCAACACAATTCATGAAGTACGATGTCAAAAGTGTAGAAACACATTCTTAAATGTAAACAAATCATTTAAGATGAAAGGTTGCCAAAAAAAAGACCAGCTGATGCATTGCGCAAATATTTCCAGAAATTTTAATTGCGTAAGAAATCTCTCGGTGAAATATTCAGGTGATAAATATTTTATTTGTGTTTATTTTGAATAGTTAGAGTTCATTGACCAAGGTTTTGCAGAAAGTATATATACTATATCAAAATATACAAATTATTTTTAAATTCAATAAAGAAAGAATGAGTATGTGGAGGGGGGGATGTGTTGGTCTAAACTGACTGAAAATGTAGCATAGGCTAATATATGGTATGTTTACAATGATGAGGATTGATAATATGTTTTATTGAAATTGGCTGGAGATGTAGGTCTGCTGCAACAGGGATGTTTTAATTAATTATACAACTGACCATATGATTTATTTTTTTTCATGAGATTAAGTTATTTGTTTGTTTTAAGCGTTTTGAATTCATTGATTATATGTTTGTTGACATTTATGATATAAAAAGATTACAGTTATTAAAAATTGAAAGACTAAATACCGTGTGATAGATAGCATATTTCATTATTTATTTGCTGTACATTTTTCTTACACTTAATAAAGTAAATTAAACGTTCATGTTCAAGTTCTGTCTGGTGTTTTATTGATATCCGTTTTGCTTTTTATTACTTTAAGCAAATAAAAAAATACTAATGATAAATTATAATCGATGTTCCATTTCATAAAAAATATAGTTATTCTTTTTGTTGGTATCAACAACGGAAATAAATTATTTACTTTATAATGAGATTATTTTCCATGTGTTTATGAATAGCTTTAGTAGCTTCAATAAGAGGTAAACATCGCATGTGCCGCTATTTTTTTAAGTCGGCTAGGAATTAATAATGAGAATTGGATTAACCTTAACTGGAAATTCAATCAATTGATCTTAAATTATTTTATTGAGGTTTGTAATAAAAATAATATAGTAAGTATTTTACTAATGGACCTTACATTTACTGACAAATAGATCAATATGAAATTAGTGCAAATAAATTATGTATTTAAACTTTATAGAATTACATTTTATTGATGATAAATGCTGGGATTCCAACTGAAGTCTTAATGAAAAGGAATACAAAACTTGCTTTTGAGCAAAGATAGGATTTAACCAAAGTGACAAGCAATCTTCAATAACGATAATATTTAGGTAGTAATGTAGTCTACACTGAGCGAGTGGACAAGTGATTGTATCTCGGGCCATTGCGACGACCGCTGGAAGGCGGCTGCAAATGCCCCTCCGCCGCCCTGTCATCACTTCCTGGAAGAATCGTGTCACCCACCACGAGACTTACTTCTCTCTCTTCCCCTCCCCCATATCAGGTAGTTTGGCCAAAGCGCCTAGCCAAGAGGTAGCTCATTAAGGGTCCCTTCTCCGCTCGGCCAATCTTTGCCAATTGTCCGGTTCCCAAAATAGGCCTATATTAAATGACTCATTGCACGAACTCGATTCAAAAACTGCCACTTCATAAACAAGAAAAATCACGAGGACGTTCACCACAGTTAATAAAATATCGTGTAAACGTATCCAGCTGTTCTGTTTCAAATGTCCCTCGACGGAGGAGCGGGATTCTCATAAAACAACCAATAGAATTTGGGGGTGTGGTTTAAATACAGCGATGGGTGTGGCTAATATGGCGGAGAGTACAGTCAATGACATAAATCGGGATGTGGCCAAAAGTGCTTAGTTCCGTTTGTGCACGAGGCACCAAACCGAGACTGTTTTAAAACAGTCCCGATTTGGCGGGAGCGTCAGGTGCCAAACCGGGACTGTTTCCTTTTTGCACAGAAACGTCAAAGTCGGACGGCGCCAACTCAGGACTGTTTTGAAACAGTCCCGATTTGGCGGGAGCGTCAGGTGCCAAACCCAGACTGTTTCATTTTTGCACAGAAACGTCAAAGTCGGACAGCGCCAACTCAGGACGGAAAAACAGTCCCGATTTGGCGCTGTCCGACTTTGGCACTGTCCGACTTTGGCGCGTTCCCTCATTATTACTTGGGGCAGTATGTATAGTTTGATTTTATCTTTTTGTGTTCTATAATACAGAACCAGTTAAATTTAAATTCAAATTTATCATGTTAAAATTATTTGATTTTACATAAAAAGTGTTTCAACTTCCTTAAGGTGATATGTTTAAACTTTGATCTTTAAAATACAAAGTATAACCTTTGAAGTACAAGTACAACTACAAGTTGTCTGATATCAACTTAAACAACAGCCTTCAAAGTAAGAAAAATGTTAGTATTAATGGTACTACAATAATGAGACTGTGGTTTATTTGTTCACTGTACAAAATGCAACATGTTTTGGTCTCAATAAGCACAAATATTGAATTACTCATATCAATTAACACAAAATAATAAAACAATAATATCAATTTTTGATTTTGATTCAACGTTTAATGACAAAGTAAAACTACCATTTCACCTCATAGCAATTTTACTAAACAAAATACTAAGTTTAAAATAATTAAAAACCACCTCTTTCAAATAGAAAACTAAGACTATTATACTACGGATAAAGTCGTATGCCATTTCTGTTTCATAAAGAGTGAAGATCCAATCATTCAAAGTCAGATAGAACTATTTATTTATTCCCCACATTTATATATACCCTCTGCTGCATGCAAATTTTTCAAGTCGTGGACTAGAACAGACTACATCAAGAGAGATAGGTTATGCAGCAGGCATGCAACATGTATATCAAACCTGGGTTGAGGGAAATAGAAACCTCTAACTCGTATAAATTGGCTGCCATTGCACAATAAATCACACCAAGTTTGATGCATGCCCTCTAATATTTCTTGTGCTTACCTCTTCATATTTTTTATTCTGTGTCAGCGCTTTGAACGTCACAACTCACGTTTCATTTTAAAATATAAAAAATAGTTATGCATAGTGGTAATGTTAGAATCACTTCTAGCCTTCACATTTTCGTTAATTGAATAAAGGTTATCATATGAATTTGGAAAAAGTTTTAGTCCAGTATCATAATCATTAAAAAAGACTTTTGCAGAAACGTTTTGGGGAATTTGATTGTTGTTTCTCATGTTTTTTTGCGCTGAATTGATATATGTTATTTGACAACATTTTTTAAAACAACTTTGTAAAAAAATCTAAAATAGGATTTTTAGAAATATATTTTTAGCTTACAACTTCTTAAATTGTCATTTTTATGTAATGTACATTGATTTGCAAAGAGAAAGTATTTGAAATTTCTTTATAGTTAACACTATTTGTCTTTACATTTATGACTAAGCATGTGTGCAGCACAGCTTAATGAAAATTGGGTAGTATAAGGTCAGTTTACACATAAAAATTATTTGATAAGATTCAAATGGTAAAGGCGATGTAGTTTTGAAACCTGTAGCAAATTTAACGTACAGTCTTTTTGCAAATCAATGTTCATAGCAACTACTGACAGTTTTTGGGTTACAAGCAAAAATTCAAAAAAAGAGGTAATTAATTGAAAATGACGTGTCTCAACATTTTGTTGGCAAACATTAGACTTTAATTAAACTCTCCAAAAAGCAATAATTAAAATTTCCCTAAAACTTTCCTATAGAACACACATTTTGACTGGACTGCAGTTTTAACAATATTTTTTGGGGAACTTTTTTGCTGCAAGCAAAAATAATGAATTAAAAAAGGATAAACAAATTAAAGTTGATTATTAGTTTGTTTTATACTCGATTAATCATTACTTGCTTTTACTTTTAAGTTGTACTTCTTAATCTTTTATTATTTATCTTTAGACTTTCTTCTTTGAATTTAAGCTTTACATAGAATCGAACTAGATTTTTTGGTTTTCTTTCAGAGTGCTCCAACTGCGAAATCCAACCCTATGAACGAATTACTCCCTCCAGCATATCTCGGAGTTTAAAGAAGAAATTTTTATGTTTCATTAAAATGTTTGACATTTTATATTCTATTAAATTTTGTTCTTCTGAGCAAATTTAATTCCAAATCAATGATAAAACCTTCATCAGCATTGTAATGCTTCTTGTGTGAAAGATTTGATTCATATTTATTCAGCGGCAATATTATTAAACGATGTTTTTTAATAAACGCCTTTTTCATTTGAAAATTAGTGTTATTCCATAGTTAGAGGTGTTTTTAGGTATTTATATAGATATGTAGTACATTCCTGGTTGTATTGAAGATGGTCTGACCAATATTTCACATTTATCAATAAATATGCAGATCACAGACACAGTCGTCATGTGATGAACTCTCCTGAGTTATATTTTTAATATTATAACACAATTACACTAAAAAAACGTAATTATTTTTGGGTACATGTTAGGACTCTTTCACACGATGCGATGCGAGTTGTAAGGCAAGGTGTTGTCTGACTGGTATTTGTATATGTAACCTTATGGGTCCTTTCACACAACGCGGCAGCACGTTGCAAGGCAATTTTGTATGATCCATATGCTTAACTTGTACAACACTAGTCACATTAAAATCGCATTGGGGGAAAGGTGCCTCACTGAAATATGCTCAAAATCTTTTTTTTTATGTAGGGGCTTAAAAGTTTACAAAATACCTTTATAAATTACTTAGAGCATTAATGCTGTTTTAGAGAATTCAAAATTAATGAAGTGGATAAAAAAAATCACTGAATATACACTTGTATTAGACTTCTAGCCTGATGACCTTGAACAGAGGGAAGAAAACTTCATTAGTTCTTACAGGATTGGATGTCTATAATGCTACCAGTAAAAGTATACATTTATCTCTCCTCCAAAAAGTGTAAAAAAGGTTCAGTTATTTAACAGCTCATTCCTGTCCAGTCCTGTCTGCTGGACCCCTCTTCCCAATTTAGCCTCTTTGCTTGCAGAAATCATAAGTAAATTTAACACCTACTATTTTAATAACTATTGACAACATAAATGAAATTTAAAAAACATGGTGATATTCTCAACCGCCCTTTTTATTACAGTGTTTAAATTTCCATGCTTTTCAATGTTAAATTCAACACTGATTCCAACAACTTCCCTCTTTCCTCCCCATCAGAATTATTGCTAACCAAAACCGATGTTTCTCCTTGGCAGAGGGCGGAGAGAGAGCAGTCAGATCAGCTGAAGCCGGAGAGGGAGGGGGAGAGAGAGAGCAGGAGGCTCAGTCCCCTCCCCGTCAACGACCGGCAGCCTTACGACAAACACCATGAACATGACTACTCGCGCTCGCTGGCTCGTGAGCGGTCTCCGGAGGTACTTACGATATATTCAGTGCACAATTTCTCTGTTCACATTACACACGAGTGTTGTCAATGTTACAGTTTCATTTCTAAAATACAAGAGAATTAGTCAACTTGAAGGAGACGAATTACATCAAAACAGTATTCAAAGTTCTCCTCAAGAACAGAGGGCTTTTTGAATGAGGAAAGCTTTTACCTTCTTCTTAAATGGTGATCGATCAATTATAGCTGCAGATCGCACATCTTTGGAAGGTAGGGGTTAATTTCAGACGGAGCACACCGGGGCGCAGCTCCAGTACTTTTTAGAACACCGGAGCACACCGGAGCGCAGCCCCGGTACTTCATAGGTCACCGGTGCGGCTGCGGACCTTTTTAGTGGCCACGTAAGACACAATCCAGGCCAGTACGATCGTGTACTGGTTGTGTTCGGTATTACTCTTTTCTACATCGTTCTTATACATACATCACAAAGGCCCAAATTCAATTATAATCTATACAAATTTTTCGGGAGAGGGCCCCCTGACCACCCGGGGGTCCTGCTGGGGGTTATTCCGTAACCGCTCCTGGCCCCCGTTGTGACATAGCTCCGGTACTTTTTCCTTTAGAAATTAAGCCCTGTTGGAAGGTTTATTATACAATTTTGAACGTAATATCATGGTTTCATTTCTAACAAGTTCGATCTATGAAAATTCATGGAAATTTCTTTCCAATTTCCTATGATACATTTGAATATCCTTAACCTATTTTAAATAATTACTAGAGGCTTGAAGGGGCTAATAGCCCCTAAGCATAATCCTTTACTATTAGTACAAAATACCTTCTTAGTTTATAGGCTTTTGGATCCACAAAATTATGAATATATCTAGAATTGGTTTTAAGTAAACAAAGCAGACCTTTTTACATCACAATGGTTTTTAAATTACAGCGATTTTACGTTATTTCTCATTTTATAGTAAACTTAAATCAATTTCAGTATTTTCCCCGAGTCCTTGTGAAGGAGACCTTCGATTTCAGCCCCCTCCCATCATCCTGCGACCTTCCAAACGCCCACAATTTCGGCGCAAAAATTTCCCTTACGTAATTATATATAGATCATTTGGTATTAAATCTGCATCATTATAACATAAACTAAACAAACGTACTTAATTTTTTGTAATTTTAAACTATGAAAAAAACTCAAACCCTTAATTATTATAAAATCAGAAAATCTTAAATTTAAAATATTTTTGTTGTACTACATTGAACGTGCATAGTTAGCTGCATTTTGAGATAAATCCCACATGTCAACATATACCTTATGGCTTTGAATCAAGCATTAGCACCACATGTTTAATATAAACAAAGCAGACGTTTTACAATCCCAATGCATTTTAAATGGAAGATATTTTTCGTTATTTCTCAATTTCTGGTAGATTGGACATAATCTGATATTTTTCCCGACCCCCTGGGACCAACACCTTTAATTTGAGCCCTCTCCCATCATCCTGCGAGCTGTCAAACTCTCAAATTTTTGATTTAAAAAAATCGCTTACAGAATTAGTAATATAGACCTAATTGAAGGCTTGAAGGGGCTAAAAGCTCCTAATGAGGGAAAATTCAAACAATCCTTATTTATTACAGTACAAAATACCTTGATAGCAAACTAAATCTACCTTATATTGATATCTAGCTTACCACACGGTTTTCAATCAAGTATCAGCATCACATGTTTCATGTAAACAAAGCAGACATTTAAGATCCCAATGCTTTTTAAGTGGCAGATATTTTACGTCACTTCTCGTTTTCTTGTAAATTTCAAACAATTTCATTATTTTTCCCGTCATCACGGAATAGAGACCTTTAATTTAAGCCCTCTCCCATCTTTCTACGACTTGCCAGACGCCCACAATTTTGACGCAAAGAATCGCCTTACGAAATTAAATATATGATTATTTGAATTTAAAATGAAATGATTAAATTGTCTCAAAGACATACAATCCATATACAGTCACTGCATTTATGGAAACAATGTGTTTTTTTACTGAAGTTTGCGGTTTTAAATGTAAAATCACTCTTTTTTATTATTTCAAAATGGCATCAAAACTGCTAATGATTGTGGCTCCATAGAATGAAATTCCAAATGTTTCGTTCTAGCTTTTCAAAAGCTCAGTAAAGAATGTTCATTCTTCCTTCGTTCAGAAAAGAATGTTGTTTTTCAAGTGAAGAATATCCTTAAAAATTTCAAAATTCAAAGTAAATTTTTATGTATTGTAGAAATTCAAAGGAAGAATTAAAAAACACCTCATATTTAAAAAAAATTACAAGGCTCCATATAGCACCTGTAATGTCAATGAACAAGGTTAAAAGCCAGTTTTGCAGGTCATCAACACGTCACAGGCTGTACAGGATGATATTGACCAATACACGAAGAATGTTCACTCGCCGGTAAACAAAGATGAACGCCAACCAGACCACAACGGCTCCAGGAGGTAAGTGTGGGTGATTTAAAATGATAAAAAAAGCTAAAAGTTGTTTTTAAGGTTTTTTCAAGTATTTTAAATTTGTGTTAAAATGTAGCTTGCAAAGCAGATAGGAGTATCGATAAAGCCAAGTTTAGTTTTTTGATCCGGAAAGTGCAAGATATCACTGTTCTATAAGTAGACTCTTATCCGGAACTCTCGGGACCAAAGCCAGTCAGAATAACGGGTTTTCTGGTGAAACCGACTTTTCCCGAAATAAATTATTAAATCAAAATGTTTAAAATTAGATCGTTATTGAGAATTTTTATATTATATGTGTGGAGGAGTCGTGGAATAATTAAGAAACTCACTTTACTTAAACTGAAGAGAGCATAGTACTTTAAATTTGTCATTACTAGTCTCAAATATCTTCCCAAGAGAATTGTTGATACATTACCGTCCATTCCATGCTGATCATGTGTGGTTAAACTACTGACTTGATAAAAATTGTCCAGTTAAAAATAGGTTACTTCCGCCAAGAGCAATCTGGTCTAACAATGTACGGTTAAAAGGTGTCCAGATAAGAGGGCGTTTAATGTAATTAACCATTAAGTTCTGTAAGAGATTAAATTAAATTTACTCTTAAAACGATTCAGCCACATTTACATCCTTCCCTCAAATCGGAAATCATCTTCTGACAACTTCCAGGGCTTGTAACAGTTCTTGAGGTTGAAAAAAATAAAAAAATAACTCAAATAAGAAAAAAAATAACCAAAAAATAACCTTTTGTACACAAAAAATGCTGCTAAAAATTAGAAAACCGGCGTTATACTGGGGATAGTACATTCTTAACCTTGGTAAAAAAGAAAATCTCGACAGACTAATCACAAATCTGCCTAGATTTGATGGCGAGGATTGGTTTTCACGCAACGAGACTTAGTTTTCATGCATTTTAGGATGATGAGATTCGTCTGCCTCGATACTGCTACGAGATCATCTGACAGATGAATACTGTAAACAGGGCTTGAAGCAGTTCTTAAGGTTGAAAAAAATAAAAAAATAACCAAAATTCCAAAAAAATAACAAAAATAACCGAATTCCAAAAAAAATAACAAAAAATAACCGAATTCCAAAAAAAATAACAAAAAATAACCAAGAGCAAAAAAAAACAAAAAAATAAAAAAAATAACCTGTTACAAGCCCTGAACTTCAACAGCATAAATCCCCCCCCCCCAAATTGAACACAATTTCTTTCAAAAATCAGTCTACTGATATTATTTATCAAATACCACTGACGTATCATCGTACAGCCGAAACTACATGACTTGGAACCTTAAACTTTGCATGGACATTCCTCTTAGGGCTTAGGCATCCGCTAAGAACGGGTTTTTTCACAATTTCCTCAAGGCTATGCCCTATAGTACTTTAGTTAAACTATAGAGGCACTTATGAAGTTGTCATGGCAATCTAATGACAAATGAAATAAAACGTTAAATCATGAATCACAAGAATTTTTTCTGTTTTTCCACCGGTGAACCTGGGTTGATAAGCTAGTACTTAACAAATGAAAAAATACAGAAGAGTCCCGCTATCCCGAACTAATTGGGACTGACCCCGGATCAGATTAGCTGGAAATTCGGAATATGCGGATAATGAATAAAATCGATAGATATTTAGGATACTGGAGTACGACTTTTATATTATGCCAAGATAAATATAGGGATTGTAATTTCCGGCCGATATCTAGCTTAGTAATCGCCATTTCCAACGGAATTAGAACATCACAATCGTAATTTTCAGTGAGGTACCGAAGTGGATTGTCATAGGAAGCCGATATAAAGGTTGGCGTTCATTGATCGCAGCTGATAGTTGTTGTCTTTCTGGCCAAGATAGAGTACTGGAAAAAAAAACTATTCTCAATTCTGCGGCTGCGATATACAGTTTGATTGTCATTACACCAAGTGTGCTTGGCGATCATCACTTACAGCCGCGATTTTACAGTATAACATCCCATTACACCCTCTATATGCTTTACGATTGTCACTGATGGCCACAATTAGGCAGTATGATTGCTAAATACACCTGAAATGCTTTGCGATCAGCACTTATGGCTGCGATTACGCAGTGTATTTATAAACCACACAGGATTTGTGCTTTGCGATTTTCACTAACATAATTGTTTTTGACGATAAAGTATGTTTGGAACAGGGGGATTTTCGGATTAGCGGGATTTGTAATAGCGGGACTCTACTGTAGTAATTAATAAATTAAATTGGGCGAAAATCCAAAAAAAAACTTGTCTGCCTTAGGGACTCCTCCCCTCACGACTCGGGGGTGGAAGTAGACGAGCTGGACCCCCGTGGGCCGCCCCTGGCCACGGTCTACTGCAGCGCCGAGCATGCCAAGAACCTGAAACTCGAGAACCAGAAACACCAGCCCCTGCCTGACACCATCGAGGACAGCTTGTACAGGTAACACTACCTAATGCTACACTGAGAGACAAGTTCTACAGGTAACACTACCTAATGCTACACTGAGAGACAGCTTGTACAGGTAACACTACCTAATGCTACACTGAGAGACAGCTTGTACAGGTAACACTACCTAATGCTACACTGAGAGACAAGTTCTACAGGTAACACTACCTAATGCTACACTGAGAGACAAGTTCTACAGGTAACACTACCTAACGCTACACTGAGAGACAAGTTCTACAGGTAACACTACCTAATGCTACACTGAGAGACAAGTTCTACAGGTAACACTACCTAATGCTACACTGAGAGACAAGTTCTACAGGTAACACTACCTAACGCTACACTGAGAGACAAGTTCTACAGGTAACACTACCTAATGCTACACTGAGAGACAAGTTCTATAGGTAACACTACCTAACGCTACACTGAGAGACAAGTTCTACAGGTAACACTACCTAATGCTACACTGAGAGACAAGTTCTACAGGTAACACTACCTAATGCTACACTGAGAGACAAGTTCTACAGGTAACACTACCTAATGCTACACTGAGAGACAAGTTCTACAGGTAACACTACCTAACGCTACACTGAGAGACAAGTTCTACAGGTAACACTACCTAACGCTACACTGAGAGACAGCTTGTACAGGTAACACTAACCTAGCTCTACACAGGTAATGCCTACCTAACGCAATACTAAAAGGCAGTCTGTACAACTAGTGCCTGCCTATCGCTACACTGGAAGAAATTTTTTATGAAACACATAATTTTTCTTAAATTTTGGTTGGAAAAATGTAAATTTGTATGTTAGGATATTAAGGACAACATACACATTGGTTAAAGCAAAGGTAATTGAAAACGTGATTTAAATTGATAAATCATCATTGATGGATACATTTTGTCTGTGACCTACCAGGTGAAGAAGGTCCTGACTGCATGTTTCTTTCATTAAAAAGGTGATTTCTGCAGGACTCTCCATGCTATTTGTCTGATCTGTCCCATCCTTACGATGATAATTCCTAACATGACAGTAACCTGTACAATATCTGTGTGTGCAAGAGATGGCTAGCAGCATTTCTTGAAATTTCTGGAATCGAGTAAACTGATCACCCTGATATACAAGTAACTTAGATTGAGCATTATTCTTTCAGTACAATGTCAGTCAGCTACATTTTGATACAGAATTTGTGATGTACTTTTGTATTCCAACAAAAATTCAGTTACTGCTTTATTTTTTAATCTTTAACAGGTCCCTGCAAATGAAACAGAAGAATCCAGGCATGGCACTGAATGTACAACCGAGAGCAGCAGCAGTGGGGGTGAAAGGTTACGGGGCTCCGGCTCCGACGCAGTGCAGCAAACTGAAGGTCTACAGGCCAAAGACCGCGGGCAACATTCACCGGAGGGAGTCCCACGATGAAATGGTCCGCCCGAAGACTTCACAGCCGAAGCGGAAAGAACACATGTCTGAAATAGAACTGGCATTGTGCTGGGACTTGAAGCCTGTCGATCCATCCGACGAACCGAAACGTTCCCCGCACATCGACGGGAGCAACGGAAGCGCCGCTCCGGCCGTGTTCGCTCTGGTGCATCAACCGCCAACGCCTCACGAAGAGGTCGGAACTCCGGAGGACAGGAAAATGGAGAAGAGACATTCGGCCGATAGTTTGAAATCTATAAGTAGAGATAGTGCGGACAAGGCGAGAAATCGCCCGAAGACCGCTTGGGGCGAGGATGAGAAGAAGGCGAAACAGTTGCAAGACAAGTTGAGGAAACTGCAAGAGCGGTCCAACCCGTCGGCAGTGATGGATATAATCAACAACAACACTAAAGAGAACAACAACCCCAACGTCCTTCCGGGTGAGAGAAAAACTTCAGCCGCCTCGGAGCAATCGAGGAGAAAAAGTGTGAGCGGTCAACAATCGTTGAAATCTTCGGAGATAGATTCGCACAAGATGTCCAAACAGAAACATTACCAAAGCTCCCCCAACTTGACCACAGTGGGGGTTCAGACCAACGGGGAAGGGAACGGCAAGAATGGCAAGAGTAGACTGCTCAACAACCGTCCCTGTATGGCTTGCGATGCGAAAACCTCTTCCCACGGCTCTCTGAGGGACGAGAAGAGGCCCAAGCCTGAATACAAAATGGCGTTTAAAGCGGGTAAACCGAACAACGGCAGTGGGAACGGCAGTTTGAACAACAGTCAAGATTTGAGTAGCACTTCATCTAGGCCTCATACATCAAAGCCTGTTCATATTCCGAAAATGAAACTTCCGTATGCCAAGAAAGGTTATTCTATCGGGACTCTCGCTCCCCCGTTTTCACTGTGGCCTGGGACGACGGGCCAGGACTATCCAGAGCACTGGAGGCTGGCTTCTGTCTACCAACACTCCTACAAGCCAGTGGAACTAAGACGGAAACCGTTGTTGCAAAGTGTTTATCAATAACTTAGTGATTTTTATAGAAACTATAGACATTTTTTAGAAAACTTCTTCACTTCTTCTCTTCAAGCCGATTAGGAGTGGACTTTTTAAAGCAATCGTATTGCTAATTTACATTAGGTGTTTTTGACAGAGGGCTCTAGGCCTGGTTTGATAATAATTAAGTGTTAGGAGTGCTGGCTCCACTTGTTGAAACCCAGCGACCAAAAAATAACAGACTGGCCTTCCAAAGATGCCTTGAGCAAATAGCGTGGATTTTAATTCAAAGTGCTTCATTAACATTGGTACATAAACAGTTAAGATAAAATTTGGAAATTATATAGCAATGAACGAATAATATCACCTAGCCACAATACTGAAGTTAGGTATTTTTTTTGTACAGTTCAATTTTTACTGCAACTGCTGAAAAACTAGTTTTTAATTTTTTTTCAGTTGTATTCATTGATGTAAATAATTATCTTTAAAGCAAGTTAGGATAATACCTTTTATTGCACCATAACATGAAATATCTTAGCAATTTACAGTCCATTCCTAAGATAAATTAAAAACCTAGTGTTTATTCTAAATTTAATAAAAAATTACCATTCTCGATTAAAAAAAGCTTACTAATATAATATTTGTTTGAAACAATATTTCCCATTTTGTATATTGTGACTGAAGCCAAGCTTGGCGGTAGCATGGTAGTAGCCACGCGTCATGGCCCGAAATATTTAAGTATGAAAGTTGCGACTCCATAGCCGGACTCCCACCTTGGTTCCATTACCTTGGCTGGAAGTTCAACTGTTACACGATATTAACAGTTTATGCTATTCTTTGGTCACTGGTAAAAACCATAGACAGTTGAAATTAGTAAATAAGTTAATTGGCTTTAAAATATTCCACCGTCACTCCTTCATTTAAAAATACAAATTAGTTTTAAACATTCATTAATTGTTAACCATTGACCATATCATTTCTTTATTGGCCTATTTAAAAAATTAATGTTCATAACTGAGAGGCTGAAAGTGACTATGAAATATTTTTCAAAGTACATACATTTTTTTAGTTCATCAAGTGAATTTGAACTAATTTTAATTTTAAATATGCCTGATCTCCTTAGAATAGAAACTTTAAAAACAAAAAGTTTCAATTATTTTTAAAAGACAAAATTGTACAGTATATATTGTTTTTAATGTTGAATCAATACATGATTAAAAATGACTGGTAAACCCCAAAAAATAATAATTTTCTCTGTTAGCGTATTTGATTTCTTTCAATAAATATATCAGAAAGAAAAATGTAGACCTTCACTATAGTCATTTTAATAAACTGATGTAAAAATTAGTTTAGAACTGAATACAAGCATTAAAATGAAATATTTACAAAAAAATCATGTTTCCATAAACAATAAATGATTTTTGTAAAGTTCAAATACTAGAAGTCACCATTCCCAATTTCTTGTCAATAAAAATACTGATATTGGCATTTCACGTTATGATGAAATGTACATGTTGAAATGTACATTGATTGTTGTGTAATTTAATTGTTGAAATAGTATTATTTTAGCAAATTTCCCATGTCGGGGAGTAGCCTACTTTGTTTATTGTTGTAATGTTAATTTTTTATATTTTTAGTGTTGATCTCTACATTAGATGTATGTAGATTTTTTGTTATTTAAATCAAGTATTGAAATAACTGATTTGTATATTTGAACAATATACTTTATAATGATGTTTGCTTATGTTTGTCATTATATTCAGTGATACTGAGCCAAAGCTCACAAGTTTGCAACCCTATTTTTTAGCCAAGCAGGTGTCCAAAGGGATGATTAACTAAACAGTTATTGGGAGACTTAACAGATAGCTTAATAATTAATATTGTACTGGATTCATTAGCCTACTATTTTCTACTCAATTAGTGTTCACCTGCTAGCTAAGGTGTAAGAATTGTTTAAAGAATTGAACCTTAAACACATTTTTATTAAGTACCCAAACAAAAAAGTACACGCACAAGATAAATGATTGATACAGAATTTTCATGAGTTTCCTTTGGCTGTGAAAATTTTGAGAAAGGCATTTAAATGAAATTGATAAAACTTGAAAACTTCTTGAATATGCTTTGAATTTTAGGTGTAGTATATTTGAAATAGTGATATCAATAACAAGTCTTCTCAAAAAATTGTTAAATGCGTAAAGAAATAATTTTGTAAACTTAGAAGGGTAAGAAAGCCAAAATATTTTTATCGCTTGGCTAAATAGTTGAACATATGAATTAAGATCAATCAAATGTGAAGTTTTATTTTTCAAAATATTTTTAATAGATGTGTCTGATATTATATAGAGTAGCAATAATTTTTATTGCGCCATTTCTGAGCAATTTTGAACTGAGTGCAAAAATAGAACAATAAAGATTTATACTCCCGATACGATTATTATTCTATTGAAGTAACCACTGCTTAAGTTGTTATCGCCTTAATTTTTCAATTGTAGGTTGAATGTGTTTATTATTTGTTGTTTGTTTCAATTTTTTTTTCTAAAAGTCTGCATCTAGCCAAAGAGTGTCTAGTAAAGTTGAATAGGGACACAATTCATCCTTCCTTAAACCAGCAGAAAAAAGAAGAAAACTGCTGGCGTGAAATTCTTATCAATCTTCCATTCAAGCAGGTCACTAATTTAAGCCCATCCACCTACTAAGCATTGATATGCTTAATCAGGTTTGCACAAGCAGCGGAATCAAACTGAGACTCAGTATATCTGCCTTACCAGGCGCTTTGTTGAAATTCATTCTTGGTGGTGGTGAGTTTATTTTTGATTTTTGCAGACATTTGCCATCACTGATAAATAAAGTTTCACAATGTTTCAGAAAGTTGATCGGTAATCTGATCCTGCCTTCGGGTAGAAAGAAACCTAGAACATACCAGGATTTGTAGCACACTACCTTGCTGAGGTTAACATATTGTGAGAATTTTGAACAGAATTATTAAAAATTACCACATTTGATGACATTTTATATTCCCTATCCCTATTTCCTTTGTTAAAATTGTGATTTCAACGCATCATTGTATTTCGTTTGGTTTTCAGCATTAGTGTTTTAGGCTGCTTTTCCAGTTCTCTCATTTAGCGTTTTAGACTACTTTTACAGTTCTCTCTCTTAGCTAGGCTTTTTTTTGTCCAGGACCTCCTAGCTATGTGTTTCTACTCTTGTTAAGTTCTGGATTCCTTTTCATTTGAAGATGGATCAGATTCCAGATCCCAAAAATTGTGAAACTTGTTTCTTCCTTAACAGTGATGGCCTATGTCAGCAAAAATCAAAATCAAAACATAAACTCAGTGGCAAATCAGCTCCTGTTGCATTTTGGCTGCCGTGTGTGAAAAGGAATTACACAGCAGTTTGAAGTCGGGACAGATTAAACAGATGTTATAATGTAGTAAGAGCTCGATCTGCCAATAGATCAGCTGGCAGTTACGAATGTTGATTTGTAAAAAAAAAACAGAACTTGTAAAACATCTTTAAAAACAATAAGTTTCAAAAGATTATTGAGTTAAGGATAGGGCATTTGCCAGGAATTTTTAGGGAATTGATAGGAAAGCAGGCTTACCTTTAAATAAGTCCACAGAACACATAAAGTTCACAAAAAGTTTGGAAATTTTCGTGGTCACTGACCACTTTATCAACCACTAGAGAAATGGCAGTCCATTGAACTGCCATTTCTCTAGTGGTTGATAAAGTGGTCAGTGACCACGAAAATTTCCAAACTTTTTGTGAACTTTATGTGTTCTGTGGACTTATTTAAAGGTAAGCCTGCTTTCCTATCAATTCCCTAAAAATAAGTTTCAAAAGAGTTTGCAGTGGGAAGTAAAATAAGGTAATAAGTAACAATCAAAGCTCCAATTATATTTTTTCAAAAATTTCCATATAGAACAAATTGGTACACTGGAATGGTAAAGATAAATCCATTCATTACTCACTTTAAGTCACTGAATACAATTTAGAATCGACGATTTAAAATCTGGGAGTCGTACCAGGTGTTATCGATTTTCTTAAAGCAATATACATAATGTTTAATAAGCTAACTAACTGTTTGAATTTTGATGTAATATAATGATCAGATAAATGTCTTAACGTGATGGAGCTGAACTTAAACGTAGACACAGTGCATTATTATGGTTACATATTTGGCCGTGAAAAATTTACGGCCCATAGCATTGGCCAGCCAAGCAACTAGAGAAAGATTTTGAGTAAACAATCTCCTGCACATGTGGCATGTGCGATATGGCCGTCCAATCGCAGAGCAAAAAAAATTTAAAACATTATTAAAACAAAATAAAAATGTACTTTTAATTCATAACACAAATAGGAAAACCCAAAAAGTGACTATACTTTAAAAATTAAAATGTGTGAAATTTCATTACAAACTAAAATCCTTACTTATTTTAAAACAAATCTTGATGTTAAAAAAGTTAAAATCTATAACAAATTCCTGCAATATGGCCATCAAAAATCATTTCAGGAAGATCTGCTTCCTGAATACCAGCTGAATTGACCACCAATATCAGCTGTCAAAACAATAATTTGATTCCAATCGCTGGTTCAATCACCTGTTCAAGGCAGAAGGCGACTGTACTCTTGGAAAAATGTACTCTTCTTGATACCTTCAAAAACTTTCATTGCATAGTGAAACCTGAAATGTCAAATAAAAAATCTTAAAATTGAACTTTTAATCTAATAAAAATAATTTTTCAACCAACGTAGGTCTAATGTAGCCTATTTTAACACATTCGCTACCGATGACACTTAAATGTGACGAGACCAGCCCATTTCACTGACCGATGCTGTCAACCGAGCACCCATTACAGATCAAAGATAAGTGAATTGAACTTACCCGCAGACTAACGGATCAGCGTCCAAGCTAACCAAAGAACTATCTAAGTCACTTTCCCATTGAAATTCTAGGTCAGTTAAACTAAACACCTCTAAATCCTTTAACTAAACAGTTAATAAGCACCTCTAAAAATGTTTTAGACACATTTTCTTTTTGCAAAACTCAAGAAAAATACTAAAAAAACCGATAAACCATAACATGACTGCAAAGATGCTGGGACAGCATGCTACTGGTCAATCTAATGCTACCAAATAAAAAAGAAAGAAATATCCCTTCAAGGGACAAATCTACCATTATATTCAATAAACACCCCTGCAGACTGACAGGAAAAATTCATTTTCTAGCCCAGTTATTTGTAGATGTATAAATTAAAGTGTATCCGCATCGACAATAAGTAACATTGGGCAACTGGAAGAATCTCACATGTCATTTTAGTCAATGTCGGGCCAACGTAGGAATCTGGTGAGTCAGTTATTGGTGACTTCGGTCAATGTAATGGATATTTCCTAATATTGTCAGTGGTGAATGTTAAGCAGAATATTACTGACGGTGATTTAAAAAATAGTTCTCACCAGTTCTTTTCCGAGAGTGGAGTGGTGGTTAGCTGACAGGTTGCGATGCCTTTCAGTTGTTGCTTCATTTTCACCAGAAGATCTTCATATCCTGGGTGGCCTCGAAAGTGGCCGTTTGGTTCTGAAAACCCAAAAAAATCATTAAGAATAAAACCAAAAGAAGTCAAGGTTTAATTTTATTTACCAATCGCCAGTGACTTTTAATACATTTTTAAACAAGAAGTACAACGTGAATGTCCCGTTTTTTATTAGAGAGGAAGGGGCTGGGGTGGAAGCCTTAGCACTGACAGGCTGCTGACCTGTCCTTTTTGCATCTTTAACAATTTCTTCTAACAATCTCCTAATCCATCGACATGGGGGCATGGGTCGTCATGGGTCAGGAACATGGGACATCCTTATCTAAGATGGGATTTTTCCACATTGCTTGATTTGTATGGCATGTCAAGTTATCATAAGGCCTCAGAATATTTTTTTTCTCCACTAAGATTAAATTACTTGAGGGATAACCTTTTAGGATGCTAAACTCTATTTAAATCTGTTCTTTCACCTTCTAAATAGACACACCATTTTTAAACACTGTAAAAAAGGATTGCTTGATTGGTCGGTAGCGAGACTTGGCTGAAATTGAAAGCAGGATTAAAAGCTTAGGCCCCACTATCAGTCATAGAGTTGGGGCAATAAATGCAGTGACAAAACGTTCTTTACTTCCTGAACGACAATCGTACCACTATACCGATCATGTCTCACCCTCATCGACCAATGACGGCAGCAGGAACAGATTCATGGGCTCCTGGTCCAGAGCGGCAGGGGTCAGAGACGGCATCACCCCTCCGTTGGCTATCCCCAGGCCACTGTGCAACTGTAGCATTGACTTGCAGAACGCCATCTTGTACCATTCCTGTGAGAAGTTTCACATTGCTCAGTTGGTTTACTTAAAAATGTTGCGCAACAGTAAATTTTACATGCTGTATAGATTAGAAGAAAATATTGTTTTAAAGTAGTTTTTTAAAAAGTTATAAAGAATAGATTTCTGACTAGCCATATTATTATTAACAGTAGGGGAATTTTCATCTGGTAGAAAATCTTGGTCCTAAACTAGATCCTCAAAACAATTAATTGGCAAAGATTCAAGGCTAGACTCAGCTGGGATAATGGGATAATAATTATTATCGGTGTTGACAAAATGAGTTGCCTGGTCTTCGTCAGAACAAGGCTTTCACCAACCCACGCTCATCATTCATATTTGGTAAAAAATGTAAACAGTGTTCTTAAATCAAGGTGTACAACAATTTTAGGTTAACGTGACAAAATTATATTTCCATGTAACCAAACCTCACTTTTCTTGTGGTCAAGCCTCCGGATTACTTAAAATATATAAATCGGTTTAAATACCAGCTTCTCGTAATCCAAGTGGACTATGATTATCCAAGTGGACTTACTTGGATTACGAGAAGCAGGTATTTAAACCGATTTATGTAACCAAACCATCCGGAAACCACAACATCTATACCCAATATCCACTTTGCTTTTGAAGTCTGTAAAAATGAACTGTCTCAGGTATGTAGCAATAATCTTCACCACACATCACCTGGTTTATACACTGTCATGATCCAGTATTGTGGATTTAAAACTGTCCTATGTGAGTGTTTGGTACAAGACCTGTTCTTCAAATAGCTGGATATAGCCTAACAGATAATTCTTCACATTTCCAAACACAATTTTCAGCCAAGAATTGCATTACCTACTGAATCAACTTTTAAAAACGTAGTTTTTTTTGGGATTTCAGTTAGATTATTAGTGAATTAAATATTTTTTCTGTGAAAATTTATATGAGTTCACTTTACATGCAAAGAAATTATGCCTTGAAAGACTAGTTTAATGTGATAGAAAATATTATAGCTTAAAACTTGCATGGAATTTATATTATTAATTAATAAGTTTGCAGGCCTTTTCAGTACGAGAGAGGATCAACATGCCTACAGTACAAGACAAGCTCAAGATCTTGATCTTCCTCGTTGTCGTCTTAGCCGCTCTTTGAAAAGTTACCCGCGTTCTGTGATTAAAATGTACAACAACCTGCCTTCAAGAGTGCGGGATCTGGACTTAAAATCTTTCAAGCGGGAGTTGCGTAAATGCCTTGTCGATAGGCCACTGTATGGGCTCGAGGAGCTGAATGAGGTGCCACTCCTTTCCTCTTGAGTCATGTCCGCCAAAAAGTGCCAAAGTGTAGTAAGTGTGTTTTGTAAATATCGGTTTTATTGTTAGTAGTAATTTGATGCAATCTATCTGGCAGATGCCGGTCAACGATGGAGGCTACAAGTATTACAAGTAAGTAAGTATTGAAATATAGAAAAGGCCTACATAGAGACTACATGTCAGTCTACCTGTTATCCTAAGTAGAATTTCTTTAGCCTTCACTAGGTAATAATTCTTTGTTGTTTAAAAATTGTAAAATTTGAGACATGAAACTATAAAAAAAAACAATAATTGTTTGGTGGAAAAGAAATTATGGTTCCCCTGATTTTGCTAAAATAGTCGCAAAGAATGGCGAAATTTTGCAGAACGTGCGTGAAAGTCCAAGTTGAAGTTACGTTGCCAAGATAACAAACTCAAAACATAACCCTAAGCCAGATAACAATTCTACCATTTTTTATTCAACAACTGCAGAGATGGTGAGTGAAATAGGTAAATTAAAACTAGGAAATCTTTGACAAGCAGGCTGAAATCTGACGTTACCTGCATGATCTTAACTCGTTCGACGGAGAAGTCAGTCGTGGTGCAGTGAGTGTGGGTGAACATCAGCTGTGGGAAATACTCCACCAGACCTTCATCTGCCGAGGTGTTGGTGGCAGGCTTCAACATAGCCGCTGTGTGGAGAAACCTGTGACGTTGTGACAAGGCAATTCAATTGAAATCGTCAAGTAGCAGCAAATATGCTGGTATTCCTATTTTCCAATTAAAGTAAATTACCATTATGAAGTTCGGTTGTTTTGAAAGGAAGGATACATGGTTAACTCACCTGAAAATGGTGTGAAGTAGCACAGGACATAGAAAGAGAGACAGAACAAACCTACAGTAAACAGGCTACAGGCTAGTCCGACCTCCGATAGTCCGACTCCTCAGTTAATCCGACCATGCCACCGAGGAAAGTAGGCCTCCGCTAGTTCGACCTCAGCGGGGTTTTCTCATCGGTTAGTCCAACCACGCAATCGGAAATTGATGTTTGTTTACATTTCCGGTGCATTCCTCCATTCAGGTTGGCTCCTGACGATGACGTATTACTCATTGGGAGTGCGTATGTCGTTCAGTAGAGCAATAATATTTGGTGAGGTTAGTTTTTTTTGTCCTAATGTCGTTTTTTACAGTACGGCAGCTTGTTAAACACTCTTAATGCAATTTTTTCTGATCAAAATACAGTTTTTGTACGTTTTCATGTCAATAAAATGAGTTAATCCGCTAATCCGACCTTCTTGCTGTTCTGACCATGCCCCCGGTCCCGTAGGTGACGGATTAGCGAGGTTCTACTGTATTTCGTCTCTAGAGACTTCCCCAGATGGGGGAGGGAGTGGAAGAGAGAATAATTGCCAGTAACGACAGTATTGAATATTAAGAGTTCAGTATTTTACAATTTTTCTTGTACCTTAATCTGAAGAAGCCCCAAACAGAGACAAAATATTACGTGTTTTGTCTCCCTTCCTGTGTTCTTTAATCTTCAGGTAAGATAGCTGTGAATCCTTCTTTTAAAAACAGCCAAATACTAGCCAAGAGCTTTTTTTCACCAACACAATCATTATGAAGTTCTACAAGTCACTGAACTCTCTCAAATTTCAGCTTGTTAGGGCCTAAATGCAAAGATTTGTGGTCATGTATTGAAGTAGCTCTTGCAGGTAGGTAAACAAATTAATTTGGATAATTAGTTCAACACTGGTAAAACCTAGTTTCCAAAAAGAATTCTTCAAAAAATTAGATCCCAAATGAGTCAACCTCAAGTAAATTATGATAATTACCAATTATTTTGTGTAGATCTTTGTGGAAATTAAGTCACATATTTACACTTTCTGGTGTTATTTTCTGGCAGAAAGTGCTGGATGTCCTTAGTTCACATCCAATTTAAATGCCTTTTAACAACTCCGACTATGATTAGCGAGCCTTCACAAAGACGAAAGACTCACACAAGGTCTACTCCAATTCTGACTAGGTATTGAGTAATTTAAAGAGAAAAACCCTAATTTAATAATACTTACAATTGCAATTACAAATAACATAACAAACTAGCCACTTAGTAACAGCAGAAAAATGGTTTAAATTTAAAACCATCTGATCTTTACAATCTCAAAATAAAACCTTGGTTTTCAATCTGAGATTTCCTGCCATACAGTCTGATCATCTACTGCTTCTTATGTTGTGCCTGAAGTTGACAACTAAAATAGTATATTTCATTACTAGGGGCTAAAGTGACACTTTTCGTACAAGGTCAAGTTTTAAGACCGAGGTCAAGATAGAAAAATTACCGAATAACGAAAAGCAGCTTTAGGTCCATAGACGATATTTTTCATTTTACCGCTCAATAAAACAGGCTAACTACTTAAGGAAACCAAAATATTACCTTTCCAAAATATCTCCCAAAGAGGCTTTCATTTTGTTATTGCTGCATAAAACAATCAACTGATTGTTTCATTTGTGTTAGGTTAGACTGACAACAATGAAGAGCTATCAATGTATAAAACGTATTGAACAATCGATTGGTGAAATGAGCGAGTTTCACAAATCGATTAAACCGACAACAATGCAACAATGATTTACAATTTATAATAAAAACCGATAACCACTCTCGATGCAATCGATAGCTCACCGTCGTCACTGATGTATACACATTTGCAGTTTTAGTTCATTATAAACTAACAGCTGACGTCTTCGACATCAGCTAATTCTGTTTCTCCCTGGGGTGAAAAGAGCGTCTTTAGGCTCACAACACACGTAATGAAAACTGCCGTTTTCACAGCCATATAACAAACGAAAACTATGTTTTATTTCTACTGACCCGATATTGGTAGGACTGACGAAACCATCCTGTACGAACAGCACGACGTGACACACCGACATGAGGAAAGCCGTTAGCTGCAGGGACAAGACTTCGCAAACGTTCTCTACCGGCATCGCGTCCATGTGGCAGTGGATTGCAGGGATCTTCTGCGGCATCTGCAAAATATAATGATCTTTAAGGCTTCAATTTTCCATCAAGGATTCTAGAAAAATTATACTTAATTTGTGGTGTTTTAGTAAAACCTTAAATGTTGGTGGAAGTCTTCAAACTTAGGCTAATACATTTATAGATTGTAAAATATCCAATTAAAAAGGAATGAATTGTAAAAATTGAGAATACCCTTTGTTAACACAAGTTGAAAGATTATTTATTATAGCAACAGCACCTCGTACTGGATATATAAAATAAAAGAACTATTACCCGAATAAATAGCTCCATTATAGAAGGTGAGAGAATCGGTTGACAATCCAGGAAAATGAACCTGTCAGGTGAAATGTAGAAGTCCACTCCAGTCGTGCAGTGAGAGCCCACGATCTGGTGGTCATCGTACTGAGTCTTGAAGATTGTGCTAAAAAATATCATTAAATATTTAAGACGTCAAAATAGACGAACTTCTATCAATTATTCGGAAAATCTGTTGTATTTTCTATAGCAGTTTTTATGTCTTATCCTGTTGCTATTACATATAGGATTTGTATATATCTATCTAGACAAACACCTATCGGACATTCGCCTGATTAACATCAGAGGCCCACTGAGTCTAAAGCGGTCCTTAAACGATCAGTATTTACTGACATTATGTATGACAATACTGGATCATCAATCCACAAACTTTTCATCAATCCCATTTGCAAGTATTCACCAGAATTTTCCATCAATACATCAATACTCACAGCTTTCATCAGTATTTGCTGTTATGTCGGTAATTCTGGCCAGGAAAGGTATGCTTAAGCTTGGTCGGATTTATTCCATCTATTCTTGGATTTTCTTAATGAGTCCATGCGCAGAAAATTTCCGCGCATGTAGGAGAGGTAAAACCCCTCCCGTCATTCATCTTTCCCCTTCAGACCACGGAACGGATTAGAGGAGCTATTTCTTTTTCGTACGCAACTACTATTTAGAAACATGTTTTTAATGGTAACTGTTCTTTTAGCGGTTGCAGTTGCAACAGTTTCTTTTCACTATTATTCAAAAGACAGCTGTGAAGAATTTTTTGCAATTCTTATTTAGATCAGAGGATGAAAAGAAAATTAAGAGTATAGGAAGGTTTTTTTGTCGTGCATACTATATGAAATAGCGCATTTTAAGGGTATATTTTTTCATGTTAACCACTTTTTTAACGTTTAGCTTGACAATCATAGAGTGTGCGTGGTACATTTTTTCATCTCCGTAGTGGTGAACAAAAATGTAAAGATTACTCACAACTGAACTTGGCACTGCGTGTTTACCAGGCCTAGAAAACATTGGCAACGAACATGTTAAAATTGAACTTTTGGTGTCTGCCTGGTGTCAGTCTTATTAGTGAACAAATAGGTAAAGCGAATATGAACCAATTATAAGATTCTTATACGTAAAATATAGGAAATTAGGATGTACTAAAAACACACATAGTTATGATTACTCATGTAAACTTATTTGGTTTTTAAACACCGATTAAAATTTTTAAAATTAAAAATTTCAATTCTCTTTTGATTGATTAAACAAATTTTCAGCATGGATCGTTCCTAAGCGCTCTTTCAAGGCCTCAAACAGCATAATACACCGAATGGTTGCAGGGAAAGTCAGGTTCACCCTGGTTCGACGACAGTGAACTCCCACCATTTTTGACGTTCACTCCTGCTCGTTTGTAGATCGCATTCGCATTCGTCAGCACTCTATCAAGTAGGCCTAAAGCCCTAAACATATAAACTAGAACTTACATCACGTATCAGAAAATCCCGTCTTGGATATCAACGTTAATTTATCCGCTTAACACTGATGCCTTCTTTTATGTTTATTGGTTCGCGAGTTTGAATCGCTAAAGTAGTGGCACTTAACGTTGGTCTGGTGTGACTGCATCCTTTCTCATGCGTGAACGCTAGCAAACTACATCGAGCGTCTGAGAATATAAGGGTAGGCTACTGTTACTCTTGCCGAGTTCTAGGATCAAATAATATTAGTTTAACCCTCTCCCATCATTACATACAATTTGCTAATCGCCTAGTTAACTTCGTAATTAAAAATATAAACTAAACTAATAATAGATTAACTAAGAGTACGCTCCTATGTCGCGTATAGGTCGAACGAAGAGTGGTAAAATTGAATGAAGGCTATTAACTAAAAAAAATTTTAAGTGTATAATTAACTACTCATTTATAGATTAAAACAATCTTTGTGGTATAAATATGGTGCAGTTCAAATTCCAAGAATTTTCATCTAATAATATAAGAGGAGTTAGTTCACAAAGAGTGATTTTCAAGCCGAGTATAACTCACTTCGTTCGAATTAAATAAAAAACCTAATATAACTTAATACTTGTATTATGCTATGATTATTTTTGAGATAAGTATTTTAACAGCCATTTTGTACAAAACATTATCCCTTTAAAATAAGCATTCACATATACAATGTGTAACTAATCCATTTTTTTAACATTATTTATATTCGGCCATAGATATTTCTTTTCTTACCGATAGCCTTAATTTAAAAAGCTATCAACAGCTGTTTTATTTTGAAAACCATATTATTCTTCTCCCGACGCTATGAAAACAAACATTCGTTACTAAAACAAGTTACAAAGTATTAGGTTCAGGGATTATCGTATCAAAGTGACGTATGTAACAGATGTCACGAAACTGTTAAATTAAAAAAACAACAAAAAAAACATATTTGCTTCAGCCAATCGTGATCGAGCATGTCACGTTGAGGGACTGTCATTGGTTAACACTTCCCCTCACGAGATTCTCCATCTCTCTCGCACAGTATCTCAAAAAGTGGTCTCATTAAGAAAATCGGTCAATACATATTCCTTTTTCCTTTTTCTTCCTCTGCATTTTCTACTGATGAAGGATTCTATCAATGACTGGGACAGTGGCATGTAATCCAGCTACTTGGAGGTCACAAAATGTGGATATAAGCAATAGCTTGAGGATACGGTATTTCCTACTGGAGATTAATGTCCCCACTAGTGAATAGATACTACATTTATACTTAAGATCATCCTCATAATTAGAACACATTGGCAAAATTGTGGTTGGATCACTCGTTAGACATAGACATAGACATAGACATTCTTTATTCTGAATAAAATACATAAAACATGTACATCTCAGTCGTCAAAATAATATATGAAATTTGTACTATAAGTAAAACGAACATTTCTATAATATAAAGAAATATATCGAGCATTCAGGCAGACAGGAATTCGTCAATACTATAAAATTCCCTGTCGACTAAAAAACTCTTCAACGCCTTCTTAAATTGAAAGCCCCTCAGACTCCTGATTTCAGCAGGAATTTTGTTAAAAAATATAGGTCCAGTGTACACCATTCCTCTCTCAGAAAGGGTAAGGCGATGTCTAGGTGTGCGGAGATTTTCGCCATGCCTAGTTGGATACCTATGATTTGCGCCCACAACAGATAAGTTATCAATGGTATTCAACGTAGACAAGATCACTTTAAAAATGTACAAAGATGGAAATGTAAGATTATTTAGTGAGCGAAATGTCTCTTTATAAGTGTGCAATGGGGGTAGCCCTTTGATGATACGGACAGCCCGCTTTTGAACCAGGAAAACCTTTTGAGCATGAGGTGACGCTCCCCATAGTTCAATGCCATAGGACATGACAGAGGAGAAACAGCCATGATAAACCATAAGAAGTGAGCCTGGGTCTAAAATAGGATTCAGTGTTCTGAGTGCGTAACAGATACGACTCAGTTTGCTGCATAGTTGTAAAATGTGTGAAGACCACGATAAATTACAGTCCACAGTCAGGCCCAGAAACTTGACAGAAGTCTCTTCTTTAATTCCAAGGTGATTAAAAGAGATGTCATTAGGACTTTTATTTTTGTGAGAAATTGAACAAAGACGGTTTTATCTGAATTTAAAACAAAATTGTTGACTGATATCCAGCTTTGAAGTGCTCCTATGGATTCGTTAACTCTACTGAGAAGATCAGATTTAGGGCCACCAAAGAGCATCGTTGTGTCATCTGCATAGAATAACGACTTGGTCATAGAAAGTTTTTTAGCTAGGTCATTCATGTAAACGATGAACAGCAGAGGCCCCAAAATGCTGCCCTGAGGCACCCCATACCTACATTCAGAAGACCCAGAACGTGTTCCAGAAATTTCCACAAATTGCCTCCGGCCTGAAAGATAGGACCGGAACCAAGCCAGTGGAACTCCTCGCACACCGCATCCTTCTAATTTATCCAAGAGGATGTCATGGTCTACCCGGTCAAAAGCCTTAGAAAGGTCACAAAAAATCCCCAAGGCTGGCTCCCGATTTTCAAGATTTGTCATTACACCATTAATGAAATCAATAGCTGCTTGAACAGTTGAGCGATTAGACCTGAAACCATTGTCAGTTCCCCTAGTTGCCATTGCCTATTGGGCTATTAGTAAACAGTCCTGTCAGGAACTTCTCAGCCTTAGTCAGTAATAAGACAACAAGATCGCACAATCATCCTACACTCATTTCTCATTCATACTCAGCTTAAAATAACACCTTGGTAGGTTGCCATTTCAAGTAAAAATATAAAGTAGAATATAAAGTATTAAAGGCTAGGGCCTAAGAGATATTACACAAGAGGCTTCCTTACAAAAAGAAATACCAAATTCCAAATTTTTTGTTGGCTTACTTAGCCAGCTGGTTGGGCGGAGAGCCGGCGAGGTGGGACAGCAGCGTGGACTTGCCGACGCCCTGCGGCCCCACACAGCCGATGACGATGAAGTCCGTCTGGTCCGTGAGGAACTCCAGGCACGCGTCCACCATCTGGAACTGGTCGTCGATGAGGCTCACGGCCGATGTCATCTCTGGAGGAAGCGCCAGCGCGTTGGTGTCTGCGGAGGTAAATGGTTGTGTTACATCAGAGATGATTATTTGATTTTAGCGAATTTCCCCTATAGGGAAGAAGCTATTACCATAGGTCTCATGGTAAGACCTAAGCCCGAGACTATGATAACTTTTCGTTTTGGGGCCACCAGAAGCAAAAAACACCATTCGTTCGAATTTTTATATATATATATATATATATTTGTCTGTTAGCACAATAGCGGCCGTAAAAATAGTCCAATCTTAATGTAAATTGGTACAGACGTGTTAAGTGGTAATCACTCGGACGAGTTCGTGAACCAGCCCGATCGGACCACCAGAATGGGGGAAAAGGGGGATAAACCCCCCCAAAATTTGTTTTGAGTTTTTTACATAGAAAAATGAAAATAATCCAATTTTCGTTTGCACCATTGAATTCAGCTCAAAAAAACAAACAATTTAGTATTTTGAATCACTTCTCTATGTCCGTTGGTTACCGAGATATTGAATGTGGTAAACACAGTACGTTGTCCCAATGTTAACCTTATGGAAATAAATAAAATTCTACATCTCGGTTATTTCTCAACATATCTTAATAAAATTTGGTAAATAGCTTCTTCTAGCTCAGATCTACTAAATATTGAATTAAAACCATCCAGTTTTAATATACCTGTAGCAGCAAACCTGCATACTCACTCCTCATGTTATTCTTATGGAGCTTACCCAAACATGTCAAATCTCGCTGTGGTGGATTGAAATAGTCGTTTTGCATTTGAAATTCGCTGAGTATGCAGGTCTGCTGCAACGGGGGCATTTCATACTCCTGCATAAATTTTGCTGCTGGTTGCGGCATCTTTGAAGGAGAACACTAACATTAAATTTTCATAAATAGGCCTACACTACTAGCTGATCAACCCAGTTTCACCCGTGGGAAAACAGAAAAAAACTTTCTTTCGATTTAATGTTCCATTTATCATAAGAGATTAGGTTGTCATGACAACTTTATATAAGCTTCCCTATATATTTCCTTAGGCTACATATTTTGTTAGATTTAAGATCTTTTGTGATTTAGATTTAGGGTTGTATTTCACAAGTCTTTAGCCCAGGCAGCTTCCTGCCTGTAAGGGCGTCACAGGTGATTGTATATAAATAAATAAATATAGTTTAACATTGAAACTTTGAGGTACCATAGGCCATAGCCTTGAGAAAAAATGTTTAAAAATCCTTTTTTAGCAGATGCCTACGCCCTATTACAAATCCATGCAAATTTTCAAGGTTTTAGGTCAAGTAATAAAGGGCTGTATGATTATAGGCTCATGTTATTTGACAAATATATAGTAGATTTACACAGGTGAAGTTCTATTGTTTATTCACAGCTTTGTGCAATACGGTGTCACGACAGCGCGGCGTGTAAAGGCACGTTACAAGCAGCGGGTGTCAGGGGTACTTGCACGGGATGCAGTTCGATCACTTCCATTGACTCTTGTGGAATTTGAATGAGAGATCCAGGATCACCCCATCCCAACTATATCCCATGATCACACTATATCCCAACAATATCCCATGATCTTTATAACGATACAGGATGGGCTTTGTCTGCAGATTTCATCATTGTATTTGAAGCGTAAAATTTAATACCTATATAAAATATTATATTACTATATGGAAGCAAAATTGATATATTTGCAATGACTACTTACTCTCAGAACTGGAAGTTTTGGGTGCCAAGTGATAGAGGGGAGTTGGAGTTTCATTTTCTTTCTTACCCCTAAAACAAAGGGTATGGACATGATCATAGATAAATAATCCTCTACAAACTTGATTTCATAAAGTAACATAAATCATTTAAAACATTTCATATAGCATTTCAATGCTTGCTCAAAACAGGGCTTCATTCATGCAAGACAGCTTTATCCAATAACACAGAATATGAGATCGAACATCCTTTATCTGATTGATTATCAGATCCCATCAAGTCTCTGATGATCATCCAAGACTGTTAATTAATGGCTTATATTTGAAAGAGCAAAATGTATCTAGCTCTTCAAAAATGTAAAGGAATTCTTTAAATAGACTACATTAACTTTCAATTTTTCAAACTTAAAAATTAGGTTAGTGAAAAAAACACCTTATTGGTACCTTCTTAATTTGTTTGTAATTCGTAACATTGTTAGCCTACATCTAAACTTAGCTCAATAGAAATTATAGCCTACAGTTCTACATCATTACACCCACTTGGGGTACCACGATTCCGGTGACGGGCTCTAGAATTTGACCACTGAGGGCACAAATCCGGGGGTATAATCCCAGTGTTGGAAGCCAGGTTTATTAGGATTTTATATTAATTACAACTCCTAAGCCTTCATAAAATGTCAGTTGATTAAAATATATAACAATTTGTCTGTCCTAAAGTTTGCGGCAGGAATTGTAACCCGAGAACTGTGATGTTACAATGACTCCTCAGGCGTTTTTTCATGGGGGGGAACAATTACGGGGTTACAATTCCAGCAACCCCAGCTGAGCAGCGCTTACGGGTCATTCTCACATAAAGAGATAATTTAAGTCCTTAGGTTAAAAAATGCATTTTTTAAATAATGTAGTTGAAATAAAATGTTTACCCAAAATATGTGTATGTTTATTTATTCAACCCATATAATTCTTTGTTTGTGAATATCAAATTGTTGCCAAAAAAATGCCTTCCCTAATCCCATTCATCAATTCAGTCGCCGTCCCAACCTATATCAATCAAACTTACATGCCTGTAAAAATGAATAAAATAACTAGATATATTTTATATTCTAGGTCAATATGTCTGTTTTAACATAAATTTATTAATTAATAACAGTATCAAAAGAAAAAGTTTCATTTCAATATTAATAATTGAATGGAATCAGCTGTCCTAAAAATACACGGCGTCCGAATGTGAGTTTTTAAAACTCCCACACAAAGACCAGCTCCCGTCTTCCATGATCCCAGACGACTGAGGTAGTGTTGAAAAAGGTGCAACGTGAGTTCCCTTATCATTTCGTGAATTAAAAACCAGTTTTAAAATAGATATATCACCAAAACAAGTTAAGAAACTTGCAGTACCTTAATTGTAGATCAATTCGGTCTCCAGTATTACTTTTATATAATCATAGAAACAATTACACTACCAATATCAATCAAAAGCTATTGAATGGTGTAACATAACCTAAAAATGAAAACAATCTAGGTAGCTTGTTCTGAAAACGACAGAGCCAAGAAAGTGAAATCGTCAATTCGGAAGTCGTCATTTCGGTCGGCCTACCGAATATGATTTTGGCGACCGAGTTGACGAATTTACATTGAAAAACAGTCATAACGTTGCTTTACCACATTTACCTTAATATTTCTAACAGAATATTATTACTAACTAACAAAATTATAATAAAACTAAAGCAGATATTTAATTTATTTTTGTAAAACACACTTTTTTTAAACTGGTTCTTTCCATCTGTTATTTTTAGGTCATTACTTTATATTCCTATAATGTTTGGAAAATAAATGTTCTGCCAAATCACAAATTGTTTAATTTTAACAGAGACCACATATTTCTTAAACGATAAAACCCTTTAAAGTTCATTTTAATCGCGGCTGCGTCATTTCGGTCGCCGCCACGTCATTTCGGTCGCCGTGAATTTAGTTAAAATATACCAATTAATAATGAAATAAAAAGAATATTAAAATACCCAGTTTAACACTTGAAGACATCTTGTAAAATTTCGTGAAAAATGTTCTCTTTAAGTAATTTTTTCACGGACTAATTGAGTTTTTGGTAGTTGTAAGACTTATATTTTTAACGTTTGAGCCAAATTTATGAAATTAAAGTCATTTTACCATTTTAAATCAAGTATCCATTATAATAGTTAAGACCCGCATTACATTTTAAATACGTTCATATGGTTCATTGAAGTATTTATTTTTATTTTTTACATTTTTAACCATTGATCATAATGAGTCTTGATGCATTAAAAAATTGAGAAAAAATAGAAAATAAAAAAATTCAGCACTGCTGCTTTGAATATAGTTTCTTAAAGGTATTTGAAAACAAACTACAGCCTGTACTTTTATATATTTTTCATTTATTTATTTTTGATTTTATTGCTTAAATTATCTCTTTATATGAGAATGACCCTTACCCACTAGTTAATGACTAAATAAAATATAGCCTCGTGTTATTTTTCTGAGAGAAATACCTTGCAGATCGCTGACTCGGCGACACAGCACGATTGTCCCCATCCCGGGTTCGTAGGATTATTGTTGGTTGTGAAAGTGGCTTTTCCGCAGTTTCTTGAGGTTTGCTTTTGCCCCCTCTACCTTCTCTCTCGCCTTCTGGTTTTGTTAAAATTATAGGAAGTCTCCTTGATCCATAGTTTTTTTCTTCTCTTTCCTATGATTTCAAAATGATTAGGCCTAACTTAAGGACTGCAATATTATTATTACTATTCTGCCTATTGGTCACTCATCGTTCACATTCATACAAAATGATTTATCGGTTGGAGGTATCCATCAAACACCTCAACCATCATATCTTTGATAATTACTTCATAAAACAAACCATTCCTTGGAAAACGTGGCAGAGACAGTCCACGCCAATGACATTTTCAAAATAAATAATTAAATTAAAACAAGAAGGAAAATATATATATATATATATATATATAACTGAAGTTTAAATATTTTAGTATCTCAAGTAAACCTTAAAAGATTAAAAACAAAAAGAAATTTCAAAAATACCACGAGAATTAAATTTTTTATCGATTAGGCACGTAGGCCTAAATGTTACCCTATCTGGAGAATCACCCATATCACGTGATCTAGCGACAAAAGTATCAATATCTCACCTAACCAGACCTGTAATAGATCAAACTCAGATTTAATAGAATGTATTTTTTAAATTCTAACATCGTCAATATAACATAACATCTACTTGACTTATAGGCAACTAACATGGCATACCTAACTCTTTTAACATTGTTTGCCATCTTACGATATTGATTTATTGTCAACTGTCAATTGTGTGCTGTGCAGTCTGCATGATCATCTAAGGATTGCAATAACAGAATCATGGGTGCCAATATTGCCATTTTGTACTTAATTTTTGTTAAGTTTTTGTTTTATAGTGTTTTAGCGTTAAATTGCCCAAGAAGTTGTTTGGATAATATTCCAATGGTTAGACTCAATTCTTCACAAAATGATATTCAATCATGGAGAATGATTGTAAACATCGGTTTAACACAATGGAGTTGGATACAGTGATACAGTGGCGGATCCAGAGCATGAGTTTGGGGGGGGGGCGAGTAGGATTACGAGGGTAACCTTCCAGGGATCTGGGGGTATGGAATACCCCCCATTGGAGGGGGGTACGGGGGCCCTCCCCGGAAAATTGTTGAAAATTTGAACTGAAAAGTCGTGTTCTTAGACAATCTAGAGACAAAAAATATGCTCAATTTTCAATTAAAAACTACAGTTTTTTAATGGATTTATTTATTAAAGTGTAGGTAATTAGGGAAGAAAAGACTTGTTTAGAGGTTCAAACCATAAATTTATTATTTACAATACTTGAATACTTTCTCCAGAAAACTTAAACTAAATAAAAAGTTCTAGATCGAGACTTCTTTTTCTACCTTAGTAGCATAACGCTCGATTACATTATCAACATTCATCACAATGTATGCAAAAAGACATAGTCCGTTCAACCTCTCGTCAACAATTCTTGTCCGTAGCCAAGATTTAACCAGCTTTACATTTGCCGTTTATCAGCGATCGGCAAACACTCAAGATCGTTTTCACGGCCGATCGCGAGTTCCGCAAAGCTAGATCGGCCATTTTTCCGCGATCTGCTGACATGCGCAATCGTATTTCACGGCCGTTCACGAATTCCGCAAAGTTTATTGAGTCGATCACCCGCGACTAACAAATATGCACAATCGTTATCGTGGCCGATCGCTAGTTTTTATTCGCGATACTTTTAGCGGCCGATCGCAAGTTTCTTAAAGCTGGATTTGCTGCTTATTGGCAATCGTCAAATACGCACGTTTTTTGCGGCGGATCACAAGTTTCGTGAACACTCTTGTTATGATTTTTCCCCACATTCTCGGGAGGGGCAATTGCCCTCTTTGCCCCCCCCCCCCCTAGGATCCGCCACTGGTTGGATAGGTTATGAGAATGAACTGCAATTGATTTACCATCAATCTCCTTCGGTTCATCGATATTTCTAATAAAGGCCAACTTTGCTGATCATAAAAGTGATTTGGCCGTCGTGAAAGTAACTTCCTAGACAAAGCTTACTGATCGCTGAAGGGATTGTCAGAACTGAGAATATTCCAGCTGACTCCCCTATGTGTATAAATCTCAGTGGTACAGTTGAATATATTCAACGATATATTATATAGATAAGTTGATCTGAAATCTTAAGTTTCCCACCTGACAACCCTGGTTTCCACAGTCCCAAAGTTTAAGAGGTTAAGTGAGAACCCTCTGCGGTTTAGTTGTACCACCAAATAAAGTTGATCACTTTAGTTCAGTTCAGTCAAATCTGTATTGTTACACGGAGGAACCAAATCTCATTTATGGCATCAATGAGGCCTAAAACGACAATCATACATACCCTGTTAGGAAAGAACTTTCTTCTGCCTCGGGAGTCTCTGCCTCTTTCTCCATCAGCCATTTTCTCTAGGTACCAGAACTTTTTGGGAATTATTCTTTCTAATTCACCTAAAATAATTCGTTTTTAATATTTTTAAGAGGGCTACTAGCTTTTCTAAATGGTATAAATTTGAAATAATTCTCTTTTGCTTGTATGGGTTATGTTATGTTTATTGTTATGTCAAGGACCACTGGAGCAACAATGGCAACAAACAAACAAAACTCAAAGATCGTTATAACCAAAGACTTAAAATTATCGTCTTTAGTTATATGTAATATAATGCTATTCAACGCTAAGTAATCATACTATACTCGATTCTACCTCATACACCTTTTAGTATGGAATTTCCATAATCTGTGTATTTCACATGGCAATCTAAGCTGTACCAGCAAAAATATGTTGTATAATCAGCTTATTATGATTTTATAACAACATGTTATGGATAATGTATATATTTTCCAGCTTTCCACAATTTTTTTTACAGGTTCGATCATATGTTTACTGAATATATTCATTTAATACATTATACTCTGGAAGTTACGTACCTGGACATTAGGAAATGGAAATAAGTTTTTAGCTTTTCATAATTTTTAACCTGGAAGTTGTTGATAGTTGTTATTAATAATTTACAATAACGAACCTGGACGTTATGAAATAGCTCTTTCATTGTTTACGTTAATACAAATGTTGAACCTTGACGACAAGCTGAACCTATTTAAAAAGCTATTCCGCTACCATAATAATTTTTATACTGGTAATCAGCTTCTCAAGTCAATCTCGAAGCTCGCAATCGGGACAATCTATTTTGCCGACCAGCTGACTGAGGAGAAAACTCGACTGTTGGGTGCTTCCATTTGACCGACCGACTTCAAAAATTTTAAGCTTATGATCCCAACTATCCCAAATAATAGTAAAAAAATAACCATCCCCCTAAGCCAACTCTAAAGGGTAGTTTACATAAAACAACCTACTGATTTGGGAGAAAACTCGACTGACTGGGAACTTCCGGTTGTTCTACAGTAGAACAACCAGAAGTTCCCGAATTTGAAGTCAGTAGAACTTCTATACTGACTTCAAATTTTGAAGTCTTATGCTACCAGCAGTCCTATTCAATAATAAAAACAATTATTCCCCTTTGTCAAATATCCAAGGGATAGTTTAGAGAAAACATGAAAACACCCAGACAGTTGACTAGTCTCCTTAGCCAATGGGGGGTTTATATGAACAACCCCTTGTATCAATTTGGGGTTTGGTTTTTACTATTATTGTGAGGGATGGTTGGTAGTATAAAATTTCATATTTTTAAGTTGGTCGGTTAGCTGAAAGTACACAGTCAGTTGAGTTTTCTTCCTAGTCGCAAAAAGGGCGTTTGTCTTGAGTTTAACTACCCCTTAGAGTTAACTTATGTTTATGGTTTTTTTGTAGGGGATATCTTTAAATTGTAAAGTTTGTAGTCAGTAGGTCAACCGGAAGTACCCAACCAGTCGATTTCTCTCCTCAGTCCGCTGGTCAGCAAAATAGATAATTTACGCGCAATTTCATGCCGCCTATAATACAACATCTATTTACAGAAGTAGAACTGCTTGGTGCGATCGTAAATAAATCTGTTTTTAATCATACAGAAGAATTTGATAGTATAATCCATAAAAATAATCGACGGAAAGTCTTTCCAGAATCATACGAATGTTACCTATGATTTGTTTATGTGTACAGGTTTCATTTAGGGGCGGCATAACGTAAACGCAAAGTTTGCATTGATTTGGTTTTATCACTCTATATGTTTCCTCATACTATGGAACTTTCGCCGTACTGTTCGAAGTGTTATCCGATATGCATAGAGTGATAATAATTATTTAACAAATGGTTGATTTTAAATCAATTATAATATTGCAAATCTCAACTAGAAAAAGCAATACAGTATCAAGATAAGTCAATAATTAAGTTCACATAAGGATAAAATGAGGAATGAGCTGGTTTACAGCCATGGAAATGTAAACCGATTTTGACACTAAAATTATGCATTCCCATTGATATTCTCATTGATAAATAATTGAAATGAATTTTCAGCTCTGAGTGCAGTGTCAGATTAAGGTGTGCATGATGTAATCATTCTTTGGTGAGACAGGTACCTAAATAGCAGGCTATCATTTTGGATCATGCAGCAGAAGCCATTGTGACATAACATTTTGCTTACAAGCGTTAATCATACTATAATATAATTTTAAATTAAGCCATATAATTACTAAAACCAAAATTTTCAATACAAAATTATCATAACATTGTATTTAAATTAAATACTAAACCTAATCATGTATCGCCTAAACCTAATTAAGATTGTATCGCTTAAAATAAAATAAAGAAACTTACCTCCTTAACGTTTCTGATAAGGAGAACATCAAAATATAATGTTTTTGGGGAGGGAAGATTTAAAACAACCAAACGTTTTTTGTAAAAACTAAATGACACTGATTTTTGTAAAAAAAATGCTAATAGACAAGTTTCGTCCAAAAACATATCCTGTGTAAAATATTATAATAGAACCGTATTATAAGGCAAATAAATCAATAATTGAATGTCAGGCATTGAAGCAGTCTTGGCTGCTGGTGTGCTTACCTTTGTCCCCAATTTACGGCATTAAAGTTCTGGGCAACCACAAGTCGAAGAGAACCTATTCACGCCTATGCGTGTAGGCAATAATATCGAAACTAATACGGTACCACCAGTGTTACCAAACCTTTGTACCTCACCTTTTTAGTCTCGTGCCAAAAAAAACACAAACAAATATCATCATTTTTATAATTTTATTAAATCTCCAGATAAAGTCATGTTGATGCACACTTTCAATAAACCGTTAAACTAGGATAATTGTTAAGTTTTTATGTAAAACACAGTTTTACCATGCAACTACTCCATTTTACCCTACCTCCCTCAGTGAACTAATTACTCCTAATCGTCCAGGAGCCCAGAACGGGACCCAGGCAGCCAGCTCCCAGCTGACTCGACATTTTAGGCCCCCAGGCACTGACCTAATGATGGAAGACAATTTATTCAACTCTAAGTGGCCAATTTACTTTCCATTTTTCGAACCTTCCCGTCCGGGGGCCGTTTATTCTGAAGCCGTCAGAGGGATCGGACGATTTCCTCATATTTTTGGAAACCCGAGGCAATAATTTCAGGGGCTCACATTGTTTTCCGAATAATTTACATAGGCAAGCAGCCGGGCGAAAAATTATACAGACTTGTGGTTAGTGAATGAAATGCGAAGAATTTAGGGTATAAGTTTTAGATTGGTCTTTAGGTTACGAAAATAATTTGTATTTAATAACATTGTTAGCGATCGAATTTGAACGACGGTCGTCTGAAGCTTGATGAATAATTTATTGATCAAATTAAAGTTTTGAGTTTAAAGACTGCACATATTATTTACGTTAACGTCAGAAAACGATAGTTACAATTTATTTGAAATACTGAAATTTCATTATAGGGAAATATTTACTTCCTGTCCTCTACTCATATGTGGAGAGTTGTTCGTATTGATCGTTGTTAGTGCAAATATTTAGTCTTAGTGCTCCCTAAATAAAAAAAAATTTAGAGTGGAGTGATGTTTATTCAACCGTAAGTATGCATGTGTACAGTATGGGTATAGGCATTCATCCACGGATGTACCACAGAAAGAGACGACACCAAAACCCCGATTTTCAAAGTATCTGGAATGTAATTAGACCTATATTGTAGTATTTGTCAAAATCCAATATGTTCGAGTGTTTTATAAAAAAAATATTTGTATGAGGATTTACCATACCTCCGTTACAGTAGACCTGCATACTCAGCGAATTTCAAATGCAAAAGAATATATTTCAATCCATCAAAGCAAGTTATGACATGTTTTTGTAAGCTCCATAAGAATAACAACGTGGGGAATGAATATGCAGGTTTGCTGCAACAGTTATGTCAAACCTGGGCGGTTTCGATTAAATATTTAGTAGATTTGAACTAGAAATCACACATCAATTTTAACAAACGTTTATTAAGAGAAAGGGAAGATAAAGCATTTTTAAATGATTTTTACACCGTTATCCCCAAAATTATACGGGCCAATTCTAGAATACGTATTCGTTAGTTTATTTTCCAAACCTGCGGCAAAAACCACAGTATGAAAAAGTTAATTTTCAGGTTCTCGTTAATTACAAAACTATCTATTTTAGGCCTAACCACTCTCTTCCTGATAGTGTCATAACCGGTGGTGCTATCCAGTGCTTGATTTGTAAAAATTGAGGTACCGGAACTGTAATTGCCAGTTTGTACAAAACCCCCCCCCCCCCTTATCATTCTTCCCTTCAACAAAGTATTATTTGTCTATGTGAATAATTAGGTCGATTTAAAAAGCCACATTTTATCTAACTCAAATCTTTGAATAAGTAAATTTAAAACTAGCAAAGCATTATTTTACCAAAAAATAAATAGTGTAAAGGATTTTTTAATGATGCCTTGTGCGAGTATCGGGTCTTTTTAGCGTTTTCAACATTCGGCGTAGCTCAAGACTACACAAAAGTGCGCTAATTTCAGGCCGAAACTCCGCGCGTAATTTCAGTAAAAGTTCGGTCGAGTACACGCGATCGTCCCTTCCGAAAAATACTCCGGTCGATTATACGCGATTGTCTTTTGCGGAAAATTCTCCGGCCGATCTTACGCGATCGTCTTTAGGATCAAAATTCTCCAGCCGTTCATACGCGATCGCCTTTTGTGAAAAATTCTCCGGCCGATCTTACGCGATCGTCTTTAGCGTCAAAATTCTCCGGCCGTTCATACGCGATCGTCATTGGCGGCAAATTCTCCAGCCGATTACTCGCGATTGTCTCTTATACGACAAATACTCCCCGAGTACACAGGATCCTCTCTCGTGGCAAAATCCTCCGGCCGATTGTACGTGATTGGATTTTACGGCAAATTATTCGTCCTATTGCACGTGATCGTTTCTTACTAAAAATACTCCTACCGGTTATTAAGATTTACAATATCGACTCTTGCGGCAGAAAGAGGTCCCGGAACGCCGTTCCGCCGCGTTCCGCCGCAAATCAAGCACTGGTGCTATCTATTGAGAACTGTCAGAACTACGTGACGCTTTTGTATCCGCTCTTGTCCACTAGGCTAGCAGTCTACTTCAGATTTATAATCAGTGGTTAAGTCAGTGACATGACCCAAACTGTCCGCAAGCCCAATACTGAAATCAACATTAGAGTTGTGAATGGACTGGGACCACAACATTTGAATCGACTTTTACTGGGGCGCCCCGCAGTTCCGATACTGGTTTACCGCCGGTCGCTCGCTATCCGACAGTAACTGCTGGGCCCAGTCCCCGCGATGCTGTTACTGCTACCTGCCTGCAGATACCATCTAGTGCTCATATCGTCTTGCAAGCCAAGATTTCGGTTTAGGGACGGCGACAAAATATCGATATATCGTAAATATCGATATTTAAGTTCCGATATATCGGAAATCGAGATCTCAAAAAAATCGGTAAATCGAAAATATCGATATTTTAGTTCCGATATTGGAAAAGGATATCGAGGTGGCGACCAAATATCGATTCATCGAAAATATCGACGTTTTAGTTCTGATATATCGGAAAAAGTATGTCGATATTTGGTTCCGATATTATCGGTGAATCGATATTTCTTTTCCGAAACATATCGTATTATGGAAAGAGGTTTTTGAAGAAAAATTCTGAGGAGTTTAGTATTATTAAGGCTGTTTTCAGGCGGTAAAAATGTGTGCAGCGTAATATTTTGACTTTTAAAGACAGAAATCTCCCCTAGTAAGATTATATTACATAAGTGTGCAGTACGCGTGTTCCATTCAATCGCAGTTTCCCGAAAGTTTGAATTTTCATGTTTTTCAACACAAAAATTGATATAGCATGGGAACCAATAAAAGTACATCATTCAAACTTTTACACTGTGTTCAATAGATGTTTACCTTCATATTTAGGTAGATTTAGGATTGTAAGTGAAATTTTGGAAAAATTAATTTTTTAAAAAGAAGTTATTTTGTCAAAAAACTCAAAAGTCAGTTTTAATTCTTTAATTAAAAGAGATTATTGCATAATCCTAGCTAAATATGAAGTATAGTTCATCCCCTTCAAAAAAATGTTAAGTTTCATAAAATACAATTGGTAGTTTTTGAGTTATATATATTTTTAAAAAATCCAAAAAATCGTCGAAAAACGTCGAAAATATTTTGTTCTGGCCTAATGATATTTTTTTTAGTTTTATGTTTTTGTATTTTTTTACCCTGTTCTACATTATAAAAAAAATGTTTCAACCATTTATTTGACTTCTTTTAAAATTTCACCCTTTTCAGTAGCGAATCCCCTTAAATTTTAAAACCAAAATCATTTTATAAATTATATTTAGTTGTTTTAAATTATTCATGCTTATTAGAGATTCTACTGGCGACCGATAAACTACAACGATACTAAAAGACACATTTTTACATTCGATTATTGATTGAGTAACATCAAGATAAATAGAACACGTTTTTATTCAACTCATCTTGAAGTTTCACTCATCTGTCATTCATACTTGGCTAAAAATACACCTGTGTAGGTCGCCATTTCAAGTAATGTATGTAATGTATGATGACACATCATGACAAGTGAGATGTGATGGATGATAAAAGCTCCACTAACATCAGACGTACCAATCACAACTAATACAAAAATAAATAAGAACCAATGTTTAAACCTGTATTAAAAATTGATACCGTAATTCCTTGGTTAAAAAAACAATCGAAATATTTCTTGAAATCTTAGAAGGGGTTTTATTTAACGTATTCATGCATTTCATGACTGCTTCAGAATAAAAAACCGACTGCACTATCCTCAACATCTTGCGACATGTTGGGAGACCACAGTCATTGTTTGTTTCTAAGGGAATAAACATTTCAGACCGAGTTTATGCCGAAACCCGTGTTATGCAGGAGTTGTGAGACCTTAACTTCAGTAAGTGTAGTCCTGAGGTCCAAAGGTAACGTAAAACCTCGGGTCAAGCTACGTGCAACTCCCTGGGGACCTGGAGTTGGTATCATATAACAAGTTCAGTCTACTAGAGTTGGACACAAATTAAGAGTTGCTGTGAGTGATTTACTTATTTGTTTAAAAGTTTAGTTTAGTTGTAAGATTCTAGATATATATTTACAATTCCTTATTTAGATTTTAAAATATTTTATTTAGAAGAAAAAACTGCTTAAACTTTTGGTATGGTTGATTCAAAGATCTTAAATGGATGAGCGGTAATTTCAACTATGAGGTTTTAAGAAAAGTAAAAAAGGAAATTCAGGATGTTTTATTGGTATTTTTTAATCAGACGAAAAAATTATAATAACTTTCGAGTGTGGCGTTATTATTACAGAAATTCTGACCTGAAGTGATCTTTTAGAAAGTGTTGGAATTTCAACGATAAACGTGTAGCAGATAAGATTTATTAACGTGTTTTAAGAAATTCAACCCTTTTAATCCGCCGAGCACTTACAGCCGAAATTTAAAGGTCTAAACAATGAAATAACAAAACATACTTTATCTACGACCATTGCAATAATCACCAATAACGATGTTACAACTAATGTCATAATGAGGTCCATTATTAAATCAAATACAAACCCGTTGCATAAAGTTAACTTTATGCAACTGGTGTCACTTTATGATACAGGTTCTAGACCAATGGGAGCGCGGCATTTGACGAAAGTAGTGTCATTATGACAATTACGCAACTCGCACATCAGCTGATTGTTGAATTACGATTCATGTTTGAGTTGACTTATCCCATCAGCTGATTGTTCCACAACGATTCATGGTTCAGTCTGCTTATTTGCCTAACCTCAAATTTGAGTTGATCAATTCCATCACTAGTAAAAGTCATGAGTTTTGTTTAACTTCAGGGAAAATTTTGTCATATATTGTTGGTCGTAGATAAAGTAGGGTATGCTCGTGAGATATTTAGAACACGAGCGCTCACTCGTGGCTTAAAGACATTCTTAATACAATCGTTGCATAAACTACTATTCTGTGTCTCTTTACTTCAACACTCTCTACAATTTTAACTGTCTTTTTTCGATCCCTTTTTCTCGATTGATGTCATCATTCAGAATTTCCACATCTAAAAACTTAATCCTCCCCGTCAGCTAGCCGTTCCAAACGCGTCGAGACAAAACGGGCGCTAAAAACAACACATGAATTCACAATATTTACATACGTTATCGCCGGTTTCCTCTCCTAATGCCTGTCCGGATGTCAACGCTTAAGCCATCCTGAAAGGTTTTTTGTCGCATTATGCAGATCGGCGATGGGCGCCAACAGTTCCATTAGCTAGCTTATTAAAATCATTTGTCCGGTCAAACACACTGGAATCGTTTCAGTAATTATTTCATCCGAAAGTCGCCGTAGTGATAACATCGCGCCTAATTGGTCTACCAGTGTTGCCACCCGTCAGAGTAGTTGGAGGTTGGTAGCCCTGCGAGGTGTCGTCAGTCGTCAGGTGGGAAACTTCCCATGTAGACCGTGTAGAAGGTCTGTAGAGAAGAAGAGAAAAATGATAGTTTTGATATTAGGGTACGTAACTCCGGGGGTATGAAGCGGGGGCTGGCTCACGCCTTTTAAGTTTCCGTTAGGTCACTTTTTAGTTTTAATCCAAGCTCTATTATCCTATTGAATAAAAATATATTCTAATTCGTCTCTTCTTCCCTACGGACCATGAACCATAGGCCATACTGGTGGAACAAAACTTTAGTATCGCCAGACACTGTATAAGGTATACAACATTTACAGTTGTATACAATTGACTTTACATCTCTTGTAAAGTCAATGGTTAAGAGATTTAAAGTCAATGTGTATATCTTATAACCTTATTACCTTACACTGGTTTAATACCTTATTACCTTAAACTTTATAACCTTATATCTTATACTGGTTTAATAGTAAAATTTGGACAAAGCTATATAAATGGTGTTAATCTAAGCATATCTATACTATTATAAAGAAGAGGTAGTTTCTGTCTGTATCTATGTATGTATGTTTGGGACGAGTGAACTCGAAAAGTACTGAACCGACTGGGTTGAAATTTCACTCAGAGGTAAATCGTGTAGGTCTGGGAAACATCCTTAAAATCCCCTCGGGTTACGCCCCGTGAACATCCTTAGCTTCAATGTTTACATTTTATAAGGACGTAAACATTCAAATACCAAAATGTAAACAGCTGTGAATCTACAATTTGACAGTTCAAAGAGCAGAAGTAAAATCAGCTGTAATTTTTATCGTGAGCGAAGCTACGGGCAACTGCTAGTTATAAATATAAATTAAGCAAAGGCTGTGTGCAAGTGCACCTCTACGAAAGTCTGAACTATGAGGGGTTAAGTTACGGCATGAAATTTTCAGTGTGGGTTCCTTTTTATGATGGTTGCAGCTTTTACACCTGTGTTCCCCTTTTGTGGTTCACATTAATTCCCTGCCGTTGGTCGTCCAATGTTATTATGTTTTTCTATTGAGACCAAATAAAGCTTTCTGTCATTTTTTTAATATTAATCTTGTGAGTAGCTGATGTAATACCACTTTCTTCTTTCAGTAATAATATAAAAAAAATTATAAAAGACTATTACAAGTAGATTTTTACAGGAGAAACCGATGGTCAGTATAAAATACAAAAAGCCAAAACACCAAAAACTCTAAATTACAACTACCAACACATTAAAAACCCCACCACAAAGCAACACTTCAAACCAATTCCTAGAAACAGATGGTCAAGCAGTGCAAACAAGATTGCCGCAAGGTGCTGATGTGATATAAAAACGCTGACGAATCAAATTTTTTTCTGCGTCGCCTCGTCACCGATTACGAGACAATGAATGCCACGTTAGCGATTGGCTGAACAGGATGTTGTAGAATTTCGAGTTGATTTGTTTGGTTCAAATTTCCCTAGGAAGTGTCAGATTTTGTGACTTGTATTAAGTAGTTTAACATATTCTAATTAACTAGTGGCTTGTAGGGGCAAAAGCCCCTATAAATAAAATACAAATGGTTAATAAAATATATATTTAATGTTTCCTTCACACTCACAACTCGGTAACTGTTTGGCAGAATTAAATGTGTAAAGTGAAATGTTAATTATACTTTGACATTTGCTAGTGCGTATCAGAATTTTAAGAAAGGGCGTTAGCCTACTTCAGTAGTAAACGGCTAAATTTTTGAAACAATGGCGCTATGGATGTCGTTCTCCAAACAACTCAGTTCACATCGTTTACAATTATTAAAAATATGGACATGGTTTAAAACAATTCTTAAGGTTAACCACAGACTGTGAAACTTAATTTATTTGCCAAAGAAAGTCGTGACATTTAAGTTAACTCAAAAATGTAAACAAATGTCTATAGCCTCCACCTAGTTCAAAAGAATATTATATTGGACAGTTAAAGGGTACTTGTTTGAGGCTACATTGTACACACTAAGCAAATAAATAAATAAATAAGGATTAAATCCGAAAATGGCCTCCCGTTAACGACTCCACACTCCACCTCTGGTACCCTGCGTTCAACACTTTTTTTATGGTTGCCCGTGAATAAATACTGCTTTGTCTTGGTAGATTCAAGATTGAATATACTTTTGATTGGCCAAATTTAAAGGTGAACCTTTTTGGTGGAATCAAATTTAAAGCTGATGTTACACTCAGCTGATCTACACTGTTAGACGTTTTTAGATTACAATGATTTTAAATGGCAGATATTTAACGTAATATCTTATTTCTTGATAAAATTAAAGACATTTTTGTATTTGTCCTCAGTCCCTGGCACCAAGACCTTCTATTTGAGCCCTTTCCCATTATCTTGCAAGTGCAAGGCCTGTGACTTGCCAAATGCCCATAATTTCGGCGCAAAAATTTCGCTTACATAATATATTTATATCGATCATTTGGCATTAAATCGGCATCGTTATAACGTAAAAGAAACACTTAACTCTTTATAATTTTATATTGTAAATATATACTCAAACGCGTAATTATAAAGTCTGAAATCTTAAAATTAAAATATTTATTTGTTATAGTAGGCCTACATTGAACATAGTTAGCTGCCTTTTGAAAAAAAACCCATAGTCAACATCTATCATATGGCTTTGAATCAAGCATCAGCACCACATGTTTGAATGTCAACAAAACAGACGTTTTTAGATCCCAATGCTTTTTAAATGGCAGATATTTTACGTTATTTCTCGTTTTCTGGTGAATTTCAAGCAATTTCAGTATTTTTCCCGCCATCTCGGAATAGAGACCTTTAATTTGAGCCCTCTCCCATCTTTCTACGACTTACCAGACGTTCACAATTTTGACGCAAAGAATCGCCTTACGAAATTAAATATATGATACAACTCTGTGGCACAGCTGTTTTAATTTCAAAAGATGTAAACAAATTAAACCCCATGTTGTTTTAATGGGAAAAGTTTTATTCTGTTGCGAATTTATGGTAAAAAAATAAGAAAAATGAATAGTTTTCCCTCAAAATTCACGTCAAGACCTTTAAAATAAGACCCCTCCCATCCTTCTACGGCCATCCAGTCACTCACAATTTCTTTACAAAAATTTGACTTACGGAATTATATATATAGATTATTCTGCTTTCTTCTGAAAGTGCTTACATGTTATTTTGGAATCATTTTTCTTAATGTCTCGGTGCATATATAAAGTTTGATTCTTGATGTGCTCGTTTTCCAATAAGCATCAAACTTTCCAGGAAATTCAAATTCTTTATTTAGTACTGTATAAACCTTGATCAAGCTAAGAGTTTTGGCCTTACACTCGTGAGGACGACTTGTCAACACACTCTCAAGTAATAACTATTTTCATAACTTAATAGTATTGAGCGTTAAAGATTTCAATCACGTATTCGTAGTCCCGTTTGTGCTAGTTATCTACAACACAGAGAGTCGGTCTATTTACAGAATCTTCCCTAAGAACAAGTTTCCTTTGCGATGAGGATGAGAAAATCACAGGACCTCCGTACAGTTTTGACGCACATTTAATGTATTCGCATTTTTCCTATTTATTATTTAGACGCCTTTTCCTCAAGAAAATGACTAAACTAACACCCCTACAAAAGAAAAAAATTATGCATCCTTTTTGAAGAATTATTACCATTTCCATCACCATTACCATTATCATTAGTGATAATTACCATTTCTACGTAAGACGTCGCGTCGACCACCAGTAAAAACAATATATACAGAACTCACACTGGAAAAAGGTAAATACGTGTTGGATGTTGGATGATTGTGGTGTGATCTTGTAGACTTCTTGCTGACTGTGGCCGACATATTAGACAAATAGTTTAATTAGTAACAGCAGGCCAACACCGATGACAACACAGGGATATACAGGTTAACGTGGGATCCGAACCACAGTTTCGTCAATTAATTAGGAACTGACAATCAGTTACGAAAGTTATAACGTTACCTCCATTCTTTGTTTGAAAATCATCATTGTTGATATTGAATTTATATTTTTATTTTACGGACATTTGCTATCGCTAATTAGTAAAAAAAAATTTTTGACGACGTTTTAGGACTTAGAGTCTGATCCCGTCTTCAGGTGGAAAATAACCTAGCAAATGACCTCGATGTCCTATCAGTGACCTCCAAATGTCCTTCTCCCAGGTGGCAGGCCCTCTAAATATTTACTCGGTCGATTTGTCTTTCATGCATCGCCACTTGCGATTAAGCGGCAAGTCAAAAACTCCTTAATTGGCCGCTTCGAAAGGTCCCAAGATGCCCTTCTGGTAATTTTACAGCATTTATACTTAGTGATGGTTCATGTGGCTTTAAACCACTTTGAAAGGACCCAAGATATCCTTTTGGTAATTATTTCGAGCATTTCTACTAAGTGATGATTCATGTGACAATGAATTTCTTCTTTAAATTTTCTCCGATAGTTAAATTGAATAGGAAATGATGTTTTGATTAACTACTCACATAAAAAAAGTTTACCAGATATTAAGACTTCATATACTGTTAAAACATGTTTTATTTATGTATTACCGTATACAAACCGTCCAGGATGTACGATACAATCGGAAATTTGACGTCGAAATGTTTACACAATTGTTTTATTGCATACTGGTTAGAATCATGGCGAATTTTCGGTGTTTACTAATAAGCTGTTTAAATCAGAGTTTTGGATGTTGATGGGAACAAATCCAATAGTAAATCTGATGAAAATTTGTTGAATAAAGTTATTTATTGTTATTCCAAACCAAAAGATCCAGTTCAAACAATTTTTGTTTGAAAAATTCAAGCTTCACCATGGCCCTCATTGGGTAGAGAACTTTAATGTATCTGCACCGTATTTTATCAGCAATTATAAAATAATACAGTGATGTTATCACGTCATTGGATATAAAAAACCCAAAATAACAATGCATCAACCGTATTAAAAATGTAATCGACATATTTGACCTTCATAAAACGACGTTAAGTCTTCCATTTAAATTGTTCTCTGAATCTAATACTTTTTGAAATGCCAATGGTGACACAAAGTTCTTAACCCTGTACACCATATAGGCAAAGAAATGTACCTAGCTCCTGGTACATTCCGACAAAGAAATGTACCTGTCCGACATGTCAAATGTGTAAGGAAAAACGCACTTGTGGCCGATAGGGGAGAGTGGGACTAGTTGAGACAGTTTACAGATTTTATTTTTAATGAAGCTATTGGTAGTACTAAATTATAGTGAATATAATATTTTGAAAGCTCGGACCTTCGTCTACATGTATATTATTTTTATTTCAATAAAAATTCATTTTACGAATTTTTAGATTTTTTTTTTGCTAAGCAACTCAAAGTATCTCAACTTACCCCACATCGGGGCAAGTTGATATCAAGATGGGGCAAGTTGATACTGTGGTAAAAGCGATTGATATTATAGAGGGCTGGAAAAAAATTCTGAGCTAAATCAAGAAAAAAGACTTGAATTATAATTATAAACTAAAGTAACAGTGGCTTGTACCCTGGGAAAATTGCGAGAGTACATATTTATTATACTTTGTTTGAAACTCATTGTTGGTGGTAGTGAGTTTATGTTTTGGTTTTGATTTTTGCGGTCTTTGGCCGTCACTCGTTTGTAAAACACGTTTTACAACTGATCATCTTTGTTTTTACTGAACAGTGATGGCAATTGTCCACAAAAATCAAATCTCGCATAAAAATAAATTGTATCAACCTGCCCCCGAAGAAACATATCAACTTGCCCCCAGTGACCACGTGCATTAAAAACTAATAGCCTATAACCTATTAAATATGTTACCTGAGTAATTGAAAACTATATTAATTTACTCATTAAAAGCTGCTGAATACGATGAGTCCGCATTTCACTGTTCCCGACAAAGACTTAGCCCACTTATTTCCACTCAATCTTGACATGAAAAATTTACTATCTTGGCAAAAAAACACAAATATTTCGTCACTCAGAAACAAATGGTAGCTGGACCATAAAACTGCTTACATCACTTCGTCACTGTTGAGAAACATTATACCAATCACCCTCTTGAATGCACGCGCGTTGAATTTTAATAATTTTTGTATCAACCTGCCCCCGTATCAACTTGCCCCACTCTCCCAAACTGTTCCAATGCCTGACATTTTCGTTATTGATTCGCCTTATACTGTAATGCGGTTCCCGTAGTATATTTTACACAATTTTGAATTCTTTAGAGAAAATAATATGTTTATTCTTTTATTTTTATAAGCAAATCAGTATAATTTAGCTCAAACTAAGAGCTAACTCATGGTGGTTGTTTGAAGTCTTCAGTACACAAAACATCGCTTTTCGGTGTTCTCTTGTTCTCTTTACCAGAATCTTTAATGAGCCAGGTTTGGTTTCTTGTAATTTTTGCGATATTCGTAAGGAGTATAAATAATAAAGTTCAATATTCTATACAAATTCACCTTTACGATTTTATAGACTAAAATTTGTGCTGTGGTTTTAATGATGGTGGGTTTAAAGCTATATAGGTGACAGGCACAGAAACATGGACAGGGTTGGATAATTTGAAACATTTATTTAAAAAATCATTAAAAAAACCCCTATATTACGATAATTATAGAAACCAAACTAAATTTAAAATCTCTTACAAGTGATAATAAAGGTTAAAATCCTAATTTTACGAAACAATGAGTTATTAAAATTTAAGGAAATGTTCTAAATCGTGTGATCAGACATTGTTCAGAATTTTTGTGTTGATATTGTTCTCCCGATCGTTTGTTATTGAAAACTTAATTTAATCCCGTGGTTGTATTGTTTTTTGGATTATTTTCAATATTGATATTTGTGATACGTTTTGAGAGTGATACGTTTTACCGTTTGGGGGGGGCAGTAGGGGGGGGAGTAGTCAGTGAAGGGATTTATGATGGAGTGGGTGGGGCTATTTTTTGTTGGGGAAGGGCTGATGGGTTTCGGGTTGAGGTAAACGAATAAAAAAATACAGGTGAAAATTAATTTAACTTAACAGATTCTCAGCACAAGTTATTTGTTCAAGGGTTAGGGGGTTATTCGTGGCAGGGTTTTGGGCTTTGGGGGTTAATTATATGAAATTGGAGAGCTTGGTAGGCTCAAAGGGGTAGGGCAAAAGTATTGTTTCAAAAATAACATTGCCAAACATTTGAAAAATGGTGAATTTGTTTCATTCATTGGTCGGTTTCGGGGTTGAAAGGGATCTGAGCTATCTGAGGGCGAAAGAGACGAGATAGGGCAAAAAATCAAGTCATACACATACTGATTGCAAATTAACAGGGTTAGGTAGTATATCAAGGTGATATGAAATACATTACCACGAGAAAATCGCTGGAATTTGGCGAATTTCGAAGATTTTTTAAGTTTATGTGCGTTTCAATACCAATAACAGTTATATTATTTACGGCTTGTAATTTTCATTCTGTAGAGATTATTTGTACCAAATTATAACCCTCTACGTATAACTATAAATCTACTGGAGCTGAAAAACGTCGGGGTAACCTTAGAAAATTGAAAGTTCTAGAGCTACCTAAGGGTGAAGGAGACGATATAGGGCAAAAGGTCAAAGTTCAAAAGTTGTAGATCATGAAAATCCGTGGGACTCTGTACAGTCCTTTTTTCGATAGTTCCATCCGTTCGGCCACTAGAGCTCAAAATAAATTTGCTCTAAAAATAGAATTTTTAACCATTTTTGTAATTTTTTTTGAGGGGGTTGAAATAAACATGGTGAGTTTTGATAATTTTTCCTGTATATTCACTCTCCACGGAATATTCGTGCCAAATTTCAAGTTTCTATCTTATCTGAAATTGTTTTTGAACCGAAATGAAATACCTCGAGAAAATCGCCGACATTTGGCGAATTTTGAAGGTTTATTTGACTTTATATTCATTTTTATATTACAAATTAGTTATATTATTCATGATTTGTAACATAAATGCTATAAAGATGTTGTATACCAAATTTCAGCTCTTTACTTTTAATATTTAATCAACTGGAGCTGAAAACCTGGGGAAAATCTTCGGAAATTAAAAGTTCTACTGCTACCTAAGGGTGAAGGAGACGAGATAGGGCGAAAAGTCATAGGAACAAAGTTGTAGATCATGAAAAATCCGTGGCACGTGGTGCAGTCCATATCTGGATAGGACCTCTAGTTCAGCCGCTACAGACCAAAAACGTAAAGTACTTTTTTTGAAATTCAAGTTTTCCTCCCTTTGGGGGGGTTGGGGGTGGAAATGTTTTGTTTTGACAATTTTTCCTGTGGTTTGACCACCAAAGTAATATTCATGCCAAATTTCAAGTTTCTAGCTCATCGGGAAGTATTGTTTGAATTTGTATACGTGAGTGAGTCAGTTACACAAGCGGCTGTATAATATATAGATGCTTTGTAATATTGTAAAACTATGTACTGATTTTATTGAGAAATAAACGATTTATTTATTTATATTTATTTATTTATTAAGTGGACATGGTTTCTTAAACGGTCAGGCACCGATGCGATTACCTTTAATATAACAGTTTCTGCAAGTCGTCTTGCATTTAAATAGTTTTTTCATCTTATAGCTTCTGACATTTGAATTGTTCTCTAAATCTACTTTTTGGAATGCCATTGGCGACACTAAGCCGCTCCTATACAAGCGACACAACAGCGCCACTTTCTCATTCACACCGCGAAGTTTCTCCAGTCTCCAGTTCCCCCAACAGTAGTCGACAGTCGTAGACTTAGAGGAACACGTCGTAGACCTGTCGACAGACCTGTAACAAAATATCAGATAAGCCGACACCGACAGCGCGCCCAAGCGGAACTTAACGAGTTAAGCATCGCACGATTTTTCATCCGACTGTTGACCAATTAGGTCGATATGACGGACGACGCAGATAAGGGACGCTCCAATGCTCCAATATTTGGAGAAGGTCGAGGATGGGTCGGATTCTTCACGCTACATCGATCAGAACATCGGGAACATCCTGTGAGTCGTTCTCCACGGAGAGATTCTGTCCGGGTTAATTTCTGGTAGTGTTTAATCGGGGCGAAATTCAATGTTGGTTCCTTTAGTGTGAAATACTCGTTTATTTAAGGGTTGATGTTTTGAAAGCTAAATAACGTTAGAGATGGGTTCTTTAACGAAATATAAAGTTTTCTTGGCCAACGAATATCCTAAAAGTTTGTTATAGTATTAAACTTCTGTAGAGATCTAAATGTGAAAAGCCCGAATTGCCCGTAACTTTTGAGAAAACCCATAGCTCAGACACCCATGAACCCTACAGTTGAATGAGTTAGTGGGTCGGTGGCGCAGTTGGTAGTGCACTCGGCTTCGGAACTGTGGCCTCAAAGCGTCGCAGGTTCGAGACTCGGGCTTGTCGCATACTTTTAGCAGTACTGTTCACCCTTGTACTGTACCGGCTCACTCCTTGACTTTGCTTGATAACGTCCACGCACAGATCAATAGTCTATGTGGGCGGGGCAAAGGCAAGGTGAAAAAGAGGCCGCCACCCTCTTTAAAAAAAAAGAATGAAAAACGCGGTTAGAAAATCCCAAGAGAAATATTTGATAATATTTTCCCTAAGAACACAAAAATATATAAAAGGGCTGAACAGCTGTTGCATATGTTTTTATGTCGAATTATTTGTTTATGCCTTTTCCCAGCGAAGAGCGAGACGAGCAGCTAGTTTATTGAAAACGAAAGCGCAGAGCTAGACATTTCATTGAGATGGGTTCTTTAACATCACATAGTTTTCTTAACCAAATCAGTCTATCCTACAAATTTATAGAAATGATGTCTTCGGATTCCAATTAATCTAAGTAAATAAAAGATAAAAGTTCGTTTTCATCGGGGAACCGAAAAACTTAATCTGTGGTTATCACAATTATAGAATATCTTACACAGGATTTGGTTAAGTGAATTATCTGAAATTTTCTTCTATCGTTATAATGGGTAATTGTAATTTAGGACTGATGGTCCTAGAATAGTTTGAAATTGTTGTTATGTTTTCGAGTTAAAGGAAATGTAAAGGTAAACGCGAATCAACTCAATGATTTAGTGGTTTTCTATTGAGAAAAAAGTTGCGTAACTGTGCAACGTTTTAGAACGAGAGTTATGCAGAGACTAAGGTAAAATGTGAAATATATAGGCCTATCCTTTATTTCTGAGACTAAAAAAGGTTTTTAGGATACTAAATTAAGAGTGTCGCATCGGACAGCAAACGTCACAATCCTATACAAACATCCACACAATATTTTTGAGAATTCATAACTCCATAAAACAGCTGTAATGATAACTTATTGAATTTTTATGGATCAGTGCTTAAGTAAAAAACTTTGACCATCTGTAGTTAAACTGGGCTTAACTAGTTCACACTCAGTCGTAACTTTTCTTATTAGAGACGTTAAATAAAATAGTTTGTTTGCAATATATACAAAATTGTAAATGTGTACGCCTAAAAAACAAATTTAGCACTTTTTTCATTAATTTCAACCCAAACAACCTAAACAATGTCGCAGAAACCTATTTTAAATCCTAAGTGTAATCAAAGGAGACGCCACCCCTGCTACCATCCTACCACCCCGTTGATTAACTTGGCGACGTTATCAGTGTGGCCCCTATCTTATCAGCTGCTCCATACATCAGGGCTGCCAACCCCATTGCACTCGCACGCGGTGTGGTTGGTATCTCTGTTTATCGACTATTGTTAATGTCCTCGTAAATATCTCCACTCAGATGAGGGATTTAAGTTTTGAATGGTTTAAATGGAATGGGTGGGTGATTTAAATATAAAATGTTGGCTATTTAAATTTAATTTGGATTTATTTTTTTGGTTGATATGTAGAAATGTTGAGAGAGTAACGTATAATGTTAAGAGTAACAAATGAATGACCATAAAAAAGCAATTTCAATATTCATTGATTGATTGATTATTATTTTCTTTTTAACAAAATTATCGCTAAGAATTACGAAAAGAGTTCAAAAAAATATATGTTCATGGCTCAAGATTGTGTTGGTTGAATTCAAATATAAGTATAATGATGATTATGAAAACCTAAATGGATTACACCTTAAATCTAAAATTATTATATATTTTTATTAACTTGAAATATTTCATTGTTTTTCATGGAAAAAAATTAGGATGCAACTAATGTTTGAAATTAAAATTATTTTTCCCTTGGGAATAAACTCAAAAAGAGGGAGGTAGGCTACTGTATTTTTCAAACAAAGGTGTCTAAAAGTAGTAATGATGTTTACTATTAAGACAACAGGCATTATCAAATGGAAAAAAAACAAATTTTTTTGGACTTAGTCAAAGCAATACAAACGCTTTAAACAGACGATACCTAAGAATGTGAATGTAGTATTGACATGATTTTAAAATCTAATAATATATTATTGCTCAAAATGTTATACAGCCTTTAGCTTGTCTTTAAACGTAAAACATTAGTGGTTAAGGATTCGCTTTTATTCTCCTATTTAAACAATGTAAACCTCAACAAGGTTTTTAAATAGGCCCCAATTTCGAAAGATTATTTTTTTAGAATAGTATGGTCATAATAGCAGAGCCCTGACTTTGATTTAAATAGTAAACAATTGTTATAAGATAAACCTGAATTTTCTCGATGAAATTATGACGCGTTTTAACTTCTATATGATGTAATGCCGATGAGCAAATGGTATAAAATTTAAATCGTGTGAGATTCACATAGGAAACCATTTTTATAATTATATTTTATAAAGAAACATTATTCATGACATTATACATTATTTTAATCGCAGTTGATAAAACCTTTTAATCTTGATTTCAAATCAAAATCAGTAAAGAGCTTTTCCTAATTAATCTAGGAAAAGCGTCTTAAGATCATTCTTTCATTACTGGTTTATGTTTTCCCCTCATTGCTCGTTAAGGAGAGACGATCGTGTTCCCTCAACAAATAATTACTACTGAAAATTATTTCTTTCAAATTCTAAGAAAAGAAGACGCAAAGAAGCGCTAATGACTCCTTCTTAATTATTTCAACAAGCCTTCACCGTGGAAGAAGCGAAATTACATTTTTAAGATAAAAACACAGTATGAAAATCTTTAGAAAGCACTCTTTGGTTAATTAATTACTCCCTGGCCTAGTTAATTGTATAACGCAAATAGCATACCTTTTTTCAACCCTTCTGATATCTTTGGTTCGTTTACCCCAAAAACTGTTTAATCCGGACTCTTTCAAAATACAATATTTAACTAAATAAGTAAGTGAAATAAATACTAAATATAATTAATAAGGTAACCAGAGTTGTTATGCATGTTTATTAAAAATACGTGAAAATCAAATTTCAATTTGTTATCGCACCTATAATAGTTAGGACTAACAAAAAAAATAGTACGTAGTTAATTTAGGATCGGTTAGACAGTTCGAATTAACAGAATAATGCTTTATAAGCCCACCAAATTAGTAACAGAGAATTAGTAACAGAATTAGTAAGAGAATTAGTAACTGATACGTGTAAGTAGTATCATAGAAAAATATTTTTTATTTTTCTATGGTAGTATCTTTGTCTACGGTAGGGTAAAATAATGAACGCAATGAGTGTATGTATGGCTATGTTAATAGTTCACGACCAAGTAATTAAGTAACACAAGTACATTAACGTTTTAAATTGTTCCAAAATAATTTACTCGTAGAAGTATGTCAAGAAATTTCCAAGATATGTTTTTAATTATCTGAATAATTATATGAATGATCTTCGATATTTTTTGACACAGGGTAGGCATTATCCAATAATTACTTAGATATTGATTAATTATTACGTAGTTCTTAGTCACTCAATGTCTCAAAGTAAAAAGCAAACATTAGAAATATTACAGGTATTCACTGATTCTATCAAGTATTAAAGTGCTAGTAACTTAGAACTTAACTTTTTGCTGTTATTCCACGACAACTGTTATTTTTCTGCTTTGATTTTGATTTTTGCGGACATTTGTCATCACTGATTGGTAAATAAAATTTCACGATGTTTCGGGATCAGATTCCCGATCCCGTTTTCAGGTTAAGAAGAGCCTAGAACATAACAAGATTAACAACACGCGGCCAGGAGACCTTGGACAAAAACATGGCATTTGCAAAAACCATCAGTTTTTGCTGTACTTTGATTGGGTGTGGACGTGCTCTAGTCTGACTGGTCTGATCGGTGATACTTGTGATTTATGTGTTTTATTGAGTTCTTTATTTATGTTTTCAGCATTGGTGTCTTTAACTACTTTAACAATTCTCTGTTTCAGCTATGTTTTTGTCCAGGTTCTCCTAATTGATTGATACTAATCTTGTTATGTTCTAGGTTCTTTCCCACCTGAAGAAGGGGATCAGATTCTAGATCCCGAAACGCAGTGAAACTTGATTTTACTGATCAATGATGGCAAATGTCAGCAAAAATCAAAATCACCACAACCAACAATGAATTTTAAACAAAGAAGTATTATTCACTGGATACTCCTACAAAATAATCCGTACAAAATACTCCTACAAATAATCCGTGTCCTTAATCCGTTACATAGTGTTAGCGTGAAATAGCTTTGATTTGAAATAAGTGTAGTTGTACTTGAACTACACTTCAGCTGTAGTTCAAGTACAACTCGCTCAGAAAAGAACGAATCTCTCCCCAGATTCGAATCAATGACTCGACTCCCGCCGGTCGCGCTCGCTCCACTTCTCACTTCACTTCAGTCGCGCCTCTCTCCTCGTTCTGTCCGGACGCTTCCGTCTCCTTCTCACTTCTCTCGATTACGCGATGTTTCCTGCGCCACATCCTCCGAGCCTGTGACTGTGAAATGTGTCCAGCCCGGACGGTGATATGTGCTTGTTAGTGATAATGTGTGCCCTCGCGCTGATCAGGACTGGGGGAGCGGTTGACAAGACCGTTATCAGTGGTGATAAGGCAGAAAACAGGAGCCCTGCGGATATATGTTTGCAACAGGTGGGTTTTGTTGTGTCGCGTGTAGGGTGTTTGTGTGAAATACTTTAGTTGTAGTTTCAAAATATTTTTATGATTTCCAATAACGTCAATAATTTGGTAAAAATATATAAAAGTTACATCTATAATTTAGAAACCAGTACTGTAAGTTTATGACGGACTAAGGGGTTTTCCAAACTTATCACGAATTCCATTAATTTTGGATGAACGAAGTATTTTTTTCACTTAGGACCAAGCCTGACTTAGAAAAGAGCAGTATAATTTACACGTGACCTTACTTAACTTTACTTTTAAATGGCGAAGCCAAGTATGAATGACAGATGACCAATTCAATATGTAATTGACTTTTAAATTACGTACGTTCTTTGAAATTTTAAACTGTAGGCCTAACGTAATTTACTTCAGAAAGTTCAGAGAGTTCAGAAAGTATTCCTCTGTTTTCCCTATTTTCCTTTCCGGTAATTTTAATCCCTTATTACTTGTCTCTTATTAATTGTTTGTTGTTTGTTTGTTTGTGTTGTACACATTAAAACAAAACTCTAAAAAGAAATCACACACTTAAGTCTCTCTAGAAACTAAGAGGCTTTTTGGGGGATACTGGAAGCTTATAGGCCTATACAAGATTTGTCATTGCATTCGTAAATACAGCTTTCAATTATTTGTTATTTTTCAGCGAATAGTATAAACTACCGGTTTAATATTTTTTTCGTGACGCGGTTTTATTTGGTAGGATAAGGTAACGTATATGCTACGTATAATATAAATGGAATAACTATTGAATAACTCTCACGTAAGTTAATATTGAAAAGGTAGGCCTAATGTTACGAGTTACGCAAAAACGATTGTAAGATTTCAAAGTGATAATGTTTTTTGCAGAAAAGTACTAAATATACGATGTTACGATAAACAGTATCCTTAAGCTTTTCCTCAAACCTAGTTTGGTTAGTTTCTGGAAAACAAAGTTGTTTTTTGTAAATTATTAAAATCATAACTTAAAGCAGTGCATATAGAGAGTAATGTAGAAGTATAAATTAAACAAATAAACTCAATAAATAGTAAGATTATTACAGTGCGCCTTCGTGGGTGGGTTGGCAAAAGTGAAGCAGCAATCATGTTGCCTATTTGCTCCTTATCCTTATCCGTGAAAAATTGAACAATTATCAGCTTATTTCTATGTCTTAGGTTGTTACATGAGCAAAGCAACCGTAAGGGAGGTTTCCATGTTCTGTTGTTTACGGGGAGAAATTTGAATTAACCCTACACCGAGACAACGAGTAAGAAAGAGTATGCTCTGCTAAACAATGGTACTTTTTTCATCGCGATCGTAAATTTATCAATTAAGTACTAAATGTGTTGTGGAAAATATTTATTTTAAACTCGTAGACTCGTCGTCCATAGAAATTTCATAGAAGCCTTAACCTCCTTTCAGCAGGATATTCGCTCAAAGATTGAGAATGAGAATATTTATTTACCTTTAAACTTACACAGCAATAGGCATCGTCAAAGCACAATCTTAAATCTTAATTTGAGGAAAGCATGCAAAAACAGCACGCAAGAATGTTTTTCCGGAAAAATGCAAAAAAAAGAAAAATGAAAATCGAAATCATAATGAGATACTTTCAAATCTTGCTAAACCAGTAAATTGAAAAATACTTTATTTCATACAATGCAAGTGATTAAATGCAAATTATTATTAAAAAATATTTAAACTATAAACTATTTAGCCGAAACCGAAAAAAACAAAGGCTCAGCCTCGCCTTCGATTATCAATCTCAGATTTTCACCAACGATAAGACTATTCATTTCACTAAGCTTACTTCATTCATTAACATGAATTCTTCAGCCTTACTTTAGAAGAACAAAAGCTTTTCAACAAATATTAATACTATGCAAATATTTATTTTGAAAACCCCTCATATTGCAACTGAAAAAATCCTTGAATTTAAAAGTTAAATAATAATTTTAAAAGATTTTATTCTGCGTTTTTTTTAAATACATCGATTTGCAAGCCTAAACTACCCGTAACTGAAATAACCATAAAACACCCATCATCTCTATAGATGAATAAAAGGTCTCAATGAAAAAATCCCAGGAAAAATATTAGTATCTTGATAAAATTGTCCCTGAAGACACAAATAAAAAGAAAAGGGCTGACCGGCTGATGCATTTACTTTTATTTACAAATATTTGTTTACCTTTCCAGCGAAACGGGGCCCATCAGCTAGTTAAGATAATTACAAAAAAATCCTAATTCATTCTGATATTTTTTATTGAAATCCATTCCCAAATATATTTATCCCAATAAGAATATAGGAATTAATTATTTGAATTTATAAGTAGCTTAGTTAATCTGTGTTATTTACTAATTGTACCTAAGGGAAAATTAGGGTACATTATTAAAAAATAATAAACTAACTGAAACCATGCTTTACACTGAGCGATTTCACCCCCTGCTGTCGAGCGATTTCTAGGTTTTCCCCCGCCACGTGTGGTACCCTCCATTTAAACATGTGATTCTGCTTCACGAGCGGCGAAAACCGCCATGAGGCATTACCGTTTATTTAGGAAAGGGATGGCATCAAAATAACGATATTTCGGAAAGATCGATATTTTTCTCCCGATATATCGCTTGTATCGATATTAATGGTTTCGATAAATTGAAAAAACGATATATCGATATTTTGAAATAATCGCCGTCCCTAATTGGGGTACTACAATTGACTTTGAATACAGAAGGAGACCTACCATCCCCATGGGCTAGGGTGACCAGACGTCCCGTAAAAACGGGAAAGTCCCGTTTTTTCACATTGCCGTTCGTTATCCCGAAAAACTTTGTCGGGACGTCAAAATGTCCCGTTTTTTAAAAATAGGCTATGCATAAAAAACATATCTAACGTTATCTTTAAAATTTAGAGACATCTCATATTGCTTACGATGATAAAAGAATATTCCGAACTTTAACCCAATGCTAAACAAGATTTTAGTTTTACGCCACCTACTAGAAGCTCTTCCTCAAGTACCATATAACTTCAAAATGGATTGTTGCCAGTTCTACAACTATATTTAAATAGAGAAAAAGGACTGGATTAAGTGACAAATGTAACAACATTTAAAACTTTTAATGAAGTTATTGTTTAATTGTTGTATTGCTTTTTCCCAGCATAACAATTAATGATAAGAACTTAAAGTTTAAGATAATCATGATACCTTTTTTGATCTTGAAATTTTTTCCATCCTACTATTTCATATATGTTACCACCTACAGAATTTATGGTTAGAAAATCTTTTTTTCTTTTGTAATCAAATGTTAAGATCTTAAAAATAAGACTTGATTATTTTTAATCCTCAGTATGTGGCTGTGGCGATTAAAAAAATTACCTTCCATGGCTGCATGTCATTTATTCTATTCTTTAAAAAAACCGTAACAATCGTGCGCTGTAATAAGTTCAATAAATGTAAAATAAAATTCATTGTCTAAAAGCCTAAAAAATCGTCTGATTATAGAAACCCCATGTAATTAAACACCCTGGTGTGTGTTGTGTTGAATTGGGGATTAGGGGGTGAGTTTTGTTTCCCGTTTTAACTAAGAAAAATTTGGTCACCCTATTATGGGCCAGCTTTGCCTGTTTTTGTGTCAGCCATAATTTGAAGTGGGTGTAGTTCTACTATATAACCAACAAATAGTTCTGATGTGATTTATTCATTTCAGCTATTCATTTCAGTTTTAAAAACTTAACATGCAAGAAAACAAGATTTCTTCAACTTAAAATGTCTCTCTGAATACCAAATTCTCAAAATATCCCCTCCATATAGCATAATTAGTAGATGGCAGCAGTATACCAGTTGGGGAATGCTGTACTAAAACCTCTTTCAAATCCTGGCTGACACAAAAGTTGGTACACTTTTTATAATGGAAAGTTATATCTAAAGTATAGGCCTAATGGAATTTAGATATAGTGACCTGAGTTACTTTGTAAATCAGTATTGTACTGAAAGACGCTCGGAAATAAAAGGCATTTTTATTTATTTATTTAAATAAATAAATATGGTCTCCTTCTGTATTCAAAGTCAATGGTGCTACGCCGCGCGGGTGGAAACAGCTCGCAATAGCAGCGGGAAACCTCCCAGAGCGGCATTGCTCTAGTCGAAAGTTGTAATTAAAAACAATAAGTGAAGGCAAATTGAAGAAAAGAAACAATATATCTCACAGACAAACGGATACTCACCCTTCTTGCGAATAAACACATACCTTATTTACTCCTATAACCTCGGACCACCCAGAATTTATGGACCCAACCAGGAGGCTTAGTTATAGCTCAATTGCGTCTAATGAAGATTTCTTAGTCGTATAATTACTACAGTAATGAATTTTCTTATGAGGTCTTAAATGCTATTTTATAGCTGAGAGATTTATATACATTTGCCGCACCGTAAAGAGAACAAGTCCTTTCATAATTACGGACTTAATAGTAAACCTTTCTTTAGTAAAGTACTCTACTAACTCCATCTGTCATTTGATTTATACAATAATTCTAAATAGTTTTTTAAACATTTTTTAAACGCTAAAATTATACAAGAGTTCACTTGAACAAAGATGGTCTTATTTCGCGAATATTTCTTTGTTCGTGACTCGCGGATTTAATACAATGGAGAAGACTTTTTCAAACATCGTTTATCCTCTAAGTACTCCTTTCAGTCTACAGGAGAACCATCAACTAGACAAAGGGCCTCTAGTTTTGACTTTGGGCGCAGCTGAATTTTTAAAGAGCTCGAAAACGTCGTTCATTTTAAATGAATGTTACTCTGCAATAAAATACCTGTAATAGATTTTATCTTTTAAGAAGAATCCTTTACATTCATTATTCAGTGTTTCGCTGGACTATTTTCATCGTGCGCTTCACTAAGAAAAGGGTTGTTTATTTACTTCTTATTGTTTGCTATATTGTCTGATTGTTTATTGACTATTATCTTTCAAACACAAAAAACTGTGCAGGTTTATTCAATTACTAGCGTTACCCGGCGCGCGTTGCTGCGCCCATGATAATTAAATATTTAAATAAAAAATATCATATTGATTAATGCTGGGTATGAAAATTGTTTTTTTATTAAATTACTGTATTAAAAATAACACAAAAATGAAACATCAAAATGAAGAATACTTAATTTACTTTAAAGCCAAAGGATATACAACGTTTTTTGTTTTCCCATTTGGTGTATAGATATACAAATTTGTGGGCGTGCCAACACGTGAGCATGCAACATATAATTGCCCGTGGGAAAAACATGAATTTTCCAAATTCAATCCGGCAATTTTTAGGGATTGTCCTTGTGCCTTATTAATAGTAATTGCAAAAGCAAGGCGTAATGAATTAAAATAAAATACTACTTTAATTGATTTGGTTTGGTATTCATTTCATACCCTTAAGAAGCGTCAATGATTTCAAAATAACATATTTAGAACAAAAAACAATATTTATAACACTTTTGGTGGAGTAAATGAAAAAAACTAACTGTAATAGGCTTATTCATCAAATAAAAAAATTATACATGATTAGAAAAGCATTTGAACATGTAAAACATAACAAATCACGTTTTTAAGCACAAATAAACGGTATCAGGAAACTGACACATACTTTCTCCCTTCAAGTAATTTAAAACCAGAAAACATATTTAGTGAAATAAAACAAATTAACAATTAATTATCACACAAATATATGCCAAATGTTATCAAAAACGGTTAGTAAATAACGGAGATATCGATTTTTAAATATTTGCCATGAGAATAACATTGGACAACGTACTGCGTTTACCGCCGAACTAAAATATCAATTATCTCCGCAACCAGTTGACATAAACTCATGATTCAAAATACTAGATTATTTAGTTTTTCAAGTCAAATTTAATGGTTGCAAGTATATTTTCTTTAGAGGTCACAGATTTTGTAAAATTTCAAAAATATGAATTTTTTAACACTTAAACCCCCATAGCTTCTGAACCTGAATTTTTACAGACATGCGGGTGGTGTCATTTTGTTTGTCATCTTAAGCACTAAAAACCATGAAATTTTTATCAAAATCGTTAGAGCCGATTTTGAGAAATTTGGATTTTTGTCATTTTTTATGGGTTTTTATGGTGTAAATACCCTTAAAAATCAAAAATTCAAAAAAATGAAAAATACGCCTGGAGATACCACCGCTTTATACCTACATGCCAAATTTCATGAAAATCGGTCCACTGGTGTCGTCTCTAGCTTTATTTACATCCACACACACACACACACATACATCCACACACACAGACAGACAGACACCACGCCAAAAACCATTTTTTTGGATTCAGGGAGCACTAAAACGAATATATCCACTACCAACTCAAATTCGAAAATTTTGACGAAAACAATACTTTCTCCATATACATTGTATAGGGGGGAGAAAGTAAAAGGTAAACATAATTTGTTTGGTTTGTTGACATTTAACCATAATAACAAACTCAATATTTAACTACAGCTGTTAGTTTGACAAAGAATTATAGAAAATTAAGTGTGCTGCAGACTGTGTGAAAAAGGATCATCAAGTCAGCTGTTCATTGTAAACACACAATTTGTATCTGTGTATGATGCAGTCTGCAGGAAAAATGAGGAACTACATCAAGTCACAGTCTTATATAGAACAGTGTATTGGAGTTTTAAGTATAATCATATGTTTTTTTGTAAACAAACCAAAAGCTCATTTGAATAACATGGTATCTTTAGGAGCCCGTGGGGCAGATTCCTGTGGATGGATTTACACCAAACTTGACAAAAACCATCCTGGGAACATGGTAAACAATCCCTGCAAATTTCATAAAAATCCGTTGGGCGGTTTGGGCGTCTATAGGGACCATACCCACACACACACACACACACACATACTCCCTCTTTAATAGATATAGATTTATAGATTTATTTGAAAGTTTATTTTCTATTTATGTGACGACTTTAATGATATGTGTTACAAATTATGCAAACATATGTTATCCTGTACTCGATTCCTCCATGAAAGAATAGTTACATATTATACTGCAGTATAGTTCACATGGGAGATAGCTATTCTATTCTATTACCTTTGCTTGGTACATTTTTATTTACCAATCTCCATAACAACATACTATCAATTCATCAGCTGATTCTAACATAATTTGGCTAGTACAACTTAAAATCAAGCTTAAAATGTCATATGAAATACATAGCTTTTGGAAATCCCATAATGAAAGGTCAAATCAAATCAAATCAAATACTTTTATTTCTGAAACTAAGTCGGTTAGTAGATGTGGTTGGATAGGTATAGATCAGCTGACATAGGCAAAATGGTAAAATAGTGTCGTAATTGTGACGTATGGGTGACGTGTTTTTGACGTATTGGTGACGTATTTGATGACGTATGTGTTACGTAGTGATGATGTCACTGAGGCGATGACGTGTAGGTTTAAAGGGTTGGGTTTTGAAGTGACGATGTCGGGGTGGACGTCGCGACGGCGACGCCGAGAGGCCGGTGGGACGGGGGACGGGACACGCCGAGAGGACGGTGGACAGCGCAGCGCGCCGGCCGGCGGTGCAGTGCGGCCGGGGTCACCAGTCGTACTGTGAGTGGCCAGGTCGGTTATTCATAGATGGTTTTAACGTAAAGTCGTATTTTCGAAGTGTTGCGATGTTGCTTAATAAAGTATGAAATATAGTCGAAATAAGGAAAATTGATTTTCCGAAGAATTAGTTTTGCCGTACCGTCTAACATAGTGTTATGTTTAGTTTTTAATGTATACCGTAGCGTCGTCGCCAAAATAGTACTGAAACTTCCCGAGGACTCTAAATGAAATATATATTTCCGTATACGTACTATTGCGTGGCGAAAATTATACAAATCGTAGCCTCTTACTAATCGTAGGCCCTACTAATTAATGTAACTCTCCGAATACGCGAAAATTAAATATATGTTTACTATGTACGCACTTGTGCATGCTCGCACTTAGAGTCTTAGTGGGTTTAATGTAGCGACGGCGTGAAATAGTGATAGGTAAATTTATTGTTTAACAAATAAAACACCCTAACGATTATTGTTTTAGAAACATGTTTGTAACATACTTGCTTCAAACATATATTATATCCCTAGGGATGCAGATAACAGTATTTAAAAAAAAAATGAGCAAAATAGGCCTCCACATTTTAATTTGATCGGTGAATTTCCGACAATAAATTCATCCAGTCAATTGTGACGTGTATCCCGTTTTGCCCACTCCTTTTACGCCGACCCAACTGGATCAATTTATCATCGGAATTCACCGATCAAATTTTAGGCCCCCAGTGACAGGATCGAACCATCACTCACACGTACATCGTTGGCCAAACAGTGCACGTGCGGTAGCCATATAGCTACAGGGACCTATGAGATAAGTTAGGAACTGTCTCATTTAACATGCAGTTATCGCGACAGACAACATTATCTTTATGCTTGGAAGCACATCGTTGCGCATTCTAGTGTTTGCAGCGTACAACATGTGTCCAACTTGTTAGTGTCGCTGTTTAGCAGTAATTTATCAAACTAATTGCTTGCCTACATCACCACCAGGAGTCTCTGTGTTTCTCTGTCTGTATTAACGAAGTGTTTGCTCAAATCGCCGCAGGATAGCGTGCGAGTTAACTTTCGGAAAAATAAAATAATTTTGTGGATATTTTTACAATTTATTTAAAGAGAGGCTACGAGCATAATAAATTATAGGATAGTTTACGTAAATTTACTATATATTAACAACTTTACTTAACAAAACATCTAAGTATTAAAAATATGACTTGTATTGAAACATTTTTAATATTTTCAGACGATCGCTGAAAAAATCTTGGGTATTTGATAGTAGTTGCGAAACCGGGATTCTAGTACACAGTTTTGTTAAAACTATGGTGTTTGATCGTAGATGCACAAATTAGGTACGAGCATAAAATTTATTATTTAAACCTTGGTGTTTCAGAGTAGATGTAAAACTGACGTTCTGGCACACAGTTATTTTTGAAGGTTGAGTAAATTAATTTTCAAAGATTTACTGGGGGCCCGCAGCTGCGAGTACTCGTTACGCGTGAAGTTTGGTAATTTTTGTAACGAACATGTTCAAACAGGTTCAAGGTCATTTGACAATGTTAAATAAGAAGGATCCCGACTGTACCAACTTCACGTCGGCGACCAGTCAGGAAAGGAAGGGTCTACCATAGTGTCTTCACGGCACCGACTGGAGACCCCTAGGGGGTTTTTGGGCGGCAGCAAACACATTGCTGTAACCGCCCGGGCTTTTAGGATGTGACGGGAGAAAGGTAATGGGACACAGTTTAAGTTTTACACTTTGGGAAAACAATATTAGTAGTAGTAGTTATACGAGTACCCCATGCAAAGCGCAAGCCAAATAGCAGAAAAAGACAGAAAAGAGAGAAGGCAAGGCATCGACTCGACAGGGCCAAACTGCACCGGGATCAGACAAGCAGCTTCAGCTCCGCAGCAGACTTGTCCAACGGAGGGGCTGTATTTCCCAGGCATGGCAACAACACCCCGACGATGTCGCAAGTCAGCTCAAGAGGCCCACGGCGATCGCGACGGAAAGCCGCGTAGGTCAGAAGCGTTGAGCGCAGTGACCTACACTGTTACTGTGGTATGCGCGAGGTTCCATCCAAGGCGGTTACCACGCAGCGGGGATGCGTCTCGAAGTGGGATCTCGCCTCGCTTCTTCCTCGAAGATCTCCGCCGTTTCGCTGCAGGTCTTCTGTGGAGGTCTGAAGATGCTTGGCTTGCCCCAGTGCAGTCGGCCCGTCGAGTGATGGGATCGCAGTGTGCGACCCAGTTTTGTCAACTTTCCCGCTGAGTCAGCAGAAAATACAGCCTCCTCATTGGTTACAATGTCTCGACCAATGGGAGACGGGATGTGGTCAACGACTAGCACCGTGGCTCTGGGAGACAATTACTGCTGCTCTGACGCACCTACCATCATGTTGAGGAAGCCTACCCGTCCAAAGATGGTCACCCTGCCCCGCCGAGACCCATCTCAGCAGCTAGCCGCCAAGCAGGTCAAGTCTATTTTACGACGCCCCGTCCTGCAACCATCTGGCGACCGTCCGAGTACCGAGCCACGCAAGCGGGTGCATTTCGCCGACCTGCCACGCCGGATATTAGTTTCCTGCTATGCCGCAGATGCCCACAGCATACTCCGGGAGATTCTTTCCGAGAGTCACGGTCCGGAAGCGGCCAAGATTTACAAGCTGCACGCTAGTACAGTGCTGCCGTATAGCAACCTGTTGATTCCCGAGGACGGCTATCGGATCCCGGTGATTGAGCCTTCGCATCGCAGAGCTGATCGTCACACTTGGTCGACAGCGTTTCCCGGAGTAAGAGGCCACCGCTTTTGGAAGCTGAAGTCGGGACAATATCGCCTGGTTGACTACCGAACAAATGGAGAGCGCAGAGAAGTTTTACTCGGGCGCGGGAAGGATCTGGTCCGAACTACTCTACCTGTCGGCGTGGTTGGACCATCAGAGACAAGTGCAAACACCTACCTCGAGATTGAAGAGTTTCGAGATGGGTACTGTCGCAAGAAAGTCAGAGCGAAGTGGGTATCAGTATAATTTTACTGGTATATAAAAACGGCCTTTGTAAAGGCCACCAATTGTTCTCGTATTTGAACTCAGACACGCTAACTGGCAACACCCGATTTTTTCAATCCTTGCATTCAGTATTCCCCTCCTAAGACTATTACATTTTACCGTGGTCATCTTTAAAATTATGTTAAGGCCTCCAATAGTTATAGTTTATAACTCAAACTAACGACCTACACCTGATACTTTCAAAAATTCCATCAGTAACACTCCGACTAACTATTACACTTTAATTATATTTGACCGTGAATATTGTACACTTGCGGTCAACTTGAAATATATACCCCTGGTATCTAAAATATGAACTGTAAAAAACGGCCTTTCTAAAGGCCACCGTTTAAAATGCTGAGTCAGTGTCTTTTCAGCGCACCAATGGGAAGCTAGCAGCCGTGCATAAAACACGTACCGGTTGCGATGTCTCACCATTCGTTCCAGCGACACTGAAGATAGAAGATGGGCTCCTCAGAGACACCTCGGAAGACTATTCTACGACGCCCCGACCTGCAGCCATCTGGCGACCGTCCGGGTTCTGAGCCACGCAAGCGGGTGCATTTCGCCGCAGATGTCTACAGCGACCCGACTCTGCAACGGATCCTGACCGAGATGACTGCCCCGCCAACCTTGCTGTCACCGATCATAGAGGACGACGTGGACAAGATTATTGCCTCGGTCTCCAAGCGGAAACGTAAGCTGCTGGAGCGACGGTTTTTGACCCCGTTCAAGATTAAGTTCGCCGGGGTGCAGTTTTACCGGCTGTGGCGGTTGCGACCCGGACACTACGATCTTGTCTGGTTCGACTACATACTTGGCGAGGCTTTACTACGGCGGGGATCCTCGACGCCCATGATCAAAGTCCGCCTGCCTTTGTGGATGGCGTGGCCGTGGATGGCGACTCATCTCGAGGTCGGATGTCGGAGCGCAAAACTCGGTCGGCGGATGGCGAGTTGGATTCGCCGCTAGTCTTCTAGCTACATAAAAAACGGCCTTTCTAAAGGCCACCATTTTGTCACTCGTTTTTAACTTAGTTTGCGTACATCATGGGCGAGGGCTAAATGTTGTAGAGTCAAGTTAATCTACCCTACTTTTAATCCTTGCTTTCAGTGGCATCCGCCCTCTAACTAATTCCACTAAACATTCGGGCTTAAAAATTATATTTGACCTGACTTGTAAAAATAGTGGGCAACTCAAAAACTATCCTCCCTGCTTTGTAAAAAATAACATAGTAAAAACGGCCTTTGTAAAGGCCACCAAGTTGACATCGGTTTTAACTCAGACTAGCTAACATTTAACGCCCGACCAATAGAAAGAGAGTGCTGAGTAAGCAAAGTGTATATAAGGAGAGACAGTTGTCACATGAAATCATTCTTCCTTCGCATCGACAACTGCACTCATCGCAGCAACCATGGCAGACGTACAAAAAGCAGCTTTATAAAAGCACAACCCCCCCCCAGGTTCCTCGAAACATTAACGTTTTGATGTACTGTAGTAAGTAAAATATTGAATTTTAAAAAGAAATTAAGTAAAATGTATTGTGTCCGGTTAAGCGAATGTTTTTCAATAGTATTTCATTTAACTAACCATCACCTTCATTGTCAGACAAGTGGTCTGCGCCTAACAACCTTTCCATTGCTGCTATTGCATCCCTTGAATGTAATGGGATTGTGCTTGAAACTTTGTTTTCCTGGATAGGCTGGTCTTCACTGATACGATTTGGGACGGATGGTTCTTGTTGAAACGGTGGGGTAGTGGTAGATACTTCTGAGACTTGCACAGCTTGAGACATCTCTCCTCAAGTGATACCATTGAAATGGCGAGTCATTTGCTTGTCAAATTGATGCAAGATAATGTTTAAACCATCCAATCAAAAGAAAGTGCTGATGTAGCAAACAAAATAACCAATGGGAAGGTAGTGCTGATGTCAGCATTTGTTATAAAGCCGCGAAATGTGAAATTTTATCTTCATTATCCTATCTGCAGCCATAGATATCACATCGAAACATAATTTTGCTACCCCAAGATGTATTACTGTCACATTTGCAACGAAGAATTTACAGATGAGACTATTTATCTCTCTCACTGTGAATTATTTCATAACGTACCTCAAGTAGACTTATCTGACTGTGAGACCCATCCTGATTTTGAGGATTTTCTCAACGATACAGAAGAAACTCAACAGTACAACAGACCCAGCGTTATTGCTTATGCTCCTCCCAGAGAGCAACAAGAAAATTCAGACCAGCAAATCAATAATGAACCTGAAGTAACAGTTGAATTATTGGCTCAAGCTTTTGAGGGCTCCGTAGTAAGACACTATCGAGTAAGGAATAACAGTACTCTCGATTTAGACTCATTTTTGGCACGAGTGAAGACTCTTATCCTAGAACGATTGCAGTATGAGCGTAATCGATTACATTTTATGAAATTCGGATTGCTCTTGGATACTACTTTTAATAACATCGATGGAGAGGAATCTAACAGGGGCTTTATTTCTAGAAATCGAAATGTTATTGAAATCACTGATTTGGCTGAAGTTGTGGAAGAATGCATCCAGGAAATAATTCTTAAAATAACGGAGCACGAAGCACGTGGTTCAGGATGGTCCTTGTCGACCGTAAACAGTTTGGATTTGCGAGTGCATAAACATGGATACGGAGATCGTGGGAGTAGTTACATCCCCTTACCCAAGAAGATAAAGAGTACTCATTCATGCATTAATGTTCAAAATAACGATAATGAATGTTTCCGATATTCAATGCTGGTCAAATTCTTAATAAATGACCATGAACTTAACGTAAACAGGCCAAATGCAAGATTCCAAGTTTATAATAATAGATACAACTTCAACGGTCTGACCTATCCTGTATCTCTGGAAGATATTAAGCGATTTGAAAAAAAGAATCCAGGTGTTTCAGTAAATGTTTTTGGGCTAGATGATGGTAACAATGTGTACCCCTTGAAAATTGCTCCTCAGGAGTTAGCCGATCACACTGATTTGCTGTTAATTACCAGTGATAAAGTTTCGCATTATGTGTACATCAAAGATTTTAACATACTCGTGCATAAACAGTTAACGAAAAGAAATAATTCAATTACTGTTTGCAAAAGATGTTTCTGTTTCAAAAGTAATGACAGGGGAGGTCGTAGATGGTTGTCAGAACACAAAAGACTTTGTGGCAACCATTCTGCCGTAAAGGTTGTACTACCTGCAAGAGAGAGATCGATATTAAAATTTAACAAAGTACATAACCAATACAAGATCCCTATTGTTATTTACGCAGACTTTGAGTCTTGTCTAATTCCCATGGAAAATGAAGATCCTGACGCACCAGACAACGGAAAGTACCAAAAACATGAACCAAACAGCTACTGTATTCTGGTTAAATCGACCCTTTCGAATGATCATCTTGAACAATTCAACATTCCAACAGAACCTATACTTTATCGTGGGCAAGAAGCTGCAAAGAGATTCGTAACTGACCTTTACAGTATAGCTGAAAAAGTATCATCATTGTACAGTGTCATTGTTCCAATGAAAGACCTTACGGATCTACAAGAACTATCTCACCAAATTTCTGACACTTGTTACTTATGCGGACATGAATTTACTGATAACAACATTAAAGTCTACGAGCACGATCATTTGACAGGAGACTACAGAGGAGCGGCTTGCAACGCTTGTAATATTAACTATAAATTACCTAAATTCGTTCCTGTAGTGTTGCATAATTTAAGTGGATATGATGCGCACTTTATTATACCGCAACTTGGGGAGGAAAAGGGTCGTATTGACGTACTGGCCTTGACAACAGAAAAATTTATTAGTTTCACGAAAACTTATAAAGATATAAAATTACGATTCATCGATTCCTTGAGATTTCTACCCTTTAGTTTGAGCGCTCTTTCCAAGAACCTGCAGAGGGATGACTTTGTTGAAACAAGAAAGCTGGTTCCCGATGACAAGATGGATCTGGTGCTGAGAAAGGGAGTTTTTCCATACGATTATATAGATTCCCTGGAAAGATTCGAAGAAACTTCCCTACCGCCTCCGGAAATGTTTTACAACAAACTCAATGAATCGGAAATTGACCCAGAAGATTACGACCACGCCATGAGAGTTTGGAGAGAGCTCAATATGTCAACATTAGGAGACTACAACGATTTCTATGTCCGATTGGATGTCAGTTTACTCTGTGATGTCATGGAACAGTTTCGAAATGTGTGTATGTCAGCTTATGGACTAGATTGCTTTTATTACTATACCTCTCCAGGATTAGCATGGCAAGCCATGATGAAAGAGACGAAATGTGAACTTCAACTTCTGACTGATATTGACATGGTTCTCATGGTGGAAGCCGGAGTTCGAGGTGGTCTTACGAATGCCGTTACTCGATATGTTAAAGCGAATAATAAGGATCTTCCGAATTACAAACCCAACGAAGAGTCAGTCTACATAGGTTACTTCGATGCAAATAACCTGTACGGTCTTAGCATGTGCCAGCCACTTCCACACGGTGGCTTTTGTTGGGTAGATCCTGATAATGTAGGGGACATTCTTAGCATTCCTAAATATGGTGATGTAGGGTATATTTTGGACTTTGACTTTGAATACCCTGAACATCTTCACGACGAACATTATGATTTGCCCCTACTACCGAGATCAGAAATTCCTCCTACGGGAAAGCATCAAAAACTTTTGACCACCCTAGAAAACAAGAACAATTATATTGCTCACTACTGGACCGTGCAACAAGCTATAGATTTAGGAATAAGAATTGTGAAGGTTAATCGGGTACTTCAATTTTCACAGAGCTGTTGGCTGAAGAAATACATTGATTCAAACACCTCTAGAAGAGCAGCTGCAACGTCAACATTTCAAAAGGAATTCTTCAAACTTATGAACAACAGCGTATATGGAAAATGTCTAGAGAACAAAAGAAATCACATGAATTTAAGACTTGTTAATGACAAAAAGAAGTTTTTGAAATTAGTTAAAAAAGCAAACTTCAAAACATCTATTATTATAAATGACTCTCTCGTGGCTGTATGCATGAATAAGACAAATATTGTGTTGGATAGACCTCTCTACGTTGGTATGTGCGTGCTTGATATTTCAAAGACGCACATGTATGATTTTCATTATAACAAGATGGTAAAATTTTACAAAAGAGATCGAATTGGTATCAGCTATATGGACACAGACGGAATCATTTATTGGATAAAGACTATGGACTTATACGAAGATCTGAGGACCTTCCCTTACAGGGGTGATTTCGACTTTTCCGACTATCCGACTGATCATAAAACATACGATAAGTCAGTCAACAAGAAAGTTCTTGGGAAGTTTAAGGATGAGACATGTGGAATACCCCTGGAAGAGGTTGTAGCACTCATGTCCAAAATGTATGCGTTAAAATTATTTATCAATGATACGTCGAGACAAGTGGACGACGAAGAGAGAGGAGTAGTCAAAAAAGCAAAAGGAGTAAGGAAGTTATATCTTGCAAGAAATGTTAAATTCGAACACTACTACAACTGTCTCTTCAGAGGGACTGAGTACAATGCAACGTTCAACACAATTCGGAGCTTCAACCACAATCTATTTAGTATCACAGTGACTAAAAAATCACTCTCAGCAAACGATGACAAGCGAGTGATCCTTCACGATAACATTCACACTCTTCCTTACGGTCATTATTCACTGAGGGAAATTCATTGAACATTTTGAAGAAAAACACTGATTGATAGCCACTTAATGCCCTACTTGATAAATGTCACCATAAAAAAGGTCTTTCTCAAGGCCAACAAATGTCACTCGTATAAAACTCACTTGCGCCCTTATGAAAGGCCTTAAAATCATACAACCCTCTGTCAATTTTGTCATTACGCTTTCGTTGTAAATAAGAGTAGTACAATGGATAATAGAAATCTTGTTATTGAAGAGTTGCACAAACCTGCCCGAAAAAACTTTCCTAGACGACAGACAGTCTTGAAAGGCATAAACGACCTATACCAAGGAGATCTCGTGGAATTAATACCTCACAGCAGAGAAAATAAAGGATTCAAATATATCTTAACCGTTCTTAATTGTTTTACGAAGGTAGCTTATGCTGTTCCTCTGAAAGATAAAAAAGGACAAACAATTACCAATGCAATGGAGGAGGTATTGAAAAAAATTAAGGGACGTATTTTGAATCTTCAAACAGATGATGGGAAGGAGTTTTTCAATAAAGACTTTTCACGGTTAATGAAAAAATATAAAATAAACCATTACTCGACCTTTAGTGAAAAAAAGGCTGCTATTGTAGAACGCTTCAATCGCACTTTAAAAACTGCAATGTACAAGAAGTTTTCAGAACGAGGATCGTACGTATGGTATGATATCCTCCCCATGCTGATAAATGACTACAATGAAAGAAAACACCGTACAATCGGGATGAAACCTATTGAAGTAAAGAAAAAACACGAGTCTGACTTGATAAAGCGCATTAAAAATAAAACCAAACCAGCCGTTGACAAAAGAAAACCTCCCAAATTTGCTATAGGGGATAAAGTAAGATTGAGCAAATATAAACACGTGTTCGCTAAAGGATATCTTCCGAATTGGACAAACGAAGTCTTTACCGTTTACAGAGTGCAACCTACTATCCCTGAAACGTATATACTTAAAGATAGTAAAGGTGAAATTTTGCAGGGAGGAATTTACGGTCATGAAATGTTGAAATCAAGATCAGGAAATGTTTATTTAGTGGAAAAGATCTTAAAAAGGAAAGGAGATCGAATTTTGGTCCGTTGGTTAGGATTTAATAAATCGGAGGATTCGTGGATAAACAAAAAGGACTTGCTTTAATATTATGTAGTCAGTAGGAAAGTAACACTAGATCGAGCAATTACAAGTTTCATTGTGAAATGGAGGTTATAAAGCAAAATGAAAAACTTGATATTAACAACATAGATCATTTGACTCCAGATAGCTTTTATAACACTGTAAGTAAGCACGGAACTTTGTTTCCAGACTCGGTTAGGTGTATTATCAGCGGACCATCAAACTGTGGAAAGACTAATGTAGTTTTTAATTTGATAACCAAACAAAACGGACTAAGCTTCGATAATATATATATATTTTCGAAGTCTTTAAATCAACCAAAATACCTATTATTACAAAGGATTTTAGATGATGTGCCAGACGTTTCATTTTACAAGTTTGATGCTAGCAGTGAGATTATGGAACCAAATGAAGCTAAGCCGCACTCAATTTTTATTTTCGACGATGTATCAAGTGAGAACCACGAAAAAATAAGATCGTATTTTTCAATGGGTAGGCATAATCAAATCGATTCCATTTACATTGGACAAACGTACAGCAAGATACCAAAACAGTTAATCAGAGACAATGTAAACTTTTTAATTGCTTTCAAGCAGGATGAGAAAAATCTTAAACATGTGTACAATGATCACGTTGGAGCTGACATGAGTTTTGAGAAATTTCGTGAAATTTGTGGAAAAGCTTGGAAAGAAAAATACGGGTTTATTGTTATCGACAAAGAAAGACCAATGGATAAAGGTCGCTACAGGATTGGATTCGATCACTTTGTAATTGTACATTAAAAGTATACAAGTATATTTTAATCTTTAGTATGTCTTTCGAAGTCGTGGAGTAAAGAGGACAACAATCATGACGGGTCGAAAGGAGTTGCTAAGTGAAATAAAAGCGCTAAGTGACTCAATACGAAAGAAACATCAAGCATTAAAAGTAGGGCTTAAGGAAAGAAACCGGTTTTTAGAAGAAACATTTAAACCGATTGTCGACCCTCTTAACAAATTGAATGATACGTTAAAAAAACCATCTCTATTGACAGATGAAATATCACCTAAAAAAGAACTTAAGACAACCGAAACGGAAAGTTCTGCTAATGATACAGAATCGTATAGTAAATCAAGTGACATTATAGAGGAGGAGGAGGAGGAGGAGGAGGGGGAGGAGGAGGAAGAGGAAGAGGAAGAGGAAAAAGAAGGGAACTTAACAGAAGAGGGACATCATGAGCATTCTGAAGATCAAACTGAATCACCAACAAACATCAGTATTTTGAGTCGGGAAATCGGGAATAAAGGACCATTGTCAAGAAAATATATATTAAAAATGTTACACAGTGGTCGTAAAAGTGCAAAATATCACGTGTACGGTGCACGTCTAGAAAACGATGGGCTCAGGATAGGTGATAGTAACTTATCTGTCGATGATAAAGATAATATAATTATAAAAGGCCAAACATTTAAAGGTACGGCTGGATTGTTCGAGTTGATATTCAAACCTATTCCTACAAAGTACTCGAGAAATGATTTAAATAACTTCAAAAAAATTTGTATACTAACGAATTCTCATAGGAAGGCGTACTCTCCTTCCACCCCTATACACAGGAACAGATCTGAAAAGTACAGAAACATAATCGCAAAGCTGTTTTCTAAATATAGAGGTAAAAGTCGTTCCGTTAAAGGTAAGGGGATGACGATGAAATCAATGTACGAGACTAATATAATTTATTATAACGATGTGAACAAACTGGTTGATAGAATGCGGTTGTTGTATGAATCAATTCAGGCTGGACACAATGGATTAGATAGTGAAATGGTAGCATTAACAGAGGAGTTGAAAAGTAGGGGGTTTATAGTGTAAACACTCAGTCTTAAAATGAGTGTGGATAAGTTCGGTCGCCACGAGTCGTCTGTTGCTCGTGAAGTTTTAAGAGGTCCTCCTGGTGAAGGATTCTATTTAACGCAGGACGGTCATTATGACCTGAAAAGGAAACGTATTTGTAATTTAGCAGATGCTATTGATAGTGAAGAAGCCGTAAACCTGAAAACTATCCGTACAATTTCCTTACATTGTGACAGTGACGATGGCATGTTTGATGCTAAAAACAAATTAATAAAAAACGTAGCTACTGCTGTAAATGACACGGACGCTGTAAATTTTGCACTTCTTTCTCGAGAAATAAACAAACTAAAACAAGACCTATACGATAAACTTGAAAAATTGTCATCTACAGTTCCACTTACCATTAGTTCCGTTGCTAAAAGTGACAAAGAAAACTCGAACAATATATACTATGCATATAATGTTACAAATGAGAAAAATGACGCATTACCTCTTCCGCATTCACATGAAAAGCCTCACGTTAATCTCATTGTATAAAATACAATGAGGAACGACAATGGATTCATTTGTTGTTCAACTCCCATGAGAAGAGGAGGAGGACTCACTAGTTCTGCAGTTTCTATTTTCAAAAAAGCCATTGACACTTTACCAACAGGAAATCTTGTGAACACAGCTATCGACGCCTTGCCAATAGAACTTCATATCCCGGGTGGATATCAGTATTGTGGACCAGGGACCAAATTACGTCAGCGTTTGGCTCGTGGGGACCCTGGTATTAATAAATTGGACGAGGCCTGCAAGGAACACGATATAGCATATTCAAATTACACCGATACCGAAAGAAGAGCGATTGCTGACAGGGCTTTGGCCGAGAGAGCTTGGCAAAGAGTTAAGTCTAGTGACGCTAGTCTTGGTGAACGAGCAGCCGCTCTAGCGGTAACAGCAGCCATGAAAGCAAAGACTGCAGTGGGAGGTGGATCGAGAAGGAGAAAACGAAATGTACGCAAAAGAAAAGTTTCTGGAGGAGGCAAGAGAGCTAGAAATACTAATTCCCATGGCAAGCGAAAGAGAAAAAGATCCTGTAAATGCTCTAAAAAAAAGGTAAACGGAAGAGGCTTGTATTTAAAACCTTACCGTGTATACTGAGTGAGAAACATAAGTTAATAGTACCAAATAAAGCATTGAGCAACACGGATTTGGAAAGATACGCATTTTGCCTAAAAATTCCATTTTTTAGGGGGGTGTTTATGCGCAATGACTTGCCAAAGAATATTTGGAAAAACGAAACTGCAATTGTAAATCTTGATGATGCCAACGGTGTTGGTACACATTGGGTCTGTTACAAAAAAATCATGGATTCTGTTTATTATTTTGACAGTTTTGGAAATCTTCCCCCTCCAATAGAGCTAAAGCAATATTTCGGTGAAGGATCTAAAATCTTTTACAACTATGATCAAAAGCAAAGTAGAGACTCGTCGGTTTGTGGACATTTATGTTTGGAGTTTCTAGCTACTAGCGTTAGTCAACTTCATGATGGCGTCTTGTACAGTAACCATTAATGGTTGTTCGTCAACTTTACGGAGCACCCTTTTCCCACCATTGCAACTGACACCTAACAGACAGTGGGAAGTTGCACTGTTGGATTTTTCTACATATAATTCAATTCCAAACATAATAGAAGGAGTTAACAATAAGCTTCACTACATTCGTAATAAAAATAGTCAAGAATCGTATGGAGAGACTGAGGTTGTTGAGATTACAACCGGTTCATATGAAATTACAGATATTAACAAAGAATTCCAGAACCGTCTGGGAAATGATGTTATTGAACTGCGAGCTAATAACAACAACTTAAGAAGTGAAATTAAGTGCAAATATTTCATCGACTTTACTCAACCGGCTTCGATCGGTTCCTTGTTAGGATTTCCGCCCTTTTCATCAATACTTGAACCAAACGTTTATCACACAAGTCCAAAAACTGTAAATATTGTTAAAGTTAACGTAATCAATATTACCTGCAACATAGTTCAAGGTGCTTATAAGGATGGGTCAAATCAGCATATATTACATTCGTTTTACCCAACTGTACCGCCAGGATTTAAGATAGTTGAAAAACCACATAACCTAATTTATCTCCCATTAAACACCAGTCACATATCGGACATCGTGCTGGACGTACGAGATCAAGACGGAGACGAAGTAGATTTTAGAGGAGAAGTAATAACTATACGCCTACATATTAGGCAAGTGTTGATAGGTAACGATGGGTCTTAATTTCGTATATAATACCAAAGAAACTACAGAGAAGGTCAGTACCACTCGGAACGAGGAGGGACTAAGTAGAGAGAACGTGCAATTTTTGGAGAGACTCGGATTTACAGTTAACAAATATGGACATACTGGACATAAAAAATGGTCCAGTTTTCGACGAAACGTTATGGGAGAAGGAGTATCACACACACAACCCTTACGCTTCATCGAAATTGGGAAACAATGATGAGATACGAATTCCAATACAACATCAAGATGCTTATACATTGCCTTGCGAAAGCTATATTTATATTGAAGGAAGAGTAACAACGACAAATGGGGACGCTGGATCAAAAGTGCCTTTCACTAACAATCCCATGTCTTTTTTATTTGAAGAAATTCGATACGAATTATCAGGGATCGTTGTTGACTCCACAAAGAAAGTTGGAGTTAGCAGTACAATAAAAGGATTGGTTTCACTGTCACCAATTGAATCAAACTCTTTGATAACAAGTGGATGGGTATTGCCAAGTGAAACGAAATTCACACCAAATACAAATGGTTATTTCGATTTTTGCGTTCCTTTAAAACTTTTATTAGGATTTGCTGAGGACTACAAAAGGATAATAATTAATGTTAAGCAAGAATTGGTTCTATTGCGATCATCCTGCGATACGGATGTGATAGTAGCTGACTCTGGAACGTCAGCAACAACACTTGATTGGAAGCTAACTCTAGATAAAGTTGTTTGGAGAGTGCCGCATGTACGATTGGCTGACGAACGGAGAGTAGGACTATTGCAGATGCTCAATTCTGACAGAGATATAGTTGTCCCGTTTAGAAACTGGGAAATGCATGAATGGCCAATACTACCGACAACACAGCGTCAGACCTGGGCTGTAAAGACATCAAGCCAATTAGAAAAACCTAGATATGTGATCTTTGCGTTACAGACCAACAAAAAGTCGAATATCACAGCTAACGCAGGTAGTTTTGACCATTGTAAACTAACAAACGTCAAGTTGTTCCTAAATTCACAATTCTTTCCTTACGACAACTTGAATGTTATGTTTTCAAAGGATAGATTTGGAATTTTGTATGATATGTACGCCAGATTCCAATCGTCATATTATGGAAGAACGAATTCGCCTCTTCTGAACCCCAAAATGTTTAAGGACATTGCACCTATTGTAGTAATAGACTGTTCAAAACAAAACGAATCTGTTAAAACGTCTACAGTTGATATTCGGATAGAATTTGAGTTGGAGGAAAACATTCCTGAACAGACAACCGCATATTGCTTGATACTTCATGATACAATCATAACGTATACCCCCTTGACAGGAGTTGTAAGGAGAATGTTATAGATTTCACTATTTTCCCCCCCACCATCAACACCGAGCTCATAAAAGCGAAGTCAATCGTCGGTACATTAGTTTATCTTCTGTCAGCAGAGTGGTAACATCGTATCTAAAACAATGGATAATACATCGTTAGATAGTGCAAAGGAAATCTTAACCGACAAAACCTTGGAGCCGGCCACAACATCAAATGGAAATCCGATGAGTCGTGATCCTAGAAAAATTGTAGCAGACGCAAGTTCGAATGAAAATGTTGATAATACAGACACCAGAGCTCATTCTACAACGACAGTTTTGGAAAACAAGTCTACCGAGGAACTCAACGTAAACGATGATACAAGATCTTCAAAAGAAGTCAAAGAGGAACTTCTAGAGTTTATAAAGTTCAATGAAAATAATCCTCCAACAAAAAGGAAGAGATTTGAAGATGAAGATAAATTAATGTTAACAACAGGTATATTTCTACGAGCTATGTACCCGTTGAACGAAAACATGGATAAGACTATCACGGCTGGAGTATTTAAATCGTTGAATTTTAAACCCGCGGTTCTTCTTAACCAAAGTGGAAAAACATCTATAGTGCTTACCGTTGAAATGTGGGACAGATTTACCAAATATATCTCCATTATTGAAGCATATCTTTTCAACAATTTGACTGGGAGAAAAACAGCGATGGGGTTTGACGAATCAGACTTGGAAATCGACAATATCCGACTCAGAGGAACCCAATATGTGAGATTCAGGGACTTGTCCAGACACAACAAAAAGATACTTTTGACTTATGAGGAATTTTGTATCCTCTCCAATCTGACACCTGTAATAATCAGATACTTACAACAGCTCACGTCATACAGTTCGATTATCTTTGACTATCTCGATAGTTGTATGATCAGAAACCCTAAAGTCCCATTGCTCTACGGGCCGTTGGATAGCTCTGTATATAACCGCTTGCCTCAAGAAGTGTCGTTTTACAGAAACACAGAAATTTTGCGCAATCAGCTCAAAAGCGAAATCGTCAAACCGGAAGACTCTACGACTAACGGTCCTGAAGACAAGAAAGAAGAACCTGCTACGAACGATCATGAAGACGAGAGCAAAAATGAGGCCGATGAAAATAACACTTTGTAAGTGGTAAAGTACTGAAATGCCCGCTTTTTTAAAACGCCTTTTGCATGACCTTGAAAAATAAACAAGGCACGAAAATTATTATTCTTCTCTCCTGTAATAAATATGGTGCAAGTCGAAAACGTTGTCAGTCTTTACTCAGTGATCATGGAGAAAAACTCTCAAAAAAGTATGATCAGATACTGTTGTGAAAGTAAATGTTTTACTCGGCCCATATGTCAAGTAGATGGGATGGCGTGTAGGCGTTGTGAGAATTTTGGTTTTTGCAGATGTCTTTGCGAATCGTTTAAAGCTGAAACACCAAAGCCTGTCACTCTAAAAATCTACAAGACTCCACATTTTTGGACTTGCTGTGAAGAAACGTGTTCCAAGTTTCATTATGAAGATTTATCGTATCCTTGTTCCACTTGTTTTCCTAAGCCGCTCTGTGAATGTAAATTAAAACATTGTAAAAATAGAAACGATTGGTCCTCTTAAATAAGACAGTGGATAAAACATATTACACTTCCATATTTGTGTCAGTGTCATCAAGTTGCTCAGAAAAATGGACAGGACGGTTACATTTTATGATGAAATTACACCACCTCCCAAAAGATGTGCTGTAGAATTTCAAGCATTTAGGAACAATCGAAACCAGTTTGTTATTAAAGAGCTTGCATTTTTCGATATATCAACTAATGTTGTAAATTATTTTCTATTTAAACCGCCTTACCCTTTTAGACTTTTGAACAGTAAGAGTGCAAGAACCAACATTTGGATAACAACACATCTCAACCACATCGAATGGGATGAAGGTTTTACACAGTACAAGGAGCTCCACAATATAATGCGTCACTACTGTCGACAGTACGACGAAATTTACACTACCGGAAGTGAAAAAACCAAATGGATCGAAAAATACTGTAAGTGTAACGTAACAAATGTTACACTAGACAAAGACTTTGCAACGCATTTAAACGGTCTTTGCATCGGAGTGAAAAATCCTCATCATAAGAACACTAATTGTGCATTATCTCGTGCGTACAAGGTCGGTGCGTTGATGTCCAGTAACTAGTGGAGGGGGAAATACCACATATATACGTAACAAGACTTGTGGTATAATCATTCGTACCCAGATCGCGACACGGGAAACATCTAACATCTCACCATGACATCGATGGAAAAATTGCAATCCCTAGCCGATAAGTTCAACCAACATTCAAAATCCGACCTCATAACTATAAAAAAATGCAGCGAACTACAAGAGAAGAAACACTACGCAGTTCACGCGATGAGGAAAATGGACACATCAGTTGGCGAAGCGGTCCTCGCTGTTCTTGGCGATTCACCGTACAAAGAAGGCGATTCACCAAAGTTCCAAGTCTACCTTCCGAAACGATTTGTCAGTGTGCTTATGAACGAGGACTTAGACGCTATTAAGCCAGGTTCATTCTACTTAGTCTCACACGGCCCTTCAGCGAACAACTCTACCGAGATCACTCTCCATGTAAATAGTTCATCTTAGTTTTACTCATGTTTACTCTTTATGTAAATAAATAATTGTAGTTTAGTTATTTCGTACTCATGTTTATTTCCATAGGTTTAGTTTTTTTATGTATAATTTTGCTTTAGCGATATTAAATTACACAGTTTTTTTTAAAAACCCCCTACGGTGACCTTGAAACAGTGTTTGGAGAACACGTACGCCCCCCCCCCCCACCCACCCACCCACACCCCTCCATGCATAAATACGCGGAGTGCACGTCGCCAGACGCCATTCTTCCCTCGACAGCGGACCTGCCGACATCAGCGATCCCCAAGACCCCGCACCGCCAAGCGCCATGCAGTTCCAACTGGTCATTAGTGACGAGATCGATCTAGGAATTCTACATGAGACACTTCTACACTTAATAGCGGACCATCCACCGATACAACTGAAGGTCACCGTGGAGTTCGACAGCAATCTCTGCGGATGGGTAGATTCTTCATCGTCGTCTTGTTCTCAACACGCCCCCGAATGGTCTCCGGAACCCACAGCGTCACCTACGATTGAAGTTGAAGTGTCAACAACCGAAAACGTTCCACCGGAAGAATCAACAGGCACCGACAACGGGACTTCGGATCTCGTGTACCCGCCTAATGATGAGCCGCAAAATACCGGACCAGACCAAACAGAATAATCCAACTTTCAACTTACTGTGCTGAGTGTCGTGTTTTCCAAATTTGTAAATTAATTAGTTATAACTTAAAATTCTGTATTGTAGTTTAGAAAAATAAATGTTTTTAAAAACACCTCTAAGTGGCCTTGACCCACATTTCACAGCAGTTCGGTAAAACCCTAATTTATTTTCTAAGTCCAAGTTCTCCCACCGGTAGTTTTGACACCGACGATACGGTAACCGCCCGGTCATCCCGCCCGGCACCGCAACGCGGCCGTCCCCCGTCCCACCGGCCTCTCGGCGTCGCCGTCGCGACGTCCACCCCGACATCGTCACTTCAAAACCCAACCCTTTAAACCTACACGTCATCGCCTCAGTGACATCATCACTACGTAACACATACGTCATCAAATACGTCACCAATACGTCAAAAACACGTCACCCATACGTCACAATTACGACACTATTTTACCATTTTGCCTATGTCAGCTGATCTATACCTATCCAACCACATCTACTTCGGTTACAAACAATTAACATGGGAGCATTAATACAGTAGAAATATGTTTACGAAAAAAGGTGAAGATGGAACTGAGTATACTAATCCTACTATTTTATAAATACGTAAGTTTGTGACCTTTCTTTGTTTTTCATCATCGATGTTAATAAAAGATGTTTTAAAAATTATGTAATTAGCTGTAACAACGTATCCATCCAAGCAGGCGAACGTAAACAAATAAACCCGTTTCCAATTGACAGATACAAAAAAGTGCAGGAGTACTATCAGCTGTTTCGAAATTTTTGAACGTGGGTGAAGCCACGGCTATTATCTAGTAGGTAAATAAATTACTATTATATATTGTGCGAATATTTATAATTCTAGATAAAACCAATTTACATAGAAAAATAATTTAAAGGAAAAGAAAACCCAAATTTAGGCTAAAGCGACTTAAATAGTGAACATACATTAAAACGATCCTCTCTTAATATTAACATACATCTCTTACAGTCTTCTGTTTGCAAAACTGTTGACCTAAGAATACAGGATAACGAAATAAAATAATATTGAAACAAAGGTAAAGCACTGCTAAAAAAGGAGTCGATTTTCTTGTTGTAAAATACAGTAAACAAAGGATCAAAGTAAATGGGTTAAACAAGAACGAAACAAATACTTTTTTTTAAACCCGCGGAAATATTAATATAAATATTTTGTTCGAATAGAAAAGAAATATTTTCTTAAAATTTAGATATTTGTCTCTTGAAAGGTTTTGACTAAAAGCACTTTCCCCGCTTTACACCTTAAGCGGCGCTGTTGTATAGTCCCATTACACTCGAATGGTGAACGGTGGTGACGTCAAACCAAATACAGCGTGGTCGAGTGGGTAAGCGTCGGCGCCACCCTCCTAACTCTGAATTGAGTTTTAAAAGTCGCTTTAAAATACGTTTTTAAAAGGAGAGATTGTACTTGGGAACTGAAAATGGAAAGGAAATGCAAAGAAAGAGTGGTTTTTATGATTTTATGATTAAATATACGTGTTGACGTTCTTTGAAACAAAAATATGATACCGTTGACTTCATAACTAAAAGAAGACTGCTCATGCTTACAGATGTTTTGTAAGCCAAAGATTATTGAGCACGTTTGAAATTAGTTCGACACTTGTGACTTGAGATTGCGCCAGGAGTGTGATTTCACGCTAAAGATTTTTATCCCTGAAGTGGAACATTTTTGCTTCTACCAGATTAAAAAAGGGTTAAAAAAGGGACGTCAAAACCAGGAGTGAAAAAGAGAGGAAAAAAGTTATATTTAATTTCTTTCATACCAAAATTCTCTTCCAGAATGTGCTAAGTTTTGGAACATATCACATGTTTATTTTGTGTTTGGATCACATGTTTTTACTGCAAAATTTAACTTTGCTTGGGCTACCTATTTCTTTTCTTTAAAATCAATGTTAACACCGATTGTAATTTTTGTTTAATGTTTCTTTCACACTGGCTTGAAGATTGTGAAGATGCAAGTTTCAAACTCATGCAATGAAATATAATAATCACCAAGTGATCTATGAACTCTCTAAATTTTGATTATTCGGGAAGCGTGAATACTGTAAACAGTAGCGCGGTCTTTGCAACTGAGCTTATTTCTTTTAGGGTATTTTAGGTTTTATCACATCACCTTCAAGTAAAAAGACCCGAAGAAATTCGGGTTTTCTGCTTCTTTTATACCTAAGGAAGAAAAATTACAATATATTTGAACTCCCCGCCATAATAATTAAAAAAAGAACTAAAAGTTAAAAGTAATTATTTTCGCCTTGGTTTTGTGTCGGGCTCTTTCTCAGAGCAGAGGTAAGTTTATATCTGACGAGCACGATAAATTTATGTTTTAATTTTATATCCATAACCAAAGCTTGGATACTTCGGAAACAGTTTGAAGACCTCTAGGAGGGGTTCAAGGTGATAAAAGATGTAGGCAATCAAGGTGTAAAAACGTGAACTAAACTACCAAAAATCGAAAATGTTAACATTGATTTGAATTCTCTTGATGAAAAACCTTCAATTGTATTCTAACATCCCGAACAGTACTTATTTTAATTTAATTTATCATCATTGGTTTTGAACTTCATCAACCTGGATTTTCAGTTGGAATGCATGTAGAAAATTGCAGAATACTTTCCTTTGGCCCTCTAAATAGCAACTGTTCATGTAAAATGAAATTAATAATATTTTTACATTTGTGTACATTTTATTGAAAATCAACTGAAGGATAGTATTATACAAAACAATTATTCACTGCACATCACTGCACATCGTACATCATTAACTTTGAATACAGAAGTCTACGCCATAGGCCCTACATTATATAACAATCTTAACTAATTCATACCAATGCATATGGTTCGCGAAAACTGATTAAGCACTGATTGTAAGGCAGTCGGTAAGTGACTTATACTTTATACTTTTCTTGAAATGGCGGCCTACCCACTTCACCTACTTACAAATTTAAAATATAAAAAAAATGGTAATACCCTTCAACGCAATAGCTGTGATTCTTAACCGTTGCATCACACGACACTCATCCCCACAAACCTAGTGCTGATTTAGTTTGACCTAGTTTGTAGTTTGTTGACGCTAGGCATAAACTCGTTTAGGTCGGTAATTGAGCGAGAGAAGTCACTAACTGAAAGCCTCAGAAGTGGGTATAAATGTTTTAATAGCCTACTGTTTTACGTACTGTTTGAATAGTCAAAGGAAAATAATAATGTGCAACACCTGTGACCGTACCTATACTAATCCCACACCGTGCGTTACCGCACTTCCGTCACGGTAGAGTTGAAAGGGACATCCACGCAGAGACGCTTACTTGTTCTATAAAATAATCGTCAATAACACCTTACCGGTGTTTTACTGTTTACTACTACTATTAACTAAACTATCAATAAATACCTGAACTGTTGAACTCTTTTTTTATTTTATTTTTTATTTTTTTACAAACAAAAATACATAAAATCGACTTTTACTTTCTCTTCCCTAAACATGGAGAAAGTATTGTTTTCTTCAAAATTTTTCGAATTTGAGTTGTTAGTGGATATATTTGTTTTAGTGCTCCCTGAATTCTTAAAGTGGTTGTCGGAGTGGTGTCTGTCTGTCCGTGTATGTGGATGTATGTGTATGTGTGTGGATGTATGTGTGAATATAGACAAAGGTGGAGACGACAACAGTTCTCGATTTTCATGAAATTTGGCATGTAGGTATAAAAAAATGAATCTCCAGGCGTTTTTTTTTATTTTTTGAATTTTTGATTTTTGATGTTCTTTACCCCATAAATACACCCATAGAAAACGACAAAAATCCAAATTTCTCAAATACGGCTTTAACGAATTTTATTAAAAAATCATGGTTTTTAGTGCTTAAGATAACAAACAAAATGACACCACCTGCATGTCTGTAAAAATTCAGGGTCAAAAGTTATGACGGTTTAAGTGTTCAAAAATTCATATTTTTCAAATTTCACAAAGTTTGTAACTTCTAAAGAAAATACACTTTCAAACCATTACATTTGGCTCGAAAAATCAAATAATTCAGTATTTTGAATAATCAGTCTACGTCAACTGGTTGCGGAGATTGATATTTTAGTTTGGTGGTAAACACAGTACGTTATCAAATGTTATTCTTATGGCAAATATTTAAAAACCTATATCTCCGTTAACTAGTAACCGATTTTGATAAAATTTGGTATGCATTTGTGAGATAATTAATTTTTAATTTGTTTTATTTAATTTCATTAAGTTTTCTGGTTATGATTACTTTAAGGGCGAAAGCATGTGTCAGTTACCTATTACCGTTTATTTGAAACGTTACAGCTTTATGTAAAATCAATAAATTGAAAAGTAATCACAACAAGTTTTCCTTCGCACACTCCCAAGTAAAAAAATATAAAAATCAATGGTGAAATCGGCCGAAACAAGGAATAACCAAAGAACTCATTATTTGACAATGAGCTTTGAACGTTGAACACAAACAAGACGACGTCGTCTTGGGCCGTGTCCGAGTCGGAAAACATCTCATTACAGAGTCTTTGAGACTGCGGAGAGAAGTCCATTGTTGGTATAATTTCACCCTTTACTGACGACGTTATCTGTAAACTGACGCAGATCCGCCATAATTACGCTCGTTTGGGGGGGGGGGGGTCCGCGGATAAGGGCATGTTTAGATCTAATTAGGATTGGAGGCTTATATATAAGGAATATTTAAATTAAATTTTAAAAATAAATTTAATAATAACTTCTTCAAATAGCAGGTAAAGTTAGCCCCAATTAACATTTACTTACACTTAACCTGCCTTAACATATAGAGGACATAGTTTCATGTACAACTATCTTCATGTAACTTAGTTTCCATGTGATAATATTAAGTTTGAAGGGTTAAAATAGTTTGGGGTAGCCTAATAAGTCCACACATTTCCAATTATTTTTTATAGTATAAAATGCTTATTTTCGTTAATTATGGCTTAAAGTGATCGTAGTTTGTAGACTTTGAACGAGAAAATTGTTTTTTATCGGTGTACGTTATCAATTATACATCCCGATGCAACGTTATCAGTTACAAGCACATTCAGTGTACAGACAGAGTCGAATGGCGTGGTCCGGGCTGTCTGCATGCTTAATGCTAGGATAAACATTAGTATTTTGGGCGTACTGAGCCAAGTCATTTGACTCAATTTCTAGTTGACAGACTGCCTAACCTTTTAAACTGACCTAACCTAACCAGCCTGATATCTTATCAGGTGATGATGTGCTACTTTATTCAATGAGTGTGTAAAGTGAAGCCCCTCCCCTTAAATGACATTTGTACAGGAAAGAACCAGTCAGAGAAGAGGCAATCCATATGTTACCAGGGGTTACTCGGGATGGTTCACAGCATTTCCCCTTAGTGATTTCAAATGAAAAAATACGATATGATATTAAGAATAAATAAAGCATGTGTGGATGCATTAATTTGTATTATGAACTATTTATTTTTCTTATTTCACGCGCATTTTACGTTCACGGCAAACAAACATAACCATAATTGGCTTTGTCAACAGACATCCAGTTCCAGCTCCAGATTTTACCAAAGCTCATTGGAGTTCTGTATCAATAACATCAGGTACTCATGTGACACAGCCTGCCACATTACAGCTGATGCAGGAGGCGGGGCTTCACTTTACACCCTCATTGAATGAAGTTTAATGAAAACGCAACTTAATATATTAATTCCTTGAGTATGAATTATTTAATCATTGTGCAAACACGTGAACGGAGGCTTAAGAGAAAAATAAAAACGTGGGAAAATATATAAGGAAGTACCCTTGGTTTGTGAACTTATTAATAAAACTGATGGTGATGAATATTTTCCTTTCACTGAATTGTAATTTGTCTTATCACTACATTCTCGTTACATTAGTACACAGTCCCTTTAATATTTAGTAGGATAATGGAGCCTGGTAGCCATTTACTTTTTTATGTATTTGAGGAAAGCTCATTCCTTTTTTACTTATTTAAGCGTTTTAGGAAATAACTATCTATGGAAAAAAATTGTATGCTATTTCAATGTTCAAAAAAATAATGTGCGTATGATGAAAAATTCAGGCCATTGGTTCAAGGACCTTTAAAGTTAAATTCATATTTTCGAACCGGTGCCAACGTGAGCCAAGTGGATATTTGTCCATAAAAGTATCAAGCATGAAAAGTCAGTTTCGTTTAAAATATATACCACTAAAGTTAGAATGCCTTGTTATAAGTAAAATAATTTATTATAAATAGAAAAGGGCGTTTTATTGTCACTGTTAAAAGTAGGCTATACTAAGTTTTGTATCAGCCAGGATTTGAAAGAGGACGGAGAAACAGTTTTCTTTAACAGAGTATGGGCCTACTGCTGACATCTTCAGTATTAATTACGCTATCAGGAGAAAACACATCAATAGTTTTGTGTTTTAGGATGAAAACATAAGGTGAAACACTCGCGTTTTTTTGTAAATGCAGTTTTTTAACCTGAAATTAATAGCTGAAATAAATAATTAACAACAATCCTGTCTACTGGCGATACTGTCAAATTACGTCCACTTCAAATTTTGGCTAATAAAAAAAGAGTTACAGCTGGGTCATAAGGATGGGAGGCATCCTTCTGTATTTAAAGTCAACTAGCTGATGGAGTCCCGCTTCGCCGGGAAAAAGTAAACAAATAATTGTAATTTAAAATAAATGCACTAGCTATTCAACCTTTTACTTTATATTTGTGCTATGAAAGAAAATTTAATCATAAAAAATTTATATTTTTCCTGGGATTTTCTCACCGAGACCTTAAGTGATGAGCGTCAGACTTATTTTTTTTCTCAAAAGTTATGGACAGCTTGGGCCTTATATATAGCTGATAAAACTATAATAATAGGTTTATTAGCAATTGAATGATTGAGTAAATTTATTTTAGTATATCTTCTCTTGAGGTAATCACACAGATGGCATAAAAATATGGTTTCTATTGGAAACATTTTTATCGGTTGAAAAAAATCTTGGGACGACGAAGGCTCTGAAAACAACCCCTCAACCAGAGCCGATGTCGCTTGAAGGTATGTCTCTCAGATTAAAAACATCCCCCTCGCCCCCCCCCCCCACCCAACCCCACCCCTACAACATCACAACCACCCCCGCTGGCGGCGACACTACAATATCCCTCAAGAGCCTCCCCCTTCTCCTGCCTTCGGGAAATCGAATTTACTTGTAGAAAATAGGAGATAAAATCATGACAAAAAGATCTAAAAATATAAAAAACTAGAAGAACCCGTGGCTTCGCTCACGATTAAAAAGTAAACATACCCTATCACCCATCAATTATATAGTTTTGCTTTCCCATTTATTTTTCTTGTTGTGAAATCTACTTCTTTGAACACATCAAATGTACTTCCATAAAGCAAAAAAAGTTTTTAGAAATTCGCTCTTAGTACGCAGGTCTGCTACGATGGGGGTATTCTATTCCTGCATAAAGTGCCTGTCTATATAAAACATGTGACCATATCTAACGCCCCACCGACAAAGCCCCAAATGGTGTTGCTGCCCTGGGTAGGCTCATGCCTAATATCGGCGGTTCTTCCTCTTGCAAGTGCTTTTTGCTTGTATCGGCTGTCCAGTCGATCTTGCTATCAGGTGAAGAGGATTGCGCTCACACACTCAAGAGGCCAATTTACAGAGACGAACGCCGAGAAGCATTAATGGTTGTTTCTGCTTAACGCACAGTATCTGAGCTTGCCCTGATGATGGTCATGGGGCACAATATAAGGAACGGCACCCTTGGCTTTTTCGACGGCAATTTGAATCTGCTCGCATATGTTACCCTTTAATAGAACTTTATTATGCACCCCCGTCGCAGTAGACCTGTGTATTAGAAATTCTATTTCTTATGAAGGCAAACGTGTTGGAGGAACCATAGAACATGGCTTGAAATTTTATTTACTGTAAGATCATTTTCTTAAGGTTTTAGGGCATACCTTGAACAAAAAATTACAATGCCACTCCAGCAATTATTAAAAAGTGCTGTCTTACGTTTTTAGACTCTATATTGAACGAAAAGATTGAATGAGCCGTCCCGGAAATTTTTAAAGTGCTGTAGATAAAATTAATTCTTTACAGTAGCACACTCTTCCTCTTTAAATAGCAGCTAGTTGTCATAAAAAAAGAATTCCTTCAAGTATAAGTGATCATTGAACACTGGAGTCCTTCAGTAATCAGTTATTTATTTTATGTTATACTACATACCAGCATTTTATATAGTGTATTGCACTTTGAAAAAATGCAAATGTCTAATTCATTAACCACCTGGCACCAAGTAACAAATATTCATGTAAACAAATACAATTAAATAGCAGAAAGAAATGCCATTAATTTTCATCACCTGTTTTAAATTTTACTTTCATATGTTTTGTTAGTAAACAAATCTAACTTAAATTCTTTCAAAATCCCTGACATGGGTACCTTTAAGATGGTCCCAGGGCTAAGCCCTGAAAGTTATCACGAAATTGATGGTGTATAAACGTACTCCATGAAATTCTACATGTATCTACCTAGTTTTGTGGCCATCGGTCCAGCGGTTTCTGAGTTTATCAATGCTATATATATACCAACATCCTCTTTTATACTTATAGATACAAAATACTTAAAAATAAATAAAATAGTAAAATAATTAATAAATAAATATACTAATAGAAATAATAATAAACGCGATATTAATAAAATAATAAATAAATTAAATTAAATAAATGTTTGTAACAAAATGGTCAAAATATAATATTAATAGCTGAATCTAAAAATATAATAATAGTAAATCCAATAAAGACCAGATAAATATATCTTAGTTGAAAAAAACCTAAGCTGGAAATATATTAAAAAATCTACCAATCTCTACGGTATGAAACTGTAGCGCTGAAGTGTTTAAGATATTTTTTTAATGTATTTTTTTTAAATAATTTAGGTCACAAACGTGTTATTCCATAGCACAGCTTTTTGACAACTTAAATAGATTATCGCCTCAATGGATTGTCTGTATAAACAAATACAGGGTGATTTTTTTAAAACGCAACCCATTTTTAAGATTGAATAATGCACATATAAATATGAAATGGGTGTTGTTTTATTGACCTTTACATTTTATACAACCTATTATTAAAATTTGATCACATTTAGTTTACTTTATGCTCTCAAACAGACCGCCATTGGCATTTTAATGAAGTTATGCTCTTTCAATCAAATTCCCGCACACGTGTTGTAAGGTGCCTCTTCGAATTTCTTGCATTAAATTTGTTATGTTTGTTTTAAGGTGCTGAATATCCTGTGAATTGTTTTCGTAGGTCTTACATTTTATTTTCCCCCAAATAATATAATATAGTGGGGTCAAATCCGGGGATCTTGGAGAGAAATAATCCTTCACCGATAAAATCTAGTTTTGGGTTTTGTTTTTAATGTGTGTGTCCTTCAGCACGATAACTCGCGTAAAATGGTCCAATCTGAATGAAATTTGCCACAAACATGTAAAGTAGTGATTATCCTACGAAAACGATTCACAAGATATTCAGCACCTCAAAACAAATATAACAAATGAAATGCAATAAATTTAAAGAGGTACCTTGCAACACGTGTCCGGGAATTTGATGGAGAGAGCATAAACTTTTACTAATGCCAATGGCGGACTGTTTGAGCACGTAATGTAAACTAAATGTGATCAAACTTAAATAATAGGATGTATAAAATGTAAAGATCAATAAAACAATACTCATTACACATTTATATGTGGATTATTCAATCTTAAAAATGGGTTGCGTTTAAAAAAAAAACACCCTGCATAAATGCATAAGTATAATTTGATCTTCAATTTTGCGAATAATTGCCATCACTGATCGGTTGAAAAAAATCTTGGAACGTCGAAGGCTCTGAAAACAACCCCTCAATTATAGAACCCTATGTCCGTAAAAATCAAAATCAAGTCATAAAATCGCCATCACCAACAATGTATGTTTTTAATTCTTTTTTTATTAATTGGCGAAAAGGATTATCATGAAGGTAAGCATGAAGGTTTACATGTAGTTTTTTATTCCGTCTACTCATGACATAGACTTTTTCGAGATACATAGTCGATGAATACTTTAGAGTTATTCCTTTGAACTTTGGTCCTTGTATTCACATGATTTACAATCTCCGCCTATTTATAGCTCTATACATAGTTCTTTACACTTTATCCATTGTGCATTCTGTTCATGTGCGAAAAATAATTCTTTTATTTTAATCGTGACTAAAAGGCTCAGATTTATGCGAGTAATGAAATAAAGCGTTGCACGAACACTTGACCTGTGAGGCCTGATGATTTACCTCCACCATAACTCGTAAAGAAACAAAGAACGAAAGGTTTAAACACTTTGACGGCCAGAGACGAGGCCGTACTCGAGTGGAGCGATTGAACCGTGACGGCGGTCAGAGTCGTTTGTGCGGAACGTTCAGACATATAAATATATATACATGTGACAAAGGGACACCTGCGGACCGGGTTCCGGGAAACGGACGTGAAATTGGGGATTGTATTCCGAGGCGCGCGCGGAACTGAAGGTGTGAAGCTGGATACGCTGGGACGCAGGGGGGTCCGAGGGCAGCGTGACGTGAAAAGGGGAAAGCAAATAGTCCCCTCCATAAGAAATACATGTAAATTTGTAGGTAAAATACATGCCTAATGGAGCAACGCTTTTTTCACCTAAAGGACCTACAATTTGTTATAATTCCTTGAAAAATAACGTTTTTTGTGAGCTCGCTAACACCTTTATTTGAGACCAATTTTAATGATTGAGGTGTAAAATTACTTGAAATTTTGTCAATATTTCCTGATTGCTTTCATTTTCCTTAGGGTGAAAAAATCGTTGCCCGACTGGGCATATATGTTACCCACAAATTTACATTTATTTCTTATGGAAGGGATATTTGTTTAAATATTATTAAAATTAGTGCTTACCTTGTAATGGTTGGACCAAAATATACATATTGTATACTGTTCTTACAGGAAATTTAATTTTCTTTAAATTTAAAATTTAATAGGGAATACTAAAAGTTGATCGTTTTCAAGATATTTAGGAAAAACCTAAAAGTGGTACATAGACCCCCCTCCCTCCCCCCCGCTCAAGGGCTACGGACGGGGACATTTTGATAAGTTCACCTCCTAACTACTCCAAACAAAGCTGCAAAGTCAAAAATTGTGTTCCAAAAAATTCCCTCTATACCTATTTGTTGCCTGGACAAAAAAGGTTGTTGGGGAGTTTAAGGTTATTTTGTGTCTACCACCACTCGGCGGTAGTATGATAATAATCGGTATACTATTAGTAGGTCGTACTTGTTTCACCTTATTTGCAAATTATTTTACAATTTTTTTAAATAATGTTGGACTTTGGATGTGGGACGCAAGGGGGGTTCTATGGGAACGTGACATAAAGAGGAGAAAGGAAAAGGTTGTTGGGGAGTATTAGGTTATTTCAAGTCAACGACCACTTGGCGGTAGTGTGATAATAAACGGTATACTATTAGTGGGTCATACTTGTTGCACCTTCTTTGCAAATTATTTTACTTTGACTTTGGATGTGGAACTCACGGGGGGGGGGGGTTCTAGGGGAGACGTGACGTAAAGAGGGGAAAGGAAAATTTATACTTTATACTTTTCTTGAAATGGCGACCTACCCAGGTAGGTATTTTAAGCCAAGTATGAATGACAGATGAGTGTAGAATGATTGTGGCGCGATCTTGTAGTCTTGTTACTGACTAAGGCCGACATGTTCCTTGGACAGGACCATCGATGTAAATATAGCCCAAAAGCCAATAGCAACTAAGGGACCAACATTTTAACGTAGGATCCGAACCACAATTTTGCCTGGCTTACAAATTACGAACTGGTTTAATTATGAGGATGGTCCTATGAACGTAGTATTCAATAGTGCGGACGTTAATCCGCACTAGGGAACACCGCGTCCACAAGCCAGCGCTCACAACCCACGATTCGTGACCTCCAAGTAGTTGAAGTCGGTAATATGATAATAAACGGTATACCATTAGTAGGTCATAATTGTTGCACCTTATTTGCAAATTATTTTACTTTAACTTTGGATGTTGGATGCAAGGGAGGGGGTCCTAGGGGACACGTGACGTAAAGAGGATAAAGGAAAAGGTTGTTGGGGGGTACAAGGTTACTTCATGTCAACCAACAATGGACAGTAGTGTGATAATAAACGGTATCTGTAGGTCATAATGGTTACACCTTATTTGCACATTATTTTACTTTGACCATCCAAACCATACGTAAAACAGCAATCAAACATTTAGCACCACTTCTGAGACTTCCGATTAGAGACTTCTCAAGCTCAATTACTGACATTACAAACTAGGTCACAGCTCACGTCAACAAATTACAAACCAGATCAGCATTAGGTTTGTGGTGATGAATGTGGTGTGATGCAACCGTCAACAATTTCAGTAATTGCGTGAAGGGCATCACAATTTGTAAATAAGTGAAGTGAATTACTAACTGGATACCTTAATCAGTTATATGATATTATAAGTACCAAGTAAAGGCCAGTACCAAAGAAGTTAAGTGCTGGGATGGTAAACAAAGATAGAAAATTGATCATAAATTGATCATAAAATTGATCAGCTAAAGCAGGGCCGAGGAGAGCCGCTAGTACTAGCTGCTCTCTCCGGCCCTGAGATCCTGAAAATTCGCGAAAGTTCGAATCTGGACCCAACTCGATAAGTAAAAGCACATTTTAAATAGCTTCTTATAAAAGCTCTTTAAAATGAGGAGCCTTTCTAAAGAGGTTTACATTAGAAAAGTTTAAGTTTCTATTTTTATAAAGTCGTTTCTGTTTTTAAGTCACCAAAGTCGCCTATTTTTAAAAGCTCTTCAAAATGAGGGGTTAACATATGGAAATTTTGAATTGTCTCCAAAATCCCTCATTTGGGGGGGGGCACTCAAAATTTCCAATAGCGTCAGAAGATACTTAAGGTTACGTTAGTATCGTTCCCCAAACGTTATTTGTTTGAATAAACAAAAAAAAATTAAAAGGGGGGCGGTCTTTTGTACACAATGTAGATTACACATTAAACACGTAGTTTCCTCGGATGAAAATTATATGTCTCTCCATATAAGGAAGAAAGGGCCGTATATAAAAAAAAATTGCCTGACTATATAAAGGAGTTTTTATTTATTTATTTCAATCTATCTTCCTATTTAAATCTCAAAACGTTTTCATCCGCAGATTCCCCCAGAAAGATCATAATTATGACGGATCTCCTTCAGTTCACAGATAACTTCCAGAGCAAAGAGTGAAATTATTCCAACAATGGACTTCTCCCGCAGTCTCAAAGACTCTGTAATGAGATGTTTTCCGACTCGGACACGGCCCAAGACGACGTCGTCTTGTTTGTGTTCAACGTTCAAAGCTCATTGTCAAATAATAATGAGTTCCTTGTTTATTCCTTGATTCGGTCGAGCTCTTTATTGACTCTTGTCAATGTTTCATTTTTTCAGATGTTTCATTGTGTAGAAAAAAATTTGCGTTTTTTAACTTTTCATTTTGTTACTTAGACGGCTTGAATAAATCTGTAATGTATCAAAAGATTTATTCTATTAATATTCATACCAAAAAATATAAGAAATATTTGAGACTTAAGGCTGCTATCGAAAGTCTAGTTAGAAGTAGTACCTATTAAAACACCGGTAAAATTTGGTAAGGGATTCAAGTCATCTTGGAATTGGCACTTGCACTCGCACGATTTAACATGTATTACTTGTATGGAAAAATAAGCTGTTTTCACACAAACCAACGAGCAAAAATTCACCTTAACTAAGAGATTTGTAAAGTTGATCACAAATGAAGTTTTACAATGTAGTGAAAATCTCAGTGATTGGCTTGACAATTTTTCATACATTACCGTTACATCATTACCACACCTATAAGCAATAAGTCATATCTCTCTTAAAGTCCTTATCACAGTCGATAACTATCAACCTTTTAGACTTACTTAATCAAATATACAACTGCACCTATATAAACAATCAATGATAACTAGTGAAACAACGCCTTTGCACGGTAGAAAGTCAGTGTGAAATGGAGAACGGATATCCGTTCCTTTCTCTCGGTGTTTACAAGGAAACTCACTAAGAAGTGCCCAGTAGAGTTTGATTACATGAGTCTCTTTACTGTGAATGACGTAACAGTGTGTCACTGAAATACAGTCCTTTTAACACTAATTACTTTTTCACGTGGACATTTTCATCAAGGATCAAGTTTTATCAATTCTTCTGTCTGTTGTCCTTCTTGTACAAACAAACCATCAATGTTTACGTTACCAAACCGTCCTTATGATCGCCACGAAACTTAAAAAAATTGTTTTATGTAGATAGGTAAACCCCTTAATGTTATTGTTATATTCCCGTTTTTTTAATCCTTGAGGTCTCCATTCCTAAGGCTTTCAAAGTTCCAATGTTTAATGTTACTGAATTATACAAATAAACAATCTGAAGTGATAGCAGCTGTGGATACTACTTAACTCAGAACAGAAGCACAATCGCGGATTCAAACTAGTTACAGTTCAACATACAATTTGAAGCGATGGTCTCGGTTGACATCCGTGCGGCACTGGATGAATCGTAGGTAACACTATCACTGATGTCTTCAACATACAATGTTCCACTAAATATCGATTCAATGACAAATGTTGAACCTTTTTTTAAGCGGTTGCCCTAAAAATACTGTGCCTATTTAAAAATAATTAAGGTTAGATTTTTTGGAAAGCAAATTGAGAAGCACGATCGTGCTGAAAATTTTATGTTAGAGTTAATAGCACAAAAATGTTGAGCACAAGTCCGTCCTTATATAACCTTTCAAAACTTCTTGTGATACGGATAAACTTTAAATAAAAGCCTTTGAGTTTTAGAATGTTCCCTTCAATTAATTAATTTGCTGACAAAATTGCGTAGCTCGAAGTAAAAAAAAAAAAAAAAAAAACAATACTCTTCTTAACTACAAATTTCAAAATTGTGTTTAGGAATTGACAACAATTTCAATACAAGCCCAAAAAGGAACGGATTTTCACTTTTTTCAGATTTTTAAAATCTGACATAAGTAAACCGCGAGCTCTAAAATACGAATAAATAAATCCAAAGCTTCAAAATATGATATTTGAGCAGCCTACAATGTTTTGATTTTGTTTCTTGCGGACATTTGCCATCACTGATAAGTAAAACAACAAAAACAACAACTGATTGAATCAGTTGTTTTTTGCTAATCAGTGATGGCAAATGTCCGCAAAAATCAAAATATAAAATCACCATCACAAACAATGAATTTCAAAAAAGAACCTACAATACTTAGACCTCTTATTCTAACACTGTACTTTCAATGCAAAGAACGATTTTATACCTAAATCGTCACCGGTACTTCGCGCCCTTTCATAGCCTATAAGTAGCCCCATAAGCATCACTACACTCTTGAACACCCAAATATAATAGCAACAGAGTGGTAGGGTAGGGAAAGTGGTTCACAAAAACAATACGGGATTAAATGTGCAGTTACGCTAAAAGGATAAAGGGCGGTTGGGATGCCCTAAAAAAGGCAATTTGGGAATAACTGCAGGGGAGCGGCACCTGAGTGGTTTGGACCATTTTATACTCGAAATTACCCGTTCATAGGGTCATGACGCGCCTAAATGACAGAAGCAATCACGGCTGATGGTGGGGGGGGGGGGTATGTGGGGTTGGCACTGGTGGTGGGGGGGGGGGATAATGAGCTATGTTGCTTATGGTAATCGCGAAGGTTGTCATTCACCTGCGGCCCGTGAGCTACCGCGATATTAAATTACCCCTTTCACTTTCACTGGAGGTGGGTGGGAAAAAGTCGCGTTTTGGATGGGGTTTATTGTCTTAAGGAAGGTTACTAGAAAGAAAATACCTAAGTACTGTAGTTTTACGGAAAGGTTTGATTTAAAGTGGTTTTATTCACTTGATTAATAATCAGATATTTAGATGTGGTTTTAATAGAGTGGAAAACAACTATTTACTGCTGCTTTGCTGTTAAAAAAAGTAGAATTGAAAGGTTCAAATTTATCAGAATAATTCGCTAAAAAAATTGGATTTTTTATGTAGACGATATGAGAGAGGAAGCTCTTTTTTGTATTTAATAAATTTAATTTGAAATTAATGTTTCGTTTTTAACATTATTTCGTTATTTTACTCCAATTTCTAAATTTTTTCTTTAAAATAATTATTTAAGATGGTAGGATTAACTTAATATTTGTTATTTTGTTTTTCTGCCGACATTCAACAACACTAAAATCAGATTACAGAACGTTGAAGGAACTAGTATCTGATCCCGTCTCCTGTTGAAAAGAGACTTAGATCATGACGATAATACCTTGCTATATTCGTGCGAAGCTCAATCTTTTATATTTCTAAGTATTTCCATCTGAAAACGGGGTCACTTTAGATTATTGAAACCTTGAAAGAGTCGATTTCACTAACCAGTTATGCAATCCGCAAATAGTTACATTTTTTAAATTACGTTGACAAAAAACTGTGATACCGTCTTTGCAACACGTTGTAAGCTATTGACATTATCAAAGTAAATTCTATTCACTCACTAATTCAACCTTATAAATAAATAAACTTTATTCTATATGGAACCATTTGGTGTATTACAATGTTTAGCACAGTATAATTTTCACTATACATTTATAAAACTCTTAAATTTTTCTTATATGTCATGAATGCAATTATTTTTTTAAATGCCTTCATGTGCTTTTTGAGTTCACGATATTATTTTTTGGTAGTTTATTGTACAGTTTTATATACATATTTGGCGGGGTCCAAAAAAAATGGGCAAAGAATTTCATCTGGTTACCAATCTGCAGTACTTCTTCATCTGTGGTTGTAGTCAGGTGTATCAGGGCTGGAAAAAATCTCTCAATTCCTATTTTTAAATAGGTCAAACAACGACGACTGATCTTGATAAGCGATCTATTAAGAAACAATTTCTTGTCATTATCAATTCATCAGTGCCAGATTTAAGCCCGGGCTGAAGGCATCGGTTTGAGAGGAGCCGCATATCGTGAAAAAGAAGTATTTAATAGTAAATTTTAAATCGAAACGAGGTTTTGAAAGTGACAAGTACATAAAAAGCATAATAAGTTTGGTTTAGAATAAAGCCAAAAAATCAGTGTTCTTCCGATGTTGATGGCCTCGTAAGGTTATCATTTTAGTTTGAAGAAAACAGAAGTCGTGGGCACCAAATAGGGCGGGTGAGTGAGTGCGCTGCTGGCGAAATTATTTTTTTATTATTTGTTTGGGTAGTTAGTCAACTATATGATCACATGTTCAAGTAAACACAAATTGACATGTAAAAGATCCTGAAAAACGTAAACAATGTTTTGTCAGTCCAACAGAATCATTTCATTTGGTCATATCAGCTGAGGTTTAGCAGACGATTTAGTGAGTTTCCAGTTTCTGATGTTCGACCTATTTGGTGCCCGCGAATATAGTATAGGGGTTTTTCGGTGTTTCCTAAATAAAAGGTCACCACTTTGTTTGAGGCCGAAGTCTGCGCTGTCATGGGGTGTTGCACAAAAGCTTCGTCTAGGGCCCCAACGTCTGCCAAATCGGCACTTCATATTTCATACCCCAAATTCGCAATACCTCAAACAGCGATTTTCCGAAACAATAAACGTACCCAGGTGGCATTAACGGCTACAATGACAACCTAACCCCTTTTCAGACTCCACAAACAAAAGCTCTCAAAGTGTCGGTCGGGGAGATGAGCTATTAAGATATCACCGCAATTAACTAACCAGACTCGGGCAGGTGCTCGGTAGCGCCTAGGTGGTCCGGCCAATCAGAGACGGTAATGAGGAGGGGTGGGGCAGCAACACACACACACACACACACTCATCAACGCTACAACACACATCCACACAGCTTCATCACATCCGGCCCTTAGTGTCAATGTCAGCATTGAGACAATGGCCGTTGCATATATTACTGAGCCCGTGAAATTGTGAGAACTCTGATGAAGGCCGGGCGTGCCAAAGGGTGGCGCTATTAAAACACATAAGTGACAGTATAAGCTGTTCCTGACAAAATAATAATTTTGAGAATAATCAAACAGAGGTATCTTCTAATGTTGCGCTCAGCTGGTGTTGAGCGCTGGCCAGCGGGTGTCGAGGACTTGGTTCACCATTAACGCCGCGAGAGAGCAGCACCGTCGACGCCCTCTCTTAATTTAACTGTAACTGGATTTAACTGTAACTAGTACTTGGGCGTAACGTAAGACCCATTTAAAAGCGACCTCTGCTAGATTCTTCTCTGTGCAATTACTTAAATAATCCAAGTAAGAATCACCCGATGGTTGCTCGCTTTTCCACCATTTGTTGTTTGACCCTCTCATGGCAGAGAGATGAACGGTTGACAACTGAATGATCAGAAAAACCAGGTCCACATCTGCACAAAATAATGTTGACATACAGTATAATATGGCATAAAAGAGATGACGTCATGAAGTACACCAGTGTACTTATCAATGGTCCATGAAATTACCTTGAAGCACACTGAAAAGTAAGAAATGAAATAGTGGGTTGCCAGGTATTTCCAGTTTTCTTTGGCTACATTGAACCATTTTTTGTTGTGGTTTGTACATATACTCTACAGAAGAAAATTAAGATGTAGTGTATCTTATACATCTTTTCTGTTTCAGTGTGTTTCGAGATGCCAACAAGCTGTGAAGACGAGAAGTTCTGACTGCATTGCACTTTGTGTAAGTTGAAACAGTATTATTCTTTTTTTACCCCAACCGGATTAAGTTACCTCTTTTTTTTTAAGAGGATAGCGAACGGATATGTAGGTTAATCATAAATTATTGGATACGTTTTGAAAATGTAAAAATTAATAATGTCGAATCGGAAATACTTAGACAAATTATGTAAAAACATTGAATTAGTTTCATTGAAGAACAATTTCCAAACAGTTTTCTGCAAGGGGGGGGGGTTTAAAGGGAAAGGTCTACGAAATTTATCCTTAAGGCTAGGTAGTGTCCTATTTTCTGTAGAAAAAATAATAACACCCTTATTAATTTTAGTTTTAATTTTTACCCCTTTTAGTTTTTTTTTTTATGTAAACGCAGTCGCAAAGGCATTAAAATAACTCTTCAACGCCCCATACTAATTTGCGATTTTTCGCCCCGCCGAATTAACAAATTCACTTATGCACCTGTCGGACACAAAACCCAAGCGCCGTTTCACCAGCTGTTATTATCTTTCGACTGCTCAGTCATTGTGGGCAAAGTGAAGCTTAGCAAATTACACCCTTCGTACCTACTAATGTTTCTGGCTTGGCTAATAATTATGCCTCCCGCCTGGGCAGACCTTCAGGATAAAAATATTACCCTTCTAATTGACCGTTTGTTTTTATGACTGCCTGTCTTATCGGAGCTTTTAAGATAGGAAGCTTTTAACTCTGTTGATAATCTACTTGAAGTGTCACCAGATTCGTTGAAGGCGAGCGAATCTTTCTAATTTAAGCATCAAAGAAAACTTAAATCGCCATTTTTGCTCATTGTTTTGGGACTGTGAATCGATTCCCATAGCTCGAAACACAGGTGTTGGCTTAATTGTTGTATTAAGTTTTAAATTATAAACGGCAACCCCAGTTTATTTAATTTTCCTCGCTCTTTAGCAGATGTGAATGATGTAGTGATATATGTTTACTCAAGCAGCCAAATCAGGTCATCCTGTGGAGTCCTTATCAATTATTTCCAAGTAAAGCTTTTTTTTAACAAACTTAAAAAAGCTACTAAAAAAAGGTAAAAGAAAGCTTTGGTGTTGTATGTTAATGAACTATTAAATGTGTTGTGATGTTTTGCCTCTCTGCAATGTGTCTAATTTTATTTTTATCTTGAAAATCGTAAGTACTAACTAAGTGTTTTTTTAACGCAACCCATGTTTAAGAACGAATAATGCTTATATATAAATATGCATTGAGTATTATTTTGTTAATCTTTTCAATTTATACAATCTAATATTGATCACATTTAGCTTACATTAAGTGTTCAAAAAATTTGTCACTGACATTTATACAAAGTTGTGCTCTCTCCGTCAAATTCCTGAACACGTTTTGCAATACACCTCTTTCAATTCCTTGAATTGAATTTGTTGTGTTTGTTTTGAGCTGCTGAATATCCTTTGAATTGTTTTCGTGGGTCTAACTTCTTATGTATCCCGAAAGTAGATAATTTAGTAGGGTCAAATCTGGGAATTATGAGGTGGGAATAATCCTTAAATGAAAAAAATAAAATTTGGGTAGCGTTAAAAAACATCCTGTATTTTTACAATAATTGTATTCTTGTTGCATAGCCTCAATTAACGCCACTACATTGATGTTAAATATTTTTAACCAGAAAGTTATATTATATAACTATTTGAACTTGATTTTGGCACTTATTTCTCTACAATGTTAATTATTTCTTCCAGGAAATGTCTTGCGCTCCCTCGCCCAACTCCACACACGAGGACCACGCTCCCCGGAGCCACATCCCCTGTGGCGGCGACCCCCAGTCCGCGGTGGGGCGGAGACCCCGGCCCCGGAGGCGGCTCTCCAGGTCGCCGCCGTGGAGGGAGGCCGCCGTCATCGCCCGCAGCGTGGGCCTGGACCTGGGACCCCTGGGGGCGGCGGGTGGAAGTGAAGGAAGTGATGCTGGGGAGGGTGATAAGGTAAGGAGATAGTTATGCATTTATCCATAAAGAATTCTTCGTTTGAAATTTATTGTAGACAATGGTGAGTCTATGTTTTGATTTTTACTTTAGCGGACATTTGCCATCATTGAGTAGTAAAAACATTCTGCGTTTTGGGATCTTTGTTCTGAACCCGTCTTTAAATGGGAAAGGACCTAATACATAATAAGATTCAACACACAGCACAGCCAGGAGAACGTGGAGAAAAACCCTAGCTAAAACAAAGAACACTAATGCAGCCATAAAACGCTAATGTTGAAAGTATAACAAGAGTACAAATTAATAACAAAATCACAAATACCACCAAACAGAACACAGCACGTCCACACCCGATCAGAGCAGAGAAAAAAATTGGTGGGAAGATAAGGAAATGGCGGCGACCACTGCCAACCAAAATGAGGCGCACTTACATAGAGAATTCAATGCTCAGTGCTTTAATTTGGATTGTCTTGAATAAAATTCAGCTCGTTGAAGGGCCTTTTACTTTTAACTGTCAATGTTCTACAAAAAGATCGTAATAAATAAGTATATCCTCATACTCTGAGCCATGAAAATATTCTTCAGTTGCAGGTGTTTCCCCGGCTGGTATCTCTACACCCTGGGGAGGACTCCGTCACCGCCGACCTCTCCTGGGACCCTGGTCTGCCCCCAGGCTCCTGGTACCTGCTGACCTGGCAGACCCAGGGGGGCGCAGTCCGAGGCCATCTGCTGACAGGAGTGGTTCAGTTGCAGGTGTTTCCCCGGCTGGTATCTCTACACCCTGGGGTGGACTCCGTCACCGCCGACCTCTCCTGGGACCCTGGTCTGCCCCCTGGCGCCTGGTACCTGCTGACCTGGCAGACCCAGGGGGGCGCAGTCCGAGGAAACCTCATGGCCAATTCTACCTCAGCTTCGCTCACGTTGCAACCTGATACTATCTTCCTCATCCAGGTATAATAGATTTTTGTATATATATATATATATATATATATATATGTTGTCATTAGAAAAACCTGTTATTTAGTTTCGTTTATACAAATTTTAGGATGTTAAAAACAGATTATGTTTATGGCCTATTTAGGCCTACGTCGTCAAGACTTTTAATCCTGCAAATAGAACTCAAACAAATAACATAAGCAGTGCAATATTTGAAACCAAATTTTTATGTTGAGCGTGCTTCTTAAAGTAGGTTTTAGGAACATTATAGTTTTTGGTTTCGAGCAGGCATTTTTGAAACTTATGTGGACTTCTAAAAAATTATTCCTCTCTCAAGCCTCACATTTCTTTATTGTAAGTTTCTGTTGAGTCCATCATATTAAAACTGTACCACAGTTTTTAAAAGTGTGCCTTCAGGAAAAAAATATATCTGGTCGTAAAAGTGTTTTTATATTCAATTTAATTCCAAGTTCTCTGAAGATTTCCAAAGTCCATAATTTAATTTCACCCTCCTAGTATCTGTCCTCCTCAGTTACTTCCAAAAGCATCATCCTCACATACATTCGCGTCCAGAATATACTGATTCCTTTGAGGTTCCAAGGTTATACCTAGCCTACAACCATCAATGGAGCATCCAGCTTCACACCTAAAGTTACAACAACTCACCTCCTCTAGCCTCCTCTTTCTACTGTTTCCTTCCAGATGACTTCTATTAACTTTCCCTCACGGTTCCAAGGTTCAAGCTTCCAGTTCGCACCCAAAGTTACAACAATTCACCTTTAGCCTCAACTCTCTTCTGTTCCCCTCGTTTCAGGTTACTTCTATAAACTTACGTTTAAGGTTCGAAGGTTGAACCCAGCATGCAGCCATGAATGGAATCTCCAGCCTCACACCCAACGCTGCAAGCTGTAGCCTCCTCCCTCTCTCTACCGTTTCCTTCCGGGTGACTTCCATAAACTTTCCTTCACGGTTCCAAGGTTCAAGCTTCCAGCTTCACACCCAAAGTTACAACTCACCTCTAGTAGCATTCAACCATTCCAGATTCGAAACCAAAGTTACAACTTCTCTATCCTCCACTCTCTACCGTTCGTTTCCAGGTGACCGCCAGTTCCGGGGCCAGCGGCTCTCTGGAGGTCGACACCCGGACCTCCCCCCACCCCCACCCGCAGGCGGCCACCCGCGCCTCTCCCCTGCCCGGGGTGGAGAGCCTCGCTGGAGTCGCCGCCGCCGTCCTCTTGTTCCTGGTGGTCCTGGTCTCGGTCAGGTGGAGAAGGAGGCGTGGTTCTCCTAAGGAAGTCGTGGATGGTCCGAGAGACTCCAACTGTTTCACAGGTGAATTAACTTTAATTTAAAACATGATTGTACATGTAACCGTGATGGAAGTCTGAACAATTTTTATTTTTGAAACTCCTAGAAATGATGCATTTCATTGTTATTTTATGTATTTTTTTCGATTTCATACCTAAATTCGTCTTATAAGAAAAGTTTCTGCAAGCAAGAAAATTTCACCTCTTAACGAATAATTAGAAACCTGGGTAGACATAAGTGCAAATCCCTATTTACTATGCACATATAATTATGCGAAAACCTTATTCCTGGCGAATATAACTGAAGTATAGTAGGCCTAATTCTTATAAAGGTAATTACGTGTAACTTAAAAAAATCTATGAAAATCTTGTATTACAGTAATTACATTCTGAGGTTTGGATAACCTGTTTCGCTCAAAATTTTCTCATTGAATGAATGAAGTCAAATTGGCCCTAAATTTAACTAAGTAGGGACAATTAAGGGTTCGTCCTCAATATTTAAGACATTGTCGAATGTTATGTATCAATTTTCATTTTATACATTCGTCTCACGAGGTTTTTGAGCTAGTTTGAGTGTACATCCATGAATAAATAAAACACGAAACTTTACAACCCTTCGAATATGAACCAATAAAATTGTGTAACATGATTGCCTACGTCCTTTTCATTAGTCCATCAGTCGTCAAAACACGTATTCATAAAACTGCAAAGTTTGCTGACATTTCCTTCCGAAAGGAAAACAAAATAAAGAATCCAGTTGATGTCAGTTGTCTGGGTCTAATTTCACTTGTTAGCAATGTGATGGTGGAAACTGACATTCAATATACGGGGCCTCTTCACAATACAATCATGTGAATGGGGCCACGACGACCAGCTTACTGATGAGAACGGCATTCAGTTTGCAACCTTTCCGTTATGCAGTTTATTACACTTCATATTTCGGTCTGTCGGTTTACTTTTACTTTTAGATGTAGGTTTCCCTAATAAATGAATAAATAAGAAATAAAATTAAAAAAAAGAATGAATAAATAAAATAAGTTTAAGACATTCGACATAGATTAATTCCCTCCTTCACCGCGAGAACAGATTACTTATGAGTTTGCCCTGTAATGGGGGAGCGGTGTTACTTATATACTTGGTATAGACCTAAAGCACGAGAATTTAAAACTCAAGATGAAAATCAGCTAGCTTTTTTTATGAATTGTTATGATTGAAAACCACTCAAACACAGCCGGTTTGTTCCCTAAAAATGTTTATGTCACAATATCGTTTGCTCAAAAATTTTTCCCCCAAAAGCATAATTTACATCGACCATGATCAAAATAAAAAGTGTTGGCGTTTCAGTTATATCTGAAACTGAATCTAGTTTCATTCACGAATCTATTATAAACTTACTGGTCGAGTAATTAATGATTTAAAATCATATATTTAATTTCGTAAGGCGATTCTTTGCGTCAAAATTGTGGGCGTCTGGTAAGTCGTAGAAAGATGGGAGAGGACTCAAATTAATGGTCTCCATTCTGAGATGGCGGGAAAAATACTGAAATTGCTTGAAATTTACCAGAAAACGAGAAATAACGTCAAATATCTGCCATTTAAAAAGCATTGGGATCTAAAACCGTCTGCTTTGTTTACATTAAAACATGTGGCGCTGATGCTTAATTCAAAGTCATATGCTAGATGTCAGATGTTGACATATGGTTTTTTTCAAAAGGCAGCTAACTATGTTCAATGTACTATAACAATTAAATATTTTAACTTCAAGATTTTCAGACTTTTTAATTACTGGTTTGAGTAGATATTTATAATTTAAAATTATAAATATTTAATTGCGTTTGTTTGGCTTACGTTCTAACGGTGGCGATTTAATGCCAAATGATCGATATAAATTTATAAGTAAGCGAAATTTTTGCGCCGAAATTGTGGGGTTTGGCAAGTTGCAGATTAGTGGGAGAGGGCTTAAATGGAAGGTATTGATGAATGGTCTTGGAAAGAATACTGCAATTTCTTAAAGTTTATCAGAAAATAAGATATCATATATTTAATTTCGTAAAGTTATTCTTTGCGTCATAATTGTGGGTGCCTGGCAAGCCGAAGAAAGATGGGAGAGGGCTCAATTGAAAGGTTTCTATTCCGAGATGGCGGGAAAAATAATGAAATTGCTTGAAACTCACCAGAAATCGAAATATAACGTAAAATATCTGCCATTTGAAAAGCATTGAAATCTAAAAACATCTGCTTTATTTACATAAATTATGTTATACTGATACTTGATTGAAAACCATGTGGTAGGCTAGATATAAATATAAGGTATATTCAGTTTACTATGAAGGTATTTTGTACTATAATAAATGAAAATTGTTTCAATTTTCCCTCATTAGGGGCTATTAGCCCCTTCAAGCCACTAGTGCTTTAATAATCATGGTACCGAGTACACTAAACTTTATACTTCTCTCTTTCCACACTCACAATATTTATTTAGCAAATTTTACCTTTTCAAGGACAACTTTAACATCACCCCACAGTGTTTACACAAGTCAAAACACTTGCGTGAAAATCACTCGTGCAACCCATTGCGAAAGATGTTACTTAACAAACTATTAAAGTCGCATCAGAGTCACTGGGTGTATTTGTGTCGGTTCCGGTATTTATTTACATTATGTAATGACGTTATAATGTCATGTTGCAGTTTACCCTCCTCCAGTGACGTTAGAGGGACGGTCGGATCTCTGTGTATAGAGGAGGCACCCTGCGCCGTTCGCCACTGCATCATACCAAATAATAGCATAAGCCACTTTGTACTTATTTGTAAATAAATATGTGTACTCTTCTTGTGAACTTTTCTTATCACCTAGTCAAGTTTCTTATGTTTATATGAGATAGTGTGCTTCTTCGAATGTGCGAGAAGTTGTTTTTAAAATTTCCAGTGACAATTGTTGTGTTATGTCAGGTCATACTGAAAACATCTTTCCCTCTAAAATCCAATTTTTGTTAGAAGAATGGTTTATTAAAACAGAGTGTGAAAATAAGATTTTTTTTGTTTCCACAACTCTTTACCATGTGAGAAAAGAGTAGTTGCAGAGTAGTAGATAGCTACTAAAAATCAGTAGGCACAAAGAGGTCTCGATGCGCGAAATGTATTAATCTCATTACTTTCTTTTAATTACTTTTTTTGTTATATGTTTAATATAAATAATCTACCGATCTGTAAGTCTACCAATATACCGTAAGTATACAAATGATAACACAAAATGGTGTAAGCAAAATAAGAAAGTAAAGGCAAAAAAGGAAAATAGTAAAAAAATAATAGTAGATAAAATTAATAAAGTAAAAATAAATTATATAAATATCTAAAAAACAGAAGTAGTACTTGGGATGTAGGTTATATGGTTACGTATAAATTTCCAGGTCACGAACCACAAAGAAGAGTTATAGAGGAGGAATTTTACAGCTAATTCTTTATCTTGAAAACACAGTTCAGTCTACACAGATATATATCTTGAAACAGTCTACACAGATTACAAATCTCGTCACAAATTTGCCAATAAAAAAAAATACAAAAGCTGATATATTATAAGAGAACATAAATATTAAGTGAACTTTTATTATATAAAGTGTCCATAAACCTAGAAATCCTAGAGAAAATCCTTCTTGAATAAAAATATCACAAGAAACTCTACAAGAGACTGAATTGCTGTTGCGTTACAAAATGAATGCGTTACTCGGTCATGATGGAATTATTAGTTTTGCAAATTTTTGTTCCAATAAAGCCACTAAGCGATATTTTTAAGCCTAGTGACGGTGTTTAAAAAGACCACCATTAAAGTACAATTAGGCCTACGTTCCGTTAGTTCACTGCATTAACTATTGGGATATTGATTACTTAGCAGACTATCAATTACAGTAGTTATTTATCGAAGTCAAGATCCAAGGAGGAGTCAAATATCATGGCTGTCCCTCTATAAGACTACTGTTAATTTTCCCAAGTGCCACGTTATTCTACTCGCCCTGTAGCTGCCCCCTGCTGCGCTCTACCGTTCTCACATCAGCTGATCCGATGGCAGATGCAGCTCAGCTGTGGTACACCGGATGTGGAAGTGATATGTTTTGCGCAGTCTTACACGCGTGCTGACGTCATATCCGCATGTGGCTGCAATGTGACACTACATTGTTGACTGTTATTGAATCTTTGTTTGCAATATAGGTTTATGCGGGGTTTTCTTCAAAATGCAGGAAGAATACATCTAAAGTCTTGTAAAATAAAATTGTAGATTGTAGACGTTTTAAACGGCGTGTTATGAAATTACAGTATACCATGTATTTTTCTAATTCCTTTCAACTCAATATAATTCAAGATTTTACAGTACACTACGTACATAAATAGTACCAAAACTACCCTGGTAAAACAAAAAATGGTGTGTTTTCAAGCCATTAATTCTAAGATTAAAAATCCCATATATTATAACAATATTTTTCTTACAAGAAAAGATCAACAATTCTTTTTTTAATGAATTTGAACTATGTACAGTGTAAAGTGATTAGCGGAGTTCTATGTACATTGTAAACAAATTTATAGCATAATCAGTATTAATCACAAGAATCCAAAAGTTTGATAAAGTGTTCTTAAAAAATTCGACTTATTCGACTTAAGATTCTCTACAGGAATATATTTACCTTACCGGTATGAAGAGTTATTCTCAAACATAGAAAAGTTTTTTAGATTTGTAAATCGTGTTTAAATAAATGTGACTCGCCCATGAACTGTTAAGGAAAATATATTAGTTATTTTAAACTTACCAAACAATTAATCAACTGATTATTGTAATAAAGGTTATTGTAAACAATATTTTTTCGTTTCTGCAGCGTTATGAAATAGGGTGTTTTTCTGCCGCACAGTCGCTCAACCAATCACATTATTTCAATAATCAGATTGTAGAAATTGCGCAAAATAAAATTATGAACAAAAGCTGATGAAGAATATGGTTACTTGACGCAGGTAATTATGTTTTAATTATGCATGAGAAATAACGATTTATATTTTTTTATTATTACAAAAAATTTCAAAAAACAATTAAAAAGTTTAATAATGTTCTGATAAATTAAGGCTATAAAATAACACTGAAACGAGAGAAACTTCAATTCAACCTTTTAACACTTTTTAGCACTAAAAAGGGGTTTCACTCAATGTATAAATAAAACTGTAAAGGTCTATAAACAGCTTTCAACGAATACCAGAGAAAACAGCAATTAATAAGAAAATTACGAAAAGACAATCTTTGCTTTTGATATTATGTGGACAGACCAAAGGAAACTAAAATAACCACAAATAGAGTCGAGCCTTCAATTTTAATACAAGTTTCTAAAACGAGTTCTTTGAAACCGAAAATGAAAACTTTTCTATCTGATGAGCTGAATCTGGCGATGATGTTGGTTTGGATAGAAATTGAAAAACTGCCACTATAGTTTTTCAGTACTACCATAAATAAAACAAAGGGTTGTTAGATATTAATATATTAATATCTGTGATAACAATATTATTGTAAGTTTTGGCATCTTGACATCACTGTGCAGTTTGTTAAATAATTCACGAATCTAGGTGAATAAATTAATGAATTCAAGCTTTCAGTATATATGTTTCAGAATATTTGTAGGAACTCTTCTAAATTCAAAAACGTGTCAAGGAACTTAACAAGTGCGATCAAATAAGCAGTTACTGCATCCGTATGGATTTTTTCAATTAGAGAAAAATACAGGGTGTTTTTTAACGCAACCCAAAAGTTTACTTTATCGATGAAGGATTATTCCTCCCTGAGATTCCCGGATTTGAGCCCACTATATTATTTCCTTTGGAGATTCATAAAATATAAGGCCTACAAAAACAATTCACAGGATATTCAGCACTTCAAACAAACATAACAAATTTGATACAAGAAATTCAAATAGGTACTTTGCAAAACGTGTTCAGGAATTTGATGGAGAGAGCACAACTTTGTATTAATGTCTACGGTGGATTGTTTTAACACATAATATAAGCTAAATGTAATCAAACTGAAATAATAGAGAGTATAAAATGTAAATCAATACTCGTGCATTATTTAATATTGCGTTATTATTCATCTGTGCATTATTCTTCAAGGTTGCTTTTTAAAAAAATCAACCTTTACCTGTCACAAATATAGGTCAGCTAAAGAGTTTCAAATTATCTTTTTAGTGAATTGACGGGTATCAGGTTAAACAGAAATAATGATTGTTCTAATTATTCCACAGCAACAAATAAAGAAATTCACTTGGCCAAAACGGAACACAGATCGTCTAGTCCACTTGACGAGCAGATATAACGCAAACTGTTGTAACCTACATGACAGTTTATCAAAATAGTAGCGGGAAATCCAATATAGTAGCTGGTATAAAAAGCGGGAGTCGTAAGTGGATGAGCAGTCAGGAAGCTTGTAAACGAGCTGTTATCTGGTAGATAACAGTCGACGTTATAACGGGCGCGGCGCCGGCGCCGCTCGGGTGGCTGCGGTTTGGGGACAAAATTGGGACGCCGTTTACCCAACCGCTAGGCTTTAGGAGGGTTTGATTGTAAATAATCACGGGTTAAAGACAAGGCGGCGCCTCAACATAGTTGGGGACGTAAATTAGTTTTTTAAGCGGTAGAGGTTTTTGTAATTACTCTGTAATTGAGTAGTAGTATGCCTAAAATATCTGGAAATGACTTAAATGAGATTTTATCGACAGTTATATTGTACAGTTTTGAGACAAAAGGTACAAGATACAGTGGTCTCATTATGTCGACGTAGGCGTCGATATCAAGGAGTAGTCTACAAACAAAGATATTTTTCTCCGATATTGTACTCTTCATTCTTTTAGCGAAACTCGCGTACTGTTTGTATGTTAGGTGTTAGGTTGAAGCGATATTGGTGAAGCAATGTCTCAAATCAAATCAAATCTTTTGCTCCGTTATCCACCGGAGATCGTTTAGGTTTTTCGAGGTTCATGATAATTTGCATCATGAATTACCTTGTGTCGATTAGCCAATGTTCTTGAACTGAAGATATTTCCTGTTAAGTATTTTGCCGCTAGTGCGGCACCTTCAGGGAAAGTAATCCTGCTACAAATTAGAATCACTTCCCCTGAAGATGCAACACTAGCGGCGAAATACGTATCGGGAAATAACTTCACTTCAAGAAAATTGGCTATTGGCTAACCTACAAGGTAATTTATGATATTTCGTTCTTGAAACTGGGTTCACAAACAATTTTCATCAATCTTCTAACCTCAAAATCGTAAACATCTCCCGTTTCACGTAATAATATTCGCAATCGAACTGTAGCGACCAGATCGTTGCAAAATATTGTTGCATACGTAAACGAGCCTTGATGAAGTATAATTGAAACTTGGTTACAACATACCTACAGAAACCTTACCTTTTCCTACAGAAAAAAATTCAATTTAGTTTTGAAAATTTCGTTCAATCGATATAGTTTCTCTGGCATTTTTTGAGATTTGTCACTGAAATATTTAAAAAAGTAGCGAAGATTTTAAAATATTTGATTAGATGCTTCATTTAAAAGATAATTGAAATCCATCCTCATTATAATTTTTATAGGCTGGAGATTCAAATCATAAGGCCCAGTCCGTCCGTAAGATAATGTCAATTTTAGCATAGGGCTTAGTGTGTGCCATAAGTCTTGAAACCATTTATACATACTTCTTACTTTAAAGTAAACGCCGTCATAACTTTCCTCCATTTGGGTAGCGTTGAGCAATAAAGTATAAAATATCTCAGGCAGAGTAGACATAAAACATTATATTCTTTATAGCCCTTTTTTAACATCAATGACCAAACATCCTAGTTCACTTACGTGTGTGTACATTATATTTTCACTCCGCAAATTCAATAAAAAAATCGAAGACATTCAGTCTTGCCAATAGACTTTTATCAAAGACCAAGTAACTAGTATTAATTAAAATATTATTTTAATAACGATTCCAATTCGTAAATTTAATCTAAAAATCAGACATTCAGTCGTGCCAATAGTCTTTCATGAAAGACCAAGCACTTATTATTAATTAAAATATTATTTAAATAACGAGTCCAAACCTCGCTTTTCGGAGCCTCCGTTGGACAATGGTTGAAAAGAGCTCAGTTTTATTCAGTTCGTCTCTCCGGGCTAAAGCGCAGTCATTGACGCTCAACCATTTATTTTATTTATTCGTGCGATTATATTTGTCTCATTTCAGCTGATTCCATTGACACAAACACCTCTGACAACTTTCACTAGAAAATCACGTCATTAGCGAGTTTTTAAATATTTCGTTTAATTCATTCCCCCAATTATTATTTACAGATTAAAAGCTGAGTGAAAAGTTACGGACACTAAATTTTAGAATAGATTGGATTATACATATTTTTAACAGTCTACATAGGTGAATTATAATGCAGTTTATAAAAACCTTATTGACCATCATTAATAGCCTTAATGAGAGATTAGAAACAACAAGCAAAAAATTAAGCTGATTTTTATTTGGCGAGTGATTTATGATATGCAAACATTCATAAGAATATTATAACCATCAGTAGTTTTTCATACTGTGATTTTACTTATAGCCCGTAATTATAAATACTTAAGAAATTTTAGAGAAACTTGAGTGTGTTTAGATTTATTTATTTTGGGGTAATCTAATTTTAAAACTTAAATGAAAATTTAAAAAATCTTCAAAAATAAAAAACATTAAAAAAAAAATTTTAAATTAAAAATTAAAATAATAAAAGTGCGCAAGTAGTATGATTATTCTTAGGGGTTCTACTTTTACTAACTTAACTGAGCGTAGTTTTGCAGCCTATTATTCCTTTTTATGATTTTCTTCCTCAGACCTGACATACGCATACACGCTTGCACAATCATATGCGAACCTTTATGTTAATCGAACCTTTAAAAACTAATCGAACTGTGGAAAATAATAGGTAGGTAAAAATCTGAAGGTTTTCACTTACTACAATCCCGCTTGCTTGAATATAATTTTACATTAAAAGAGAATACCCCCGTTGCAGCAGACCTGCATACTCAGCGAATTTCAAATACAAAACACCATATTTCAATCCAACATAGCGAGCTTTGAGATGTTTTGGTAAGCTCCGTAAGAATAACATGGGGAATGAGTATGCAGGTTTGCTGCTACAGGTATATTAAAACTGGGTGGTTTTAATTCAATATTTAGTAGATCTGAACTAGAAGAAGCTATTTACCACGTTTTATCAAGATATTTTGACAAATAACGGAGATATAGAATTTTACTTATTTCCCATAAGGTTAACATTGGGACAACGTACTGTGTTTACCACTTTCAATATCTCGGTAACTAATGGACATAGAGCAGTAATTCAAAATACTAAATTGTTTGTTTTTTTGAGCTGAATTCAATGGTGCCAACAAAAATTCGTTAAATTTTATTTTCTATGTAAAAAAACTCAAAAAACCCATTTTTGGGGGGGTTTAACCCCCTTTACCCCCTCTTCCGGTGATCCGATCGGGCTGATTCACGAACTCGTCCGAGTGATTACCACTTTACACGTCTGTACCAATTTTCATTAAGATTGGACCATTTTTACGGCCGCTATCGTGCTAACAGACACACACACACACACACACACACACACACACACACACACACACACATATATATATATATATATATATATATATATATATATATATATATATGTAAATTCTAACGAATGGTTTTTTTTGCTTCTGGTGGTCCCAAAACGAAAAGTTATCATGGTCTCGGGCTTAGGTCTAACCATGAGACCTACGGTAATAGCTTCTTCCCTACAGGGGAAATTCGCTAAAAGGAATGCCGATTAATTTGAGATGGTTTAATACTAAAAGTAAACATATTTAAAATAGCTTCAACACTTCTTGATGAATAATTTTGCTAAAACGAAACCTGAGTCAAATTCAACTTCAAAATTTTGTTACGAATCCTACTTAAACTTTAACCCATCATGCACATAAACATGTAAACTCATTTCAAATCCAGAAAGGTGCAACAGTCAGATATAGGTTCCCCAGAGCTTCGAAACTTATAATGGAGTTGTCACAATCTCTATAACAACTTTGCTAATTTTCTGTTTCCTGTACTTTTTGTTGACGCCAAGTGTGTATCTCGCTGCTTGTTATTTAAGTTATCTTGACTTAGAGAAGGTTATTATGCTTGTGATATACATCTGTAATAAGAGAGATTTTAAGTTTATATTAGTAATTTTGTCTCATACCATTGCAAACACCTACAAAACCGATTGCAAACACTGTAGCACTTGCAGTCACGTACAGGACATACTTAGCTATTGCTGTAATTTTATATTTAAAAGCTGTACTTGCTGGTATTATTTAATTTACAGAGTCAATAATCTATTACACTTCTTCCGCACTTCTTTACCACTTAATGAGAATTATCTTTTGAAGTTTTTTAAGTACGGTACGTTTAGCAAAGAGTGTATAGTGAACAAATTTTCAGATATCATCTATATATTTGAAGCCAAAACTACCCGTAACTTTTAAGAAAACCAAGTTTGACATCCATCAACCCTATAATTGCATGAAAGGTCCAGGTGAGAAAATCCCAGGAAATATATATATTTTTTATAAAGGTTTCCCTTAGAGCACAAATATAAAGAAAATGGCTGAAGAAATCAAGGTGGTATTCATTTTTTGTACAACTTATTTGTTTACTTCCTCCCAGCGAAGCGGGACACCATCAGCTAGTTTTGATTAATACAAAGAAATTCTAATTAAATCGGTACCAAGAAAATATTTTCATTCTAATGACGAAATGATGATGTTTAATAGGTAGCCAATCACAAAAACTGAGTCCCGTCCAATGTGTCGTCGAAAAAATTATAGACCAATTTGTCCCAAAACGCAGATGTGTCTAATTTTATACACTTGGGCGATGTGGCTACGACCCGCCTCTCCCGCCATTTCTTGTCACAGCTGACATTTCCCGCCATCCCGCCTCCAAACAGCTGATTTACAGGTTGCCACTGTATGTCTTGATCAGCTGATCTAGGCGTTTGTTTATTGCCGTCGTACATCTAGCGAGTTGGCACCCCACAACCAGGAAACGAAAGCTATAACCGAGATGTTTATTTTATAGGGTGAAACTTTATATTGGAGTTGTAAATTTAAGCCGAGAAGAGTTTAATTTAGCAGAATTATTCATAATTGATAGTTTATGTAGATAACGGATATATAAATAACGGCATTTTTATCAAGGAAGATTTCTTCGTAGTAGTAGCTTTTCTAATTTCAGAGATCAAGCAGAGATTGAACTCGTACTATCGAGCTAACTAGTTAATGAAAACGTTTAAGGCGCTTAGGCCTATTTGGTTGTAGATGTAAAACTTTTTCAAATTATATTATTTTAAATAATTAATTAATCATTTACTTTACTTGTGACAAAGGAACAAAACATTAAATGCAAATAAATACATGTTTATAAATGTCCGGTTACAAACATATCTTAACACCACATAGAATATTACAGCCATTGCATCTAATAATAGCTTTAAATTACATTTATTTAAAATTAAATTTTGTTCCTAATGGTTTTTATACATTATAAATTGCTTCCTTAAACGTAAGGACTCTTAAGATTCTTTTATAAACAAAATCTTTCGCAATCTATTGACATAAATTTAAATAACTTTTCGTATTTGAACTTTAACATTCATTCCCGACTTGAGCTTGCAAGAAAGAATCTTTCCTTTTTTGACAATGCGATGACAACAAAAAAGTAGAGCAAAACTCAGTCAATGGGAGAGCAGACAATGCACGTTCTCGTATTTGAAACTTTTAATGAAACCAAAGTCTACTCCTACTTGGATGGTTTCATTTCCTATGTTTGCTCATCCCATTTTTATCAGTAAACAGAATGTTCTTTTCTTTTTTACTTTTAAAAACAAACATAAAATATTTTGGTTTCTGTTGATAAATTAAATATCACGTGGTTTTAAGTTTGACATAAGAGTTGCCACATGAAGAAATGTTATTAATTTGAAATGGTATTAAAGTAATTTCTTCAAACAATTTACATGTAGTGTTTTAAATAGAAACTAATATTCCTGTAGTTGGAATACAACGTTTTCTTTACGACATTGAAATATAGAGGGTTATAAATAAACAACGAAACGTATTACTTGTTTTTTTCATTTTTTTAAGAGAGAAGTTAAGATATTTGCTAAGTTGAAAGTCTGAAACATAAGAAAAAGAAAATTTAATGATTGAAGTATGTCAAATTAAAAAAATAGTGTTGCTTGAATGTCAAACTTGATACAAAAGGGTATTAAACACGGTTTTGTCTTACAATCATTACTTCACGTTAAGTAAACCGACGAATGTTAAAGTTTTGAAAATAATTTTGGTACGGGACGAATGTAAATTAGAAATAAAAAATATACAGGTCACAACACCAGTATTTACAAACATTCAGTTTATTTAATTAATTGTGATAGTTATTCTTCAGCATTTTATTTTTGCCTAATCGACTTCCTTCCACTGTATCTTACTAAATTAAACCCAAATTTACAAAACAATTATCAAATAAAATCTAATCGATAATTCTCCATAAACATTCCATTAAACTAGCTTTGCTGAAAACCAAATGTAATGAAATTCACCCTTTAAAAACATTATAGACTTGAAAAATGTTCGTCAGTTGTTATCAGTCCTCGCCCTCATCCTCTTATCACACACCTGATCGCCGCCATCTTGCACCTGTTCCTCTCTCAGCTTCCATTTCCTCACTTCCTCGCCTTTCTGCAACACCGTTTATCATCCCCACCTGAGCTTGACACGCTGAGCCGAAACTAACAAGGTTATTGTTTCCACACAACTGATAACAAAATTGTTAGACGTGACGTGTAGTAGTGGTAACAATACATGGGTTGTAACTGAAAGTGTTTGATTTCTATTGAAGAATCGAACAAACATTTTTTTCGGTGTAAAAAATTCATTCGGAAATTAATTCGAAAGTGCACCCATTTTTCGGTATATTTGTTTTTAACGGCTAAGTTTTATTATATAGGATTCAACTTTTACATGGAAATGTTTTTTATATTTTTTTTAGTATGCAGCTATATGGTTTAGTTTTTTTAAACTGAATCCGTGTGGCTACTTTTTAAAGTAGTATTTGCAGTTGTAGTGATTTGGGAGTACTACTAGTAGTATTATTAGTAGTACTAGCAGCCAACCCGGGTCTCGCTAGACTTTACTGGTGAAAATTTGGATCCAAGACTCTTTGTGTCCAAGATGGGGATTTTAGTTTGTGAAAATGTGCTTGACCGCGATCGTATTAACGATCTTTTTAATCATATTACTTACCTGCATTCAAGCGGAGATTCATGAAACATATAATTTTGTGCATGTTGAGCTCAGTTAAATTTCAATGACCGTCCTCTTGTAACATTTTTCTATTTTTATGGCCTTAAAATTATTATGTTAATATAACCGAATTGAGGCAATGTTGTTTTAGAAAGCTACAGTAAATGTGAAAAATAAATTAATTACATTTGTTAATGAATTAGTAATAAATAAGCAGTACGAGTGAAATTTTGTCGTTTCCGGTGAATTTTTATTGACTCTCCTTACTCAGTAATATTAGACAATAGACAATAGACAAAGACTTTATTTATAATAATGTGAGCAAACATGTTTACATTCCAAGAGCTCACAGAGCTCGCGCGGAAATAAGCTATGAAGATAATATATTTTAGAATAGGTTGTCGGCCAGTCTATTTACATCACTCAGAAACTTTTATTAGAGCTTTAACATTAAGCATAAAAACAAATATAAATAAATAACAACAAATAAATAGCAAGAAGTAAAGATAGATAATAAATAATTAATAATCAACTGTCAATAAATTTCTTTAAAACATAACAAGTTTGAAACAAATTTAACAAGTTGAGATTGGATTGAGAGCATTTAATTAGAACAAGAAATAAATTAATACTAAGGCATGTCAATTTCACTGTTAAGGATTGCATTTTTTACTTTCATCTTAAATCTAGGTTTCCCCTCATTTAAAATATTATTTCCAAAATAGGCTACTATCATGTTAAAAATATTTTTCCCTAGATAACAGAATTGTTTCCTAGATAACTCTTTTCGAAATCAGAATATAAACTAGATATTCTTTTCGAAATCGAAATATTGCGCACACTGACGGATTATACAGGATCCTGTACGAACAAAGCAGGTTTTAGAAACCCATGAATATTCCGCTGCTTAAGCTACAATATTTTCACGTGTTTTTTATGCCTGTGTTTTTAAAAACGAATGAAGTGGGTGGAGAAGGATGAAACGAAAAGAAACAAGCGCGAAGCTCGAACAGAGACCAACGTTGGGACAAAACTTTCGGTTGTGGTTACATTCAAAAATGAGGACACCCTTTTTTGTCTCTCGTCTCATTTTCATAAACGAAATGCAAAATATAAAAAGCTTTTCTTCTCTTCTTGAATTGATTTAATAATTTTAAATAAAGCTATTGAAAAAGCGTTAATTATTTGTAAGGGAATGCTGTTTTGTTGAGAGTGAATCTGAAAACCCTGGTGTCTTAGTGCGCTTTAGTTAAATGTGCCACAGTATTTTGAATTTTTGATGTGAAGCACATTTTCTCTTATTACCTTTGTACTTTTTATTTGAAAAATAAACAATGGTGTGAATGCGCTGTTGCATATATTAAGTAGTCTTATATACTCACGGTTTAGTAATGACCTAACAATAAAATTAAAAAAAATTAATTTTAAAACCGTTTAGAGTCTGTTTTATAAATCTACACCTTTTCCACTTTTACGCTAGAAAATATCATGTAGATTTTAGATAGCATAAATTGTAGTTCAGACCATCAAGTTTTATTCCAGAAAATGTAATTAGGAATAGCAAATTTTATTTCAGACCATAAAAATTGAATCTCATATTGATAGGTTGGTAGAATGTGGGAGGTAGTTAAATGTATTTTAGAAATATTTAATTTTAATTCAGGAGAAAATCTTCCAGTAGAGCTTTGGTTTTTTCAAGTAGGCCGTTTTTAAGTCTGTTAATTTGATTTTGGGATCTTTTCCGTTATACGTATACCACTGTTTCGGGTTTGTTTTCCAAGCTTGATTTTGGTAAGTTCGGTTAAGATAGGTTAGGTAACCTAACCTAACCTAAACTAACCTAACCTAACCTAACCTAACCTAACCTAACCTAACCTAACCTAACCTTACCAACTGCAAGTGGGACCGCTAGACGGCCAGACGCTGGCTTATCGCGTCTAGGCAGACATAACGGTAGTTAAGATAACGAAACCTCAGGTAAAATATTCTTACAAGGAATTTCAATTTTAAAACGATTAATAATAATTATTTGACCAAGTTTATGGTGCTCAGTCAAAAATCAAGGTCGAAGGGAAAATTTGGAACATTGGTATACGTATAACGGAAAAGATCCTGATTTTGAGATATGAGCTTAAAACAGGAGTATTGTCAGACGAGTCAGACAATATATTATTACATACAAAACTCACAACTTATTAAATGACTCTTAAACAATCCCAATTAACTCAACTCATTCTTAAATACAATCGACTATAGACAACTTCTTAAAACTAAAATAATATTTTCTGAAATTCCAAATACTATTCTAAAATACAAGTAACACTTTCTTCAGTTAAATTTTAAAATCTGAAATATGAATCACCTTTTCTTGAATTAAAATTATTATTCTGAACTACAACTGATGCTAACTGAAATAAAATTGGAAAAAAGTGTATAACAAAACCCGTTAGGGAATCAATTCGCAAAAAATACTTAAAGACATTCTTTGTTAGAACCTCAGAGATGTCACTATACGTTTCGTTTTGTTAGGGAAGGGTTCAAACCCATTACAACCGGCAGGTTACAGGTCGTTTCAAAGGACTTGGCCAAGGCCGATTGTTAAAATTAAGCCCAAAGGTAAAATTAACATGTCTTAAAGGTGGACTGAGCCACAACATTTGCCTCGACTTGTAGGCTTGCTGTGGTTTCCAAAATGACGCTTCACTCTGCGGCTTCTCCAGACTAAATTGGTTTCTAGATTTTTTATGATTTAACAAGGCAGCACACGCCCGAAGGTTTTCAAATTACAAATGATTTGGTAGTTGTTGTTACTGGTCATTCAACTCTTATTATGTCTGTAAACTGTGGATTACAGAAGCCCAAACTGGTAGCTTGACGCAAAGAGATTGAAATATGACAAAAAGGTAGCAAAATTTCGGTTTTTTTACTTATTTTTTTGCACTATTGTACAGGGTGTTTTTTTATCGCAACCCAAAACTTTTTTCGTCAGTGAAGGATTATTTTCCCCCAAGATCGTCGGATTTGGGATACATAAAAAGTAAGGCCTACGAAAACAATTCACAGGATAAACAGCACCTCAAAACAAACATAAGAAATTGAATGCAAGTAATTCAATGAGGTACATTGCAACACGTGTTCGGGGAACTTTATACAAATGCCATTGGCGGATTGTTTGGGCACACAATGTAAACTAAATGTGATTAAACTTAAAATAATAAGTTGTATAAAGTGTAAAGATCGATAACACAAAACTCACTTCAAATTTATATGTGCATTATTCAATCTTTAAAATGGGTTACGTTTAAAAAAAAAACACCCTGTATATGATGTGTGCAAGCTTCTTTTGGCTTAAAAAAACTGTGTTTGTAAATCCCTATGGGTTTTGTAAGATGAGTATGCTAGGACTACAAATTACTTTGTGTATCGAGATTGAATTGAAAAAATGTCTAAACAAATTTAATCTCTGGTTAACTGGATTTTATTTAGCGTGTACCGATCATCATACGTATTACTCTGACAAATTAAATAAACTTATTAAACTAATTAGTTGTGGTTCCATAAACAATGCTCCCTATTAAATATTAACTCCTCTATCTTTCAATTATGATTTATTCATATTTTCAGTGAAGGATTTGTTTGGTACGTTTTTCAATTGATTTGAAACCAACCCAATAAATAATAAATATTCTAAGGCTTGTTATCAACAGTAACAATCCAGATAACGTTGTTAGAGATGTTTTTAACAATAAAATCATCGACAGTGAGACAAATATAATTGCATGAATGAATAAACCAAATGAAGGCCAAGGGGCGTCAATGGCTGAAGCCCGGGGTGGTGAATTGTATAAAACTGAACTCTATTTAACCTTTGTCTTCTGTGAAGCAAAATATTAGACTCTTAACGAAAATATTTTATTTATTGAAGTTTGAGTTCGCTTATCACATTCCTAATTAAAATTGTCTAATTATTTTGGTTTTTATTTTACATTAGATGAATTTACAAGTCAGACTTGTGGATTGCGAAACCTGCAAACTATGACCCTAGGCACGTCTTCCACGTGGAAGCGTCACAGGACTGATGGACCCGTAAGAAGCAGAAAGGATTGGCCAGGACAAAGCGGGCGACCGCCAATTAAACCTGAGGTCTTCTGTGATAAGCGTTATCAGATTTAGAGGCGGGCTCGTACACCGCCGAGATGATCATCACCTAGGGAACCAGGTCTGCTAGTCTTGAGGGACAACTGTCTTCACCTGCTAAAAGAAAAACAGATCCTTAACTTGATGATTATGATCTTAATTTATCTTTATCCTAAGGCTGTAATATTTCCAATCGAGGAATGCGTAAACTGAAGCAACGCCGCGGGGCCAGTCTAATATTTTTACAAAGATAATCCAACCACAACTAGCTTCTACGTCTCGGATCGTTAAAATATGAGGGGGCCTGGCTTGTTTCTCATATCACAACTTCCACTAACCTCTATCTCCAGCCAAGAATTGAATTTTATTTTCAATAAAAGTAAAGTACATTCATTAGTAGATTGATAAATTGATTTTAGGTGTATTCATGATATTTGTTTTATATTTAGTGAGAATTCAAGTATGTTAGTTGCGACCTGAAGCTTACATTAACTGTCACTGGTATAATTACATTATACAAGGTGTTTTTTAAAAACACAACCCCAAACTTTATTTTATCAGTGAAGGATTATCCCCCCCCCAAGATCCCTGGATTTGACCCCACTATATTATTTTATTTGGGGATACATAAAAAGTAAGGCCTACGAAAACAATCCACATGATATTCAGCACCTCAAAACAAACATAACAAATGTAATGCAAGAAACTCGAAGACGTACCTTGAAACACGTGTTCAAGACTTTGATGGAGAGAGCACAACTTTATACAAATGCCGACGCCGGATTGTTTTAACACATAATTTAAACTAAATGTGATCAAACTTAAATGATAGGTTGTATATAATGTAAAGATTAACAAATCGATACTCATTTCTTATTTATATGTGCATTATTCAATCTTAAAAATGGGTTGCGTTAAAAAAACACCCTGTACTATACATTTGCAAAAGTCATTGATAAATTTCAGCCTTGAACTGTGTGTAATTTAAGACCTTTTCGCAGCATATTTCCAGTATATCAGTTTGCAGTATCAGAATATCAGTTTCCAGTATATTAGCTCCAAAATACACTCGGACAGTGGCCGGATATTTCTGGCCGACTGATATACTGCACTAGTTTATTGCGTTGTAACTCTCATAGACGTAACAATTACTTGACAAGTAGGAGAAATCAGCTTGGCAAGACTCCTTCCCCCCCACTCTAATACAGCCAAACCACAAATTCTTCCGTCTCCATTTAAATGCTGCCAAGAATTTTGGTTTTTCGCCAATTCATGATAAGCTTAAAAGATACTACGATTAATAATTTTAGTGAAGGCGGATCAATACAACTGACTGATTAGTGATGTCAAATGTCCACACCATCGATATGTTTTTTTATACATCGATGTCCACACAAATCAAAATCAATACACAACTCTAAACCATGTAAAAAAGACAAAACAATATGTTTTCAAATGCATTTTACTAACCTCATGAAATTTTTAGTGTTGGATATATGCTACCAGAATCCCAGGGAATGTGGGGGATCCATAGTCTATTCCAGGGACGTGGGGAAAATTTTATATACAAAACACCTAAACTAAAACAACCATTACCATCAACTAAGTACAGGGTGTTTATTTTTAACGCAACCCGTTTTTAAGATTGAATATTGCACATAAAAATATGAAAACGAGTATTGTTTTGTTAATCTTTACATTTTATACAACCTATTATTGAAATTTAATCACGTTTAGGTGTCATTATGTGTTCAAACGATCCGCCATTGGCATTTGTACAAAGTTGTGCTCTCTCTATCAAATTCCCGAACAAGTGTTGCAAGGTACTTCTTTGAATTTTTCGCATTAAATTTGCTATGTTTGTTTTGAGGTGCTGAATATCCTGTGAACTGTTTTCGTAGGCCTTACTTTTTATGTATCACCAAAAAAAATAATATAGTGTTGTCAAATCCGGCGATATTGGAATAATCCTTCACTGATAAAATAAAGTTTGTGTTGCGTAAAAAACAACCTGTATTTTTAATGAATTTAATTTTTTTAATCACTACTCTATACTTAACAGCAATATGTTGGGAAACAATATAACCTTGTTAGATGAGATCGTCGGCTTGTCAGTACCAGATGGGGATGATAAATGTAGATGGGGAAAGGTGAGAAAATGAAAATTGGGGGAGGAACAGGTGCAAGATGGCGGCGCAGGTGTGTGATAAGAGCAAGGGGATTGATAACAACTAGCGAGCATTCGTCTCTACTAAAATCTGCGGTTCGAGGTTCTTTTCTACCTGAAAATTGGAACGTATTCCAAACATTTTAAATACATTCATATTCTTTAAGCATTTACGTCAGTGCCGGTCCGGGAATCATTTCATAAAGAAACTTCGAAACAAAAATTATTTTTTATTCGATTTTACATTGGTAGTAAAATATTAATAGTTTGGTAGATTCGATGTGAAACGGTCCCCAGAGCTATTTTACAATGTACTCTACTCGTGTTTTAAAAGTCAACGATTTACTTGCATCATGGAAGGAGTAGAGATAGAGAATAGAGAATAGGTTGATAATAGGGAGCTTTTGCAACTTACAGTAAACCAACACGGTAGATAAAATCAGTTTTGAATATATAGTTACCGCATTGGTTTACTGTAGGTGGAGGTAGTGGTACATGTAAACTAAAAAGATAATATTTTCTCCTTGAAATCAATTCTGTATTTTTTTAAATGGAATTCAAAAGTTCTGAAAACGTTCATTCAACAGAGCAGCTCTAAAGTGTACTATTGAGCGTTGTCTCCACCTTTAAGCCCATCAAACATTAAGGTCTGTAAAACTGTTTTCGACAGCCTCGATGCACAATGGCATCTTAGATAACCGAATATTTGAAGTATTTACTTGATGAATGATTTCATTCCCTATTGGTGTTTTAACCTTCTAGGTTAAAATACCAATAACATTTACTTTTAAGCCCTTTAATGATGTTAATGATATTTTACAAGTTACTATGTTTCAGTCAGTTTCGAGAAACTATTACTGGTGTTTAACATTTATGTTGCACTACATATTGTTGTTTTCATATTTAAATTTATGTCAAATTTTGAAGGTAGTTTTAGTTTTAGTTTACGAACAATGTTTTTTTGCACATTACCAAGAGCGCTATTTATACCTATGTATTTACTATAATTGACCATTTCCCATCACCTTTTTTCATGAGGGCTTTGGACCTCCAATGGCAGGTTTAAAAATGGATTGCTTGCTAGATAGCCGTTGTCAAATATTTACAAAATATACAATTCTTATACATGAGTAGACAATATTTACAATATTTACATTTGTTTTGTAAGAGATTACTCATCCGAATAATCACTGCCTGAGTATTCTGTTGAGCTATCGTTTAAGTTTATTGTCAATGGTTCAACTGGAGGTAAGTCGATCATGTTATCTGTTTCCCAATATTTTTTTTCTATTGTTTGAGAGTGACTGATACACTTCTTCCACAATTCTGAAGTGACTGATCGCAGTGCTTCCTGACACAGTGTGTTCATCACTTCCATCGATCTTCCTTTTTCTGCCTGGTTAGCCATATTAACTTTAACGACTTTCCCCTTGACGTATGCCCAAATCAGCTCAATCGGATTAAGTTCGCAATGAGCCACTGGAAGCCAGACGAGCTCAATATCAGTACGTCCAACTTTTTTAACCAGCTGATCTACCACTTTTTCTGGTGTTTTGAAGTGTGGTCTGGCGTGGACAATAAGCTCAGCTTTCGTCATTTTCTGGTAGTCCGGTATGTTGGATGGAAGGGGAATATCTCTCTCTGTAAGGAACTTAATAATTCCATCTTTCTTCCAAGACATCGTTGGGTTTTTTGTTTTAGGGTCGACCGCCGTGTGATAAGGAGCCTGGTCAAGAATTATCGCTGATTTAGCTGGGAGTAGCCTTAGTATCCTCTCAAACCATTCTGCATAGTGCTTGGAGTTCATTTCATTATGGTAATCTCCGGTGTTCTTCTTCCCGATGAAAGACAACTCAGCCCCAGGCAAGAAACCATCTTCACTACCGATGTGCAATATTATAATCCTCTTCCCTGCTCCTGACGGTGTCTTAAAACCTCCTCTCCAACCGTAGATCTGTTGAATACAGCCTCTGTATTGGTCGTAATTGTTGAAGTTATTATTCAACGCTGTTAAAACATTCTCTTGCCAAGCATAAGACATAGTATGATTTTGGCCACACCAAGTTTCATCTGTAAAAAATAACTTATAACCCTTTGTTCGAAGGTCCTTTACTTTCCTTAAATATGTATGTCGTGAAGCAGCGATAGTTGTTGATTCCATCAAGATTGGTTTTTTGTTGAGTTTCCTGAAAGAAAATCCCAATCCTTGTACAATTTTCCTAAGGGTGTTTTTTGACATAGTAGGAAAATTAGTCACTGCATCAACAAGTTTTCGGTGCAAATTACTGATCGTAGGGTACGTCTTATCAAGGTAGAAATCATAAATATTTCTTCTTATCACCCCAAGAGTAAAATCGTCCAGCTTAATACTTGGTCGGCCCGTCCTCGTACAGTGTTTCTTGCTTGGTTGACTGTTATTCTCATCCACATTATTCTCCTTCATTGTAGCGCCGCATCTCTTCACCGTCGCTATCGACTTCCCAACGCACTCCGAAACCTTCTGATAGACTGGGTATCGCTTGTCATTACATCTTACACCTTCATTCTTGAAAAAACATATCGCACTAATAATCATCGCGATTTCACCTTCTGATAAGTGTGGCGCTCTCGGCATCTTGACTGATGTGATCGAAACGAACAACACAGACAGAGTGAAGAAAATAAGTTCTGTCCCAAATAACAACAATGTAGGAATGGATTGTGCATATCTAAGTGTGACTCAGTGGTCAGGGGTAAGGGTGATTCGGTGGTAGATGACCTCACAGGGTAGGTATGACTCATAGCTGAGCGTCCGAGCTGTCAAAACCGGTCGCTGGCGGGGAAATCTCCCTGCCTGCGAGTCGCTCAGCGGTACAAATTTCACGCGCTACTGCACCTCAGTTCCGCTTTCATTATACGTACATTTAAATTATTTAAGACCACTTAGCTAATGTATGACTTAATGTTTGTTTTTATCTTTTTGAGAGCTTAAAGTCAATCTTTCATTGTCGTTTCTATCTTGTTCCGTTCCTGAAATAAAATGGTTTTACAAAAACCACGACAGATTTTTTTTTAATACCGGAAAAATTCTGAAACTTATAAATATGATTAAGAAGTATATGCTCTAAAATCTATCAAAATTTCATGACGATTAGATCAGTAGTTTTCATGTTATAAAATTTAAAAGTCGGCCGTTGTTTGAAAAGTGCCGAAAAACGTGTACTTTTTTCATTCAACCCGCTGAAAGGCTAAGTTGAAATTGCATAAAAAATTTGAAACTAAGACACATAAATGTAGAATTAAATTAGTAAAATTTAGATGTTACTTGTATTTTTCTAAGTCTACTAGTTACGTTGCTATAAAAGCTCAAACTCGAGTATCTATACTTTTTGACCCGAGAGTAGTAGCCTATATTAAGTATTGTAACAATTTAAAATAGATTTGACCCATCGACAAATCGTAATATTTGTTGGGTCACATTATTGTAAACAATTATGAAAATAACAATTCTGACTCTCATCCGGATTCGTAATTAATCAATCACTTCCAGCTTGAGCTTGCACCTCCACACCAAAAAAAACTCTAACCCTAACCGATTGTTGTGCAGTCAGTCGTTCACCGAGCAGTCACTGCAATGAAAAGAGTGAATTTCCCAGGCCGGGTCACCGCCGGGTCATGCACCAATTAAGCGTGAATTCACGACTGAAGGGGTTTTGTAGTGAAGCGTAGAGCCGAGCGCGGTTCGCCGCCGATACACAAAGACTCAGACTTTTAGACTCAGATCGGCTTAAAACTGCTCAAACATTACAGATTGGATATGGAGTTGAATTGTCGCCCCCTCGCTCAGGTGCCTGATAGCCCAGTCAATAAAGGTAAAAATACCCTTTGTCGCAACTAATTAGGGGAAAGCTGAATTTTTGCAGGGTGTTAGTATACAAGGTAAACAATAAAAAACGACAAAGTCCCGTCCCCCAACCCTCTTGCTTTCCCCCCACCCCCTCCCAAACATCGCAAGAGCAGTACATTGGTTAAATACTCAGAGCTCGAAAACTAATACAGTTACAGACGTAGAGTTCCGGCCAAATCATTAGGCGGGTGAGTGAGTGCGCTGCTGGCGTTCAAAATATGTTTTTGACCAATCATTTACCCAACTGAAGTTATAGACAGTTATGCTCTTTGTTTATGTTCTCCAAATTAGCTGAGTAGGTTCTCCAAACACAGCCAAGTAAATGTGCCTCTATCTGTTGGAAATATGTTCAACTACTTAACTGTGTAGAGGAGTGGAGGTGTCTCTAACATCAAGCCATTTATACAGCTGGAGTTTACATTTTTCGCCACCCGCCTAATGATTTGGCCGGAACTCTAATTCTTTTTTTTAAATTACTCCTAATCATATGGCGAACAATTTATCTAATATATGTTTTCTATGTAGATAGCTTAGTTTAACCATAATACTCATAATTATGCACAAAAAGGCCACAGCTATAACCAAAAACTAACTTTAACCAATTATATCATTTTATCCTTACATTGTGGAAAGAAATGTCTCTAACAAAAGTTATAGATAATTTCATTAGCTTTAATATGAGGCCATGTTTGAGTTAGGTTATTTGCTTCCATCTTGAGGCGTTCCATACTGTGCAGTTAAAAGTAAATTTTATCAATTTAAAATGCGTTTGGAAATCGTCGGTACATGGAGAACGGTTGGATTAAATTTTGAAATGCCATAGAATAAAAGTGCCTTTAATATATAAAGAAGAAGGGGATTTCTAACGGGCATCTAATCTCCAAAACTATAAGACCTATAGAGCTTAGATTTGGCATATATACTCCCCTTGGGTACTAAATGGGTACTAAGAAATCGTTTTCCAAAATTATCTTATGGTTTCGCCCTGTGGTAATTCAAAGTTTCAAAGTTAAACTGTAGGGAAGGATATAGAGTTTTCATGGCAACCTAAAGAAGTTTAACAAATCACGTCCAAAATCCAAGGAAGTTTTTCTGTTTTCTACGGGTAAAACCAATTTGATCAGCTAGTTCAATCATAAAAATGTTATTTTGATCGATATCCGCTTATGGAATTGAATTATATTATTTGGAATATTCTTGTATTCCATTCGAAATGTATGTTGTGGCACAGATAAAAAGGATACAATTAATTTAAAAGGGAGAAAATGGAACTTTAACCACTCAAATCTACTTTTTAAAAAATTAAATAATCTCAAAACTAAACGTAGGGACAAAAATCTGGTATTTCAAATAAGGAAAATAAATGTTTTCCTCCATACTATAAAGTGAAGGTCGTTGAAAAATTCACATTTCTTATTACCCTAAAAAAGATGAAGTCCCTCAATTCAAGTGTTCCCTAAATATAATAATTTCTAAGATGCCAATGTTAGGCATGGTGGCACAGTTGAGTTGTTTACATACTAGCGTCGCATACATGGTCGGAGGACGTCGATCTGTTAGGTAAGGTACCATTGGTCTACTTTATAACTTTGTAAAAATGTACAGCCCCTCAAAAGCAAGGAGTCCATGTTACTATTTCACCTCATAACTCGTCCTAGTACACAATTTAGTATTTTATTTGATTTCTTTGAAGAATTTAAAAAATTGTAACGTATTCTGATGATATTTGAATGATGGAGTAATTTTTTTTGTGAAATAGTAGTTTCTTCCATCTAATTGATTTCAAACGTCTATCTCACTTCATCAAAACTTTGTATTTCTATTTTTTATATTCTTTTGGTGTGAATAGCCACAAACCGTAATGACAAATTAAACTACCAAAAGCCCTCGATAAAAATCATGTTGTAGTTGGTAGCAAGAGTAACAAATAAGTTTGGATGTAATCATAATTATGTTGATAAACTAAATGTTTTCAAAAAGAGAACGTTATTCAGCCTAATGTGATTGCAAAAGAAGCTAAAAGCGACCGACCAGAAGTAGGGCCGCGACTTTGCTTTATTAAACTTAAAAACGAGGATGCTCATTGTCTGACCTCTTTTGAGTTTTTCCTAGTGTTGAAGCATCACAAAAATACACTAATGAAAAGGTTCGTTCTGACGAGTTTGGTTTTAAAATGAGAGGCGAAAATTCATAAATTATTTCGATTACCGTTTCACAACAATTGTATGCCATTACCAACTACGTACTTGAGAGAAATCTTGATTAGAAATTATTATTAGCAAACATTTTCTTAAATCTTTATTAGGATCCTTATAAGAAAAAATCATTTTCAATATACAAACGATTTCATAGGATGTGCTGCCGTAGTCTCAAGTAGACCGTCAGTAATTTATTGTTTTTTGTTTTTTTTTTTTAGATCATACAATGTTTTAGCGAATTTCCTTAAAGGAATAAGCTATTACGGTTGTACTCATAGTAGGACCTAAGTCCGAGACCATGTTAACTTTTCATTTTGGGTTCCCCAGAAGCAAAAAACACCATTCGTTCGAATATATATATATATATATATATATATATATATATATATGTGTGTGTGTGTGTGTGTGTGTGTGTGTGTGTGTGTGTGTGTGTGTGTGTGTGTGTCTGTTAGCACGATAGCGGCCGCAAAAATGGCCCGATCTTTATGAAATTTGGTACGGACATGTAAAGTGGTAATCAATTGGACGAGTTCGTGAACCAGCCCGATCGGACCACCGGAAGGGGGGTAAAGGGGAATAAACCCCCCAAAAATGGGTTTTTTGAGTTTTTTACATAGAAAAATAAAGATAATCAAATTTTTGTGGGCACCATTGAATTCAGCTCAAACAAACAAACAATTTAGTAGTTTGTATCACTGCTCTATGTCCATTGGTTACCGAGATATTGAAAGTGGTAAACACAGAACGTTGTCCCAATGTTAACCTTGTGGGAAATAAGTAAAATTATATATATCTGGGTTATTTCTCAACATATCTTGTTAAAACTTTGTAAATAGCTTCTTCTAGTTCAGATCTACTAAATATTGAATTAAAACCACCCAGTTTTAATATACCTATAGCAGCAAACCTGCATACTCATTCCCCATGTTATTCTTATGGAGCTTACTAAAACATGTCAAATCTTGCTATGTTTTATTGAAATATGTTGTTTTCCATTTGAAATTCGCTGAGTATGCAGGTCTGCTGCAACGGGGGTATTATTGAGTATATATTGACTATGTTTTATTGATATCGAGATATTGACTATGGACCGCCACCAAATAGGGTGATTGGTTCTTATTTTTTAAAGGATACTAATCTTGTGGCCGCCAGCATCTTCAATCAGCCATTTTGGATATAAATGATTTTTTTATTATATTTTTAGTATTGACTAGATTTTTATTCTGAACGCAATGCTGAAATCCAGTTTTAAACATCTGGATTCGTTAAACAGATAAGCTCAAATAAAAATTCAGGCCTATACATTCCTTATGGACATTCCGTACTTTGAATATTATTTTGGACTAGTTACCTTCTATATCCGGTTCTAAATAAGATATGCTGCACGTTATAGTCTAAAAATTCTCAGTGATTTCACGGCTTTTATGGGAGCTACCAATCATTAAAATCGGACAAGTTTTGAACGAGCTATAAGGCTAAAAGCAACATGAAAATTAATTTTTTTCAAAATTTGTTTTTTGTTAAAACTTTATACTTCACCCTAATTTTTGTCCGATTCTAATTATCAATTGCTCAAAATATCATCACATATACAGAGAAATAGCTTAAAATTGTAGAGCTTTTCATGAAAATGTGAAAAAGTGAATTAAATGAAAGTAGTTAGCATGCACGTCCACGCACCACGCACAATATACCTCACACCAAACATACATTATTATAACCGTGTATACAAACGCAGCATCAGATAGTCAGCCTGCAGCCTGATGGTTTGGTCCAGATACCATCTTAATCCGACAGAGCGACGCGACAGAATGTGTTTTGATGTTTTAAGATCAGACGCAAACTCAAGTTGTAATCGGCTGTTCGTGCCATAAATGTTCCCCACTTTAATTTAATTGACGTGATCGTTTTTTTGTAAAAATCTGTTTTCATCGTCAACTGTTTTTAACTGAGTTTTAACACGCCTTCCTTTGTCCTGCAGTACTTTCCTATTCCAGAGATTTTAATTAATCAGATTTTTTAACTGTTTTAACTAAGTTTTAACATAACCATAACTCTATACAGTGCTCCTATGTCTATCAATGTCTAAGTTCAGATTGTGGCAAATCCTACCTTAAATGATGTTACAACACCTCACTTGTTCCAATTATTAATTTTTTTTAATTTTTAACTTTCTGGTCGAAAAAGATTACTAACAAAGAAAAGCGTAATTACGTTGTGACGTAATTTTGATGTGCGAATAGTAAGTATGTAAAATGAATTTGCAACTGTGATAAAAAAAAACTGTTCTCTTGTCCAATGGGATTGGTTTTCCTGACTATAATTATGTTCCAAGATATTCAAAAATATCAATCGCACTTCATTCAAAAGTGTATTATACTGTGGCTAAGGTAACGCCGGAAGTGCTTCAATGAAAATATGAAAGAGTGCAGCCCGACGGACCACATCAAACCCACAGTATGTGATGTCGGCGCACGGACCTCAACACCCGTCGTAGGGTTCATTCATAAGGACATAAACATTTTCCCTACATGAAAACTTGTTTGTTTTTCTTTCTTTCTTTTCATTTGTTTTTCCTTATACGTAGAAGCTATTTACAGGATAAAGACAGCTATTTGTAAGCTATAATTGTTACTCAAGCTAAAATTGACCTAACAATTTTGACAACTTACAATTGTTATTAGAGACAATAATATCAATACTGTAGCTCCAGCGACCACATAGTAGAAATAGACTGAGCATAGCTATTTTACTTGCATTACAGCAAGTGAAGCCTGGGCCGCCATATTGTCTAGGTATAGAAACGTAAAACGGCGCCTAAAACCGCGTAATCTGACAGCGCTCATGTTTCAAATAACTCATAGTTTATACCATTTAGAATTGAGGCTTAAGGTTGAAATTTTGCATGTGAAGCATTTGCATCATATTTCCAAAATATTTTTTTTTATTTTAAAAAATGATATAAATTTACAATTCCTTATTCAATTATAACATGACATGAAAAAAGTAGTCGGCTGCTACTTTTTTTTATTTTTTGTCATAAAAATAAATTCAATCCTAAACTGTTGTTTACAAAAATATAGTTGACCAAAAAAATACAAATGTGGTATCAAATTAAAGGTCTGAATCTCACAATTACTATGTTACCAATTATAAATGGTTTAGAAGCAGTTTACACATCATAGGAACGTTACAGGTGTATTCCGTGGCGGCAGCTTCTTTCAAAAAATGTCAGGACAAGCTTCTAGGTTATCAGTGTTTACGATGTGTAAACTGCCTGTAAGCCATTTATTTTTGGTACTATAGTGATTGTAATTTTTTACGTACTTTGTTTTTTTCCATGCATAGGGACTAGAAGCAAATTTAGGCTTCAAGTCGCAGTTTCTTGTGCTCCGTCTATTGTACTATGTGGTCGATGAATAGCTCCTAGTCAAATAAAAAATAAAAGCGTGGACCTGAGTTGAGAAATCAAACATTCTTCAGATCTGGACCAAGACTGATCCGACAAGCAGTTATGTTGGAAAGAACGCCAGAACACCCTGCACATTCATTCTACTCCCCTTTGATGCAATCAATCAGGGGGTGAGAAGCATGACGTCATCATTAAACGGAGGCGTGAGTCGACTGATAAGGTCCTGATAGCAGCTCCTCCGCCGCTCTTCCTTCCGTCTCCTCATGAATCAACTCTTCCTACCAAACACCGAGCAATAAATGCGGACGTGGATGGCTTTTCTTTCTAATCTTCTTCTTTGATACCTCTTCTACAATATGTTTGAGGCCTCTTTTCGTTACGCTGGTTGTCAGTGTCAGGGTTGTCGTAGTCAGTGTCCAGGGGGTCCCAGATGTATGATAATTATCGTATTTGTGCGATAATTTCTCTGGACTGTACGATGCACGATAGTACTTTCCATCGTACGCGAAAATGTACGATCATTTTGAATAGGTGCCTCTGCTTAAAAGAAAAATAAGATTGAAAAAGGAAGCAAGGCTTTTTTTAGACCAGCTTTTTGTCATTGTAATTGACAAAAACTTCGCATCCTTAGTAGTTTGGTCTATTTCTGCTGTCTGTTACTGTTACTTGTTGTTATGTGTTAAGTACGTTTTATATATTTTATGGTAATATGGGTCTATAGTTAGTTTTTCTTGTTCTTATACAATAAGCTCAGACAGCTCAAAGTTCAACCTAAATATTGCTACTCACCTTCTTGAAAAAAGTTCAATAAAATACTTTTTTAGGATCAGATAATGCTCTGTTTAACCGCAGATGAATATAATTACAATGGATAAACGTAAATCTCGTGTACAAATGTCAAAATTATAAAACAGTAATTTATTTACGTATTAGTGAATATCAGATAAAATTTTAATTTTGAGGTTTACGAGTATATTAATGTACGTACGTAGTTAATATAATGTTTTACGGCGTATTAAAACATAAAATTATTTTTATTTCTTTCATCCCAAAAAATGTAATGTGATGTTATTATTTTTTCAATTGTTATATATGCATATAAAAATAGAAAATGCTTTATGCTGAAATATTACGATTTACCATAAAGATTGTTTGATTTTAAATTATTAAATTATATTAGTACCTTTGTACGATAATTTTGCAGGAAACACAATAATATCATAATAAGAATATTTTTAAAGATTATTATTATTATTATTATTATTATTATTATTATTATTATTATTAGTTCATATAGACTTTCCCTGTTAATTTTTACCCAAAGAATCAAATTGTGGAGTTTAATAACTCACTGACGGAACCATCTATATGCCATCTCAACTTAAAAAGATGGATTCAATATATTCAAAGAGTGTTAAAAAGTAGATTTAAACACTTATTTGGTTGATCTGTCACAGAGCAATCAAAGAACTACACTAATTGGAATATTTTTTATCTGTGAATAAGTCGTGAATTTTAATTAACTGTCGCTCAGTTTAATTACTCATAAACTCGAGATATTGCTTTCATGTTGCGCAAATCGACGCTAGAGAAATTAGTCAAATATGAGTCACATTTCATCATTGAAATTTACATTTATTTTTATATTTACAATGTTTAATTAAGGGAATATTGTAGTTCTTTACGGAGATTAAATTTAAGATCTGTAAATAGAGCTGAAATAAAGTTTCTTAGTTTTATCACTGATAGTTAAACTTATAAAAATGCGTGTAATTCTGAAAGATTTTATTGTACATGTAAATTCAAACGTAGGGATCGAGAAAGTTTGCGTTTTAAGTTGTCAGTTTCACTTAGATCATCTCGTTCTTAGAATGTATAGTATTCGCGATATTTTAACAACACCAAGCGTATTGGACTTCACAATATGGTTCTTTGGGTCAAAATAAACGAGAAAAGTTCATGTGACCGTAGGGTAATAATAATATTTTAAAACTATCCATTTTATAACAACATTCCAAGAGACAAATAGTCTAAATGAAATTTTTATTATAAAAATAAAACTAATAAATGCATAAGGTTTGTAACAAAAGAAGTCCTAATAATTCATTTTCTGAAATAACAAAACTTATATTTTTTATCCAATACTGTTGCAATAAGCAATTACCAGAAACAATATAAAGAGGTACTTATTCCATCGTAAGTGAAAGTGATAATGTAATGTGAGGTTTTTATACTAACATATTCCCAATTTCAATTAGCTAATTTATTTCATTTTTGGTTTACCTTTTTCTAGTATTGTTACTATAGATAAAAGGGAAATTAATTACATTTCTGTCAATAGAGTGTCACATTGAATGTTGTTTATTCAGGTCAAAAGTAATTATTTTATGGGGCCCTTGACGCCCTTAAGGTCTGTATCAAGATTTAACATTGGAATAAATTTCAAATAAACCGCTGATTTAAGTAAACACAGTTTCAGCAAAAGCACGTGTTACTGTTTTACTGGAACTCTGAATATCATCGCAAGCAAAGCTACAACAATAATCTAGTTCAAAAATAATCAGTAGAAACTGGCGTCAGTGACTGTACCGGTATTACAAGTACAGTCAAGTAAAAAATAGTGTCACATTAGTTGTCTAATGGACATGGAATTACTAAATGATTCCTCCCAGCAATTCGTTCATGTCTGTCACGTCCGTCATATTAAATACAGGTTTAAGACAGTAACAGTCACATTTTCGTTTAAGTTTGTTTTTATTAAAATTTTCACTGAAAAAATGTGAATTGTAAGCGTTTTTAAATACTGCTCACCAAAATATTTTACACCCTAAGAATTGTATAGTTTATTGAATCAAACTGCGAAATGGTCTTATTTGTGTTTTAGTTTATTGAATGTATATGAAAAGCAGAGTTTAAAAAACTCAACAAGTTACGTTCATTTGTTTGTACATGAATCTCTTACAACTTTAGTGAACCATATTATTTTCATGCACAAATATTTTATAATCAAGTGATTTTAAATGTTCGACATGTAATGATGGGTTGTTTAGGATTTCAACTTCAAATCGTGCAAACTAAGAACCGAGAATACATTTAGTACGTGTCAATCCAGCAGCGAAACTATTATTTAATTTTGTATTTTACGTTTTTTAATGCAAGAACTAAGCATGTTTATAGCAAGAACGATTTCCTGTAATGCATCGATGTGGACGATGTATGACTAAGGAACACATACAATGTTATCGTTAATGGGTGTTGTAAATGAGGGGAACAGTAGAGTTCATTGTGTAAGGGACTCTTATCGGTCCAAGTGTGGAACAATCTTCAGTTTCTATTAAATTACTTTATAAGCCTATTAAACTCTAATAATGAATCTATTGGGGGATGTTCATCAAGCATGTGTGGAACATGGATCAAATTAGTAAGCTTTCGAAATAAATAGTTACGTAAACTTTTTAAATATCATTAAAAAAGTTTACGTATACGTTTTAAAATATTTTGGTGTGAAGTTTTTAAAACAAGAGCTATTCAATAGTAACGTGTGCTGACATTTGTTAAAATTCACTGTTACACGGTTTAATTATATCAATAACTGTAACCATTTGCTACGCTCTGAAGACCGTGAATCAATGCTGCACTTGGTGCTCTTAATTCATACATTTATAACGCCATTTACTTTGAGGATAATGAGGATAAAGCTCTTCAACGCTTCACTACTGCTCCTTACGTTAATCATATTTTAAATTAAATACCTCAGTTTAAAAAACCGTAGCCAATAATTTTATAGCCCTACATATTATGTAATTACTGGAATTACTGACCCTCTTATTTTCCTTACTGCTTAAAACTATTCTACTTACAAAATTTTTTATGAAGACTCCTTATTTATTTTTATCTACAGATGTTAGCAAATAAGTAAAAGGGGAACCTAATTCAAATAAATCAAGAACAGACAGAAATTACAAATCGAAGCCTAGACACCTATATCTATTAACTATGGTATTTTATGGTTAAAGTAAAAAACCATAGTTAGAAGACAGAAATCATCCAAACTTATATTTTAGTTAACTCTAAAAAAGTAATTAGTTTAAAAGCCAATCTTGTAGAGGCGTAAAAGCATCCCATGATTCAGAAGGAACCCACTGATAATTTTTCGGTTCTTTTAACTAAAATGTAATTCCCGATAGCATCTTATTGGCCGTCTTGGAGGGGAGACGCCCTTGGCCTGGGGCGAAGGGCTGCTGCGACAAGGATCCAATCAATTAACTGCGGGGAAGCCTATGACGTCATACAGATATAGGGGCTGATAAGGGGGTTGATAACATTTTAACACTTTTAATGTAGTAGTTGCTTTAACGCTAAATGTTGGGGAAGTGATTAACAGTTAATCATTCTTACTATGAAAACCTCTTAACAATTTTAAATAATCAAAATATATATACATATAAAAAAAGGAGTTGTGTGTTGGTATATTCCGAGCTACAGCCAAAACTACATGTCGTAGATACCTGATCTTGGTGTCAAATTAAAGCTTGGAATCTCATGATGTGCGCTATGGTGGATTGGTATTGATATCTAAGGGCCCAGGATCGTCTTAAAGGGACCTATGTCAAGGGTTTTGGAAGTTTTTAATAGTTACTATGGTTTCCATTTGAAATAGCTAATAAGGTTACTAACAAAATGCAGCTCTAAGAAACAACGAGAAAATCAAAGCCGGGGCTATCAGCAAGTTAATCTATATTCAAAGATTCTCAATGATGGAAAATTATTGCGGTGTACTATCATGGGATTATAAAAATGGGGAATTTTAGACCGTTGTCCAGATGATCTCAACTACAAGACTACAAGATTGCGCCACAATCATCCTTCACTCATCATACTCATTCATTCATACTTGGCTTAACCCTAGAGAGCTCGCGCCTACCGCCGTAACATGAGAGCTCGCGCGGGGTAAATATTTACCCCATTATGTTTTATTGTATTTCTTTAATGAAACAACAAGCAATTAATTCGAAACATATCACAAACTTTAATGTCAACTATATTTAACTTATATACACTCCATCTTGTAGAAAGTCATAACAGAAAAGCATACTGTTCACACTTAAAACAGTCAACACAAGTTTCTACTGTATGGTCCTTGCAGATGCTTTTACCGCAATTAGCATAGCACTTGGTAGTTTTTCGGTCCAAATTTCTAAATTTCTTGATCAGAAATCACATCTGGCATTTTTTCCGAGTTAGTTGTTGCATTGGTTCTCGATGCGGTATTCCTAAAGCCAGCTTTATGCGCGTTTTAGGTCTCTTGGTAATGTTACAACTTCAGTACAGCGTGGACTTAATACGAGATTTGCCGTTACAAATTTGGCGTTACACCAACCTAGACTTACAGGTCAGCCACTAGACGAGTCGACTGGAAGGTACTGAGAGGGAGAAAGCACTCGGGTGCGTCTTCGCTTACTTTTTCTTGTGTTAAAAACGTGCCTGGAGAAAATTTACCCCGCGCGAGCTCTCTAGGGTTAAAATACCTATCTGGGTAGGTCGCCATTTCAAGCAATGTATAATGTACAGACGGGGCCATATACCTCAGAGAAAGGAACGGATACCTGTTCCATTCTCTGATGTGTGTATAGGCCTACGAAGTTTTTTTAAATATGTTGAGGAATAAGCCAAAGTATTTGTTTCCCGTAAGATTAAAATTTGGAATAAAGCAGGTTTGTTGCGTAAACATTTTTAAATGGTGGATTTTTGGCCATTTTTTCGTTGGCCTGTAAAAGGCAAAATACCAAGTTTTTTAAAATAATGATGAGAGCAAATACAGAAAGGTTTTTACCGTTGGGAAGGGAGAACGCTTAGGTTTGCTGCCACGGAAATAAAAAAATATCGATATAGGCCATTGTATATCTCAACTACATGATGAAGAACAAGTTCACGTTATGGAGAACTGCATGATGATACCGTACAAGTGTACAAAACACACTTTAATCACAAGGTAGATCGGTAAAATAACTCATCACAAACATCGACTTTATAACTAAAAGGAGACTGCTCATGCTTGTGGATTTTTTGAAGCAAGAAATGAGCACTCGCGAAATTAGTTCGACACTCGTCGCTAGAAATTACGCCAGGAGTGTGATTTCGCGCTAAAGATTTTTATCCTTGAAATGTAAAATTTTTGCTTCTCCCGGGTTAAAATATGGTATGGGTTTATAAAAGCGGTTTAATTTTTTTTAACGCCAAAACTAGGTGTGCAAAAGAGAGGATGAAAAGAGTATATTTATTTCTTTGAAACTAAGATTCTTTGGCAGAATGTGCTCATGTTTTTAACATATGATGAAATTTGTTGGGTTCAAAATTTAACCTTACTTGGATTATCTATTCTTTCTTTATACATATTTTTTCTTTGCAGAAAAAATACATTGGTGAAATCAACAAAACCACATATGTTGAGCGATTTTTACCAATTTATTTGCTGATACAACAGATGGTTTTGTCGGAATTACCAAAAGTATTTTGTTGGATTTACTAATACTACTTTGTTAAAAACACATTAGCTATGTGCATTGTATTTATAACAAACACATAAGTTTTAACCCTAATTTTGTTTGCTATAATCACCAATGTTATGGTTGTTCCTGCAAGTTAAATTTGCTGCCCAGCCAATGTGTTTCAACCAAATGACACTGGTAAACCGCTTAGTAAATGCTTTTTACTCGGTTTACCAATGTTTTTTTTTTGTTCAAGCAAATGCATTTTTTTGTGTACAAAGTAACCGATGTCCTCGACTGTTTCCTACAATAATCAGCTTTCGAACCAGAACCCCACATTTCCATCCCGTCTCCTGTCTCCAGTCGCACCACCGGAACAAATCCGGAATGACTACCGGCTAATGCTGCTCCCACTCTGACTTTGACAGTCCATTTCGCTTATCGACAATTTCGAGTAATATGACCTCCTACGCCTCTCAGTGTCAGTTTATCCTCCTTATCTCAGCCTTGACTTGTTCATCCTCCTTAGCTTATCTTCATCCTTAGCTTACCTGGGGAAAAGCCACGAATGTGCCTAAGAGATTTACTTGCCCTCGTAAGCTGTTCAAATAAGCTGCTCAATATGGAAAGAATCAAACGGTAGGCCTACTTTTGAAACCGTGTAGACATTTTTTGGGCTGCTATATAAAATGTTGGAATTAAAATTGAAATAATCATACTGGGGCTATGTGAGTGTATTGCAATAAAAAAAATTGAAGTGAATGATTTTTCAAAATTACTAGTCAAGCAAAATAATTATTTAAACTCACTATGGACTTAATAATGAAAGTCGTTGAAACATTAAGCTTCTGTTTCGATCTAACATGAAATAGTCACACTAAGCCTATGTAAGTGTATTACAATGAAAGTGAAGTGAACTATTTTTCAAAATTACTAGTCAAGCAAAATAAGTATTTAAACTCACTTTGGACTTAATAATGAAAGTCGTTCAAACATTAAGCTTCTGCTTCGATCTAACATGAAATAGTCACACTAAGCCTATGTAAGTGTATTACAATGAAAGTGAAGTGAACGGATATTCAAAATTACTAGTCAAGCAAAATAATTATTTAAACTCACTATGGACTTAATAATGAAAGTCGTTGAAACATTAAGCTTCTGTTTCGATCTAAAATGAACTTTAATAAAATTTCACATTACATAAATTAAACGTATTTAAATAGGTGCTGTTTTAATACTGGAAAACTAAGGGAACAGATCATCTGGTAGTACAAAGGAACACTTCCCCCCTATTTAAGTTTAACTCATTTAATTATTGATATCCGTGTACGTTCTCCATCGTACAAGCAAATATGAATGAATGAAGTTAAAGGAACAGGAGGGGTATTATTATGCTGTAGTAAAGCGACAAGCACCAAACGCAGCGATCCAGCATCCAGCATCGTACTCAGTTGCGTTTTTGCGTTATTTTTGCGATTTTGACCATAGCCACCTAGCTTTGTTTTGGCCCATTTAATCTTCATCGACGCACAGTATTGTATTGCTAGCGCTCAGCCGATAGGCCTAACTTTTTAACACGTTACTTCACATCCTTATACGCTGCCTAACCTTACCTCCGCTGGAAATGATTTGTCGTTCAAAAATAATATTAATGTTTTATTTTTTATATTGCGGAACCAAATAACAATACATAAATCACATGAATACATTAATACATAAATCTAACACATAACTACAACAATGCATAAATACATTAATACATAAATCTAATTATTAATAAACACTATTTTTATATATTGTAAAAAATGTCGATATTTCCTATAAATATTATTTCTTACCATTCTGAGGTGTGTGGGTATTATACAGTGTGTAAAAAAAGTCCGTCCCCCCCTCCTTAATTTTTTTGTTTGTTAAGACAAACAATTAACCTTTGGGTAATTATACTAACTCAACCCAAATTATTTTTTGACGTTACCAAAAATTTTGAGTGTCCCCCAAAAATGGGGGATTTTGGGGGAAACTCAAAATTTTCAAACGCAAACCCCTTTTAAGTGACCCCTCATTTTAAAGCGCTTTCAAAAAGTAGATGAATGGTGCAAATTGGAGGTCTCTATCGTGTTCCTATCCAAATTGACAGCTTGTCAAAGTTTTGAATACAACAGATCCTTGAAACCTGGTGTCAAGGACATTTAGAGTTTTAATTCTCCTTTGGTGACATAAAAATGAAACGAGCCTGGGAAAAATGTTGTTAAATGAAAAATTAGTCTCTTTTGGTGATATTTAAAATTTTGAGTGTCCCCCAAAAATGGGGAAATTTGGGGGCAACTCAAAATTTTCAAATGCAAACCCCTTTCGAGTGACCCCTCATTTTAAAGAGCTTTAAAAAATAGGCGATTGGTGGAGGTTGGAGGTCGCTAACGTGTTTCTATCAAAATTAGCAACTTATCAAAGTTTCTAGGAGTCGTATTCAAAACTTTGACAAGCTGCCAATTTTGATAGAAACACGTTCGCGACCTCCAACCTCCACCAATCGCCTATTTTTTAAAGCTATTTAAAATGAGAGGTCACTCGAAAGGTGTTTGCATTTGAAAATTTTGAGTTGCCCCCAAAATCCCCCATTTTTGGGGGACACTCAAAATTTTAAATATCACCAAAAGAGACTAATTTTTCATTTAACAACATTTTCCTAGGCTCGTTTCATTTTTAAGTCACCAAAGGTGAATTAAAACTCCAAATGTCCTTGACGCCAGGTTTCAAGGATGTGTTATTTTCAAAAATTTTGACAAGCTGTCAATTTGGATAGAAACACGATAGAGACCTCCAATTTGCACCATTCATCTACTTTTTGAAAGCTCTTTAAAATGAGGGGTCACTTAAAAGGGGTTTACATTTGAAAATGTTGAGTTTCCCCCAAAATCCCCCATTTTTGGGGGACACTCAAAATTTTTGGTAACGTCAAAAAATAATTTGGGTTGAGGTAGTAATCTACTGTCTCAGAATCAAAATATTGATGAGTCTATAATCAAAATGACTGGGTCGGTGGCGTGTCCTATAATCTAACTACTTGGAGGGCACGAATTGTGGATAGTTATGAGCGATGGCTTGTAGACGCGATTTCCCCAGTGGGGATTAAAGTCCGCACCATTGACTACTACGTTCATAAGATCGTCCTCATAATTAGACCAGTTCGTAAATTGTAAACCAGGCAAAAGTGTGGTTCGGATCCCACGTTAAAATGGAGGTCCCTTGAGTTATTATTGCTGTTGGGCTATAAATTAATAGTCATGTCTAAGGAACATGTCGGCCTTAGTAACAAGACTACAAGATCGCGCCACAATCATCCTTCACTCATCTGTCATTCATACCAAGTTCATACTTGGCTTAAAATGACCTGGGTAGGTTGCCATTACAAGTAATGTCTCTAATGTTTCTATAATTGAGAAAATATATTTCCCGATACTTCGAAAAACATATCGATATATCAATGTACAGTTGGCGCCAAATCTTAAGGCCCACGCCGTCCATAAGCTCAATTCTAAAATTAACATTAGTCTTACGGACGGACCGGGCCTTAAGATTTGGCACCAGTTATACCGAATGTTCGTCCCTTGCTACCCGCGCCGCGCAGTGTCGGTTTACCGGTCGTGCTCCACCGCGCATGCGCCTTGTGTGATCGACCGTAATGCGCTTCTAACACCTGCGCAGCCGCGCATTGCTGCGTGGCCGGCGACGCCGCGCAAACGACCGTGTAGCCACTAACTGCTTCTTTGTCCTCAACCAAATCTCTTTTCTCGTTACACGCTCCGGAATATCTTCGGATTAAAATTCCCCGTTCCCCACCGGATCGGCTGTGATCATATGAGAATAAACTGTGTCAATGTTTATGGATCGATAGTTAAATTTCCCATCGGATCGGCTGTGATCACATAAGAATAAACTGTGTCGCTGTTTATGGATCGATGGTTAAATTCCCTACCGGATCGGCTGTGATCACATAAGAATAAACTGTGTCGCTGTTTATGGATCGATGTTTAAATTTCCCATCGGATCGGCTGTGATCACATGAGAACGAACTGTGTCACTGTTTATGGATCGATGTTTAAATTTCCCATCGGATCGGCTGTGATCACATGAGAACGAACTGTGTCACTGTTTATGGATCGATGTTTAAATTTCCTACCGGATCGGCTGTGATCACATAAGAATAAACTGTGTCACTGTTTATGGATCGATGTTTAAATTTCCCATCGGATCGGCTGTGATCACATGAGAACGAACTGTGTCGCTGTTTATGGATCGATGTTTAAATTTCCCATCGGATCGGCTGTGATCACATGAGAACGAACTGTGTCACTGTTTATGGATCGATGTTTAAATTTCCCATCGGATCGGCTGTGATCACATGAGAACGAACTGTGTCACTGTTTATGGATCGATGTTTAAATTTCCCATCGGATCGGCTGTGATCACATGAGAACGAACTGTGTCACTGTTTATGGATCGATGTTTAAATTTCCTACCGGATCGGCTGTGATCACATAAGAATAAACTGTGTCACTGTTTATGGATCGATGATTAAATTTCCCATCGGATCGGCTGTGATCACATGAGAACGAACTGTGTCGCTGTTTATGGATCGATGGTTAAATTTCCCACCGGATCGGCTGTGATCACTTAAGGATTAACTGTGTCACTGTTTACGAATCGATAGTTAAAATCCCCTCCGGATCGGCTGTAATCATTACAAGGATAAACTGTGTCACAGTTTACCGATCGATAGTTGTTTTTACATAGTTGAGGCTGTAGATTTGCCTCATATTTTATTTTTCCGTAGTTTGCGTCATAGCAATAAACTCGTTATTTATACGTTATTCGATTAAAGCAACATAGTAATTTTGATCTATTTTACTTCTAACTTTTGTATCAATCATATCATCCTTTTCATCTTAATGAGTAAATGGAAGAGAAGGAGGCAATGCCCTACAAGTTTTTATAAATATATAATTTCTTTATTATGTTGAAACATTTGTGACAAAAATAAGAATGTTAATTGCAACAATATTAAATTTTAAGGTGTTTTAAACAGTGACCACATAGTACTATGAGGTCGCTGGTTTTAATACCCTATTAAACTAAAAAAAAATGAAACTGATTTATTTTAAGTAGAATCACCAAAGTCAATCCGAACACTAAGCTTGATTGTTTGTTGTTGACAAATAAGTATTATAAATTTTCTCAATTTTAAGGTGATATTCAAGTCCAACTTATGATCTCAAACTCAGCCCATAATAAATAAGCCATTACAACTTTCTAATGTAAAGAGGAAAGAGATAATGTAATGTTGTTTTGTTAATTTGGAAAGAGGATAATTTCAAATTATGTATTGTGTAAAACTTTCTAATGAACATGTATATTCTAAAGTAAACCAATTCAATTACGACAATTACGCATAATTGAAACAACCTGTAATCAAACCTGGTAAACGAAATGACCCATTTACCCATGTACTTCTACAACAGAACATTCACTCAAAGTAATTCCGTCCTACAAGCGCGCTGTCTCCAGTCGAGTCACATCGCGGAAGATTGTTAACTGCTTGTTTTTCCAATTTCCGCCCGTGCTGCAGCAGTCATTATTTGCATATAGAAATTATTATATTACAAAGTAATTACTGTAATTGGCCGAGTAATTATTGTAATTATTGGCTTCCTCAGTCGCCGTCGACCGCCGTCGAGACATCTCCTATTACAATAATCATCTTTCCGTTATTTGTTTATCCTAGGCAAATTGAATTATTCGACGTTTTCGATAAGAGTTTAATTTACTTCCTTTGTTTTTTTTCTGAACGGCGAACCTGAAGCGAACCCGGACTAATCAGTTATTCAAATATCGCCCTGGGCTTTATTTCCGTTAGGAGGTGATTAAAAGCCAATTTACCCTCGTTAATTGGGAGACGTATTAATTATTTATGATTATAAAATTGAAGCACGAACTGTTATAAACATGCTGTTGGGTAATAAACATCGGTTCGGACAATTAAGGGGAATTCGTGGAGAGATAATGGGGAATATTTATGAACGCCTCATTATGGCATGCGAATTTCCCTTTCGCAGGTTTGGGAAGACTCGGTATTGCATAGGAATCGCTGTAATGCCATGTAACTCTCTTGACTGGATAAAGTTTACAGTCGGAAAAGTGACGCAGGAAAATTTCGTGGCTATTGAAGAATTAAAGGTGAAAAAAGTTTAACTGCTCACCAAGAAGTGGCGAATTGCCATGGATTCTTTAGACTTCTTTTGGGAATATGATTCATTGTTCAGTTATTACAAATAAGTTACTGATACTTCTCTATTTTATTTGGATTGTGCCTATGGAAACTTTGGATTGTGATAAGTTTCTTAATCACTTAATCACTTTAATAAGACAGGTACCTCATGGAGGACGTTACCCTGAATATGAGTGAAGGATGAGTGTGATGATCGTGATGATAGTGGCGCGATCTTGTAGCCTTGTTACTGACTAAGGTTGGCATGTTCCTTAGACAGGATTGTTAATTAATAGCCCAACAACCAATGGCAGCTGGCTCCAGAAACAACCCTTCACAGAAAAGTTTAATCACAATCAAAAGTTTCCAATGTGTCATTAACAATTGTGACTTTACAAAAAAAAGTAGATTTCATTGTTAAATTTAAATTTGCATGACTACTTTTAGGGTGGAAAGTGCTTGTTTTCGAGCCACGATCGTGTTTACAAGAGTTTATGAGAGGCGTTAGCCGAGCGTGGAATCCGATCAAGGCACGGGATAACGCTTTCGACCACAGTTATGAACCATATTTTTCATCACACTGTAATTACTTAAATTATTCACCAAACACTATAAATTAACCTTTTCAAAATAACCTTTAGTGCTCATTTAATTTCTGCAGTGCAAGGGCTAACAGTAGTATTGTTTACACAGGTGATTAAGTTATTCAAAATACAGCTGATTTATGATAATTTTAGTCTTAACAGTGGACCTACTAGCGCTAGTAGTTAGGAATCATAACTAAAAACTAGTGTGGGCAAAATCTCCAGCTGGTTCACCCAGCCTAGGTCGGGAAAACGTTATTTTCTGCACTCGCAGCTGACGTTGAAAGCAGTTGTTTTCCTGACAGTGTGATGAAAATAAGTTTTACCCGAAAACTTTCAATTTCTACTAAAATGCGACATTAACCTACGTCTCGTCAATACCTACAATCTTTTACGTTTAGGTCAACCAACAAAAACTCACCCTGCAATAAATAATCCTACAAAAACTGCTTTACAACTCAACATTTCCAACACAAACCGTACATCACCACATTTACTAGAGTTTACGAACAAATCCAAACACTCGTTACTCTTGCCCTGAGACGTTTTCAATTACCCGGAGGCTCGTGTCGTGGGGCCCGTGTTTTATTTACAAACAGACCACTTACTGGGTCCCGGTTATTGAAATTACCAGTTGTAAATTAAACCATAAATTGTTTTGTGTGTTTAGCGGGATCGTGTAGCGATAAATTGGTTCTGTAATGAACGTAAAATCGTCCCCCTTCGAGTCCCGGGTCCAAACCCGTCTGACGGGGTCGCAGGCCGGGCTTCCGTGGCCGGGGCGGGGCCGAGCTTGGGTAGAGGAAGGTCAATCAGCCCTGGTCGACGGACTGGCTTCTTTGTAGATGTAATTGTGGATCAAGCTTAGCTAAAGGAAGGTTATTTTTATGTCCTCGTTATTTATCGATGACTTTCAGCCCCCCCCCCCCCGACCTTACCAATGGACTTGTTTTATTAGCGGAGCGCCGACATTTAATCCTATGAAAAAACACCTACGTCATTTTTAAGCCACAAGTCCGGGGTACGATTCCGGCGGCGAACTTTTAGGACGAATAATTTTATAATGTATTTCAGTCATCTGACATTTCTCGGTTATCGCAGCAGTTGTAATTAATATAAATTCTAATAAGTCTTCTTAAGTCCGGCACCAGAATTGTCGGACCCACAATTGTAATCCAAGTGGTCAAACTCTTGCTCCTGTATGTTCGTGCTATGATGTTGAACAATGATTTAGTGCAATTAATTTATTTCATTTTCTCTTTATCTATTTGGATCCCATGTAGGTTGAACCTTTTAAGGTCTGTATGCGCATTCTTTATAATACCGGTAATCACGATTCTGGAGCTAGTTCTGAAAATAATTTGATCTGACGTATCGACCTTAAAAATCGGTTAGTTAGACTCTTATCTTAGAGTTTCAACATTAACCGGTGTAGGGTTTTCGAAAAGTAAAACCCTTAATGCACCACACCCGGTCCGGAAATTCCTTTCTACTCAAGTTCTTTAAAAATACAAATTCCAAATAATAAATTAAATGTCAAGTTTACAAAAGACGATTCTTCGCATTAATACGATATTAAAACAGCAAAATAACTTAGAACACACATTTTACTTGACTAGCCGCACTTGACAATACAGTACCCAACAGTAACAAACCATTGTTGACAACACGACCGGCATTCTCCACGCAGCGGCCGTGAGTTTCGTGAGACGGTAATCGCGCCAACGGTAAACCGTGATTGTCGCAAATTAGCGTAATCGCCTCGCCGCCACCTACCGGTAGACAACGGAACTACAATGTGACTCACTGCCACCTAGCGGCAGCGGACACAACGAGGGTAATAACAGGACCGTTTTGTCGTTTTGTGTAATTCGCGTCGAGGTTCCATCATGGTTTGTATAGAGAGGAGAACGGACTGACGGTGGATAAGTGGTTGGTTAACTTTTGATTGTGAGAAACTGACAGTTGACAGTTTGTTGTTATGATTACTAATGTCTGAGTCATTATGAAATGGTTTTTACGTTGTATCGTTGCGAAAACGGCAGTTTTTACTACATGCACTGGGTGCCTAAAGAAGGTCTTTTTCAACCATGGGAGAAAAAAATCAGCTGATGTCGAGGACGTCAGTAGTTGGTTAAAAATGTAGGCCTACTAAAACTGCAAATGAGTATACGTCAGCGACGATGGTGAGCTAACGATTGCATCGAGAGCGGTTATCAGTTATTATTATCAATTGTAATTCATTGTTGCATTGTTGTCGATTTAATCGATTAGTGAAACTCGCTCATTTCACTAATCGATTGTTCAATGCGTTCGATACATAGATAATTGTTCATTGTTGTCTGTGTAGCCTAACACAAATGAACAGACAATCAGCTGATTGTTTTAAATAGCAAAAACGAGATGGAAGCCTCTCAGAGAAGTATCTTTAAAGGTAAACAAGTTGTAACATTTTGGTTTTACTAAATAATTACTGTGTTGTATTGAGTGGTATAACGAAAAATATAATTCATCACACGGACCTAAAGCTGATACCAACTACTCATTACATTTTCAGAGAGGTATATAGAACGATCGGTTTTAGTTGACAGGCAGGTATATAGTACGATCGGTTTTAGTTGACAGGCAGGTATATAGTACGATCGGTTTTAGTTGACAGGCAGGTATATAGTACGATCGGTTTTAGTTGACAGACAGGTATATAGTACGATCGGTTTTAGCTGACAGGCAGGTATATAGTACGATCGGTTTTAGGTGACAGGCAGGTATATAGTACGATCGGTTTTAGGTGACAGGCAGGTATATAGTACGATCGGTTTTAGTTGACAGGCAGGTATATAGTACGATCGGTTTTAGGTGACAGGCAGGTATATAGTACGATCGGTTTTAGGTGACAGGCAGGTATATAGTACGATCGGTTTTAGGTGACAGGCAGGTATATAGTACGATCGGTTTTAGCTGACAGGCAGGTATATAGTACGATCGGTTTTAGGTGACAGGCAGGTATATAGTACGATCGGTTTTAGCTGACAGGCAGGTATATAGTACGATCGGTTTTAGGTGACAGGCAGGTATATAGTACGATCGGTTTTAGGTGACAGGCAGGTATATAGTACGATCGGTTTTAGGTGACAGGCAGGTATATAGTACGATCGGTTTTAGGTGACAGGCAGGTATATAGTACGATCGGTTTTAGGTGACAGGCAGGTATATAGTACGATCGGTTTTAGGTGACAGGCAGGTATATAGTACGATCGGTTTTAGGTGACAGGCAGGTATATAGTACGATCGGTTTTAGCTGACAGGCAGGTATATAGTACGATCGGTTTTAGCTGACAGGCAGGTATATAGTACGATCGGTTTTAGCTGACAGGCAGGTATATAGTACGATCGGTTTTAGCTGACAGGCAGGTATATAGTACGATCGGTTTTAGCTGACAGGCAGGTATATAGTACGATCGGTTTTAGGTGACAGGCAGGTATATAGTACGATCGGTTTTAGGTGACAGGCAGGTATATAGTACGATCGGTTTTAGGTGACAGGCAGGTATATAGTACGATCGGTTTTAGGTGACAGGCAGGTATATAGTACGATCGGTTTTAGGTGACAGGCAGGTATATAGTACGATCGGTTTTAGTTGACGTGCTGAACATAAAGTGGTTGTAACGTTTCTGTAGGATTAGCGTACTTTTAACTAATCAGTTAAATTACCAAAATTATTTATTTAAAGCAGCGCTATGAGTCAGCAGTTCAGTTTAACCATGTCTTAATTAAAATTCTGACAAGTAAAAAAAGAGAAAATTATAAATCCTGCGATAGGGTGGAATATATAGATACCCATCATCAATGCTTTCATAACATGGAAGTGAATCTTCCATACCAACCACCCTCAATATTAAAATAGACCATAAAAGTTCATTCTTGGCCAAGATACAAACTCTTGCCTTCAACCCAACTCGATTCTAATAACCGATCAGTATGAACTAATAAGAGACACAATGTAAATCAAGTTGCCAAAAGTAGTTAGTGTACATCGGTTGTGAATATTTATACTCTGATACTTGATGTAAATTACAACTGTTGGTGGGGAATTAATAATTACAGCAGTCTCGTTCTCTGATGAAAACCAGGTCCCCACGAGTTTGGTTGAGCTATAGATATTTTCTTGGTCCAGCAGTTTATTTCTTTACTTTATGTGGCGGCTAGTTTTTAAAATACCTCGTTGCGCGTCATATTTTTTTAGAGATTGAGTGTTCTAACACAAATTTCCATTTTTAATTAAAAAAACTTGAATTATCTACAACGTTTTTTTAGAGACGTATATTTTGCACTGTCCATCATATACATGTATGGAAGGCATTCCACCAACATTGTGTAAAGTAGACCGCAGAGTTTGTCTGAGCAAGGTCTGAAATATGACTTGGTGACTGTAAGACAATAGCTATTTGTGTATTAAGAGCGCGAAGTACGTCATTGCCGACGAAGCTTTAGCTGAGTGCGGCCAAACATTTCGAGAGCGGCAACGACTATTTGTGCTCGTAATACACACAATATTTTTCCTACCACCATTATTTAATAATTTAACTTATTAACTAACCTGTACACAAAGTTTCATTGAGGTTATGTTTGCTTATTTTATTGGAACGAACCGGAAGTTAGTGTGTAGAAACGTCGACAGTGAAATCAGCTGATTTAGAGCAAGCCAACTAGAATTTAGAATACGGTGAGTGACAAGGGAATTCTGACCAATAGAAACTGTTCTTTTGTGTTTGACGTTATAGTTATCTCTCTTGTGTGCCACCTTAACCTAATAAGTAACCCTGATTTAGCGAGCAAGAATGAAATGAAAGCGGAAATCAACAGTTTTGCGTACAGTTGATAGGTGTGGCAATGTGATTATTTCCATGCAGAGGAAGGAAAAAAATATACCGAATTCTGAAAACTAATAGAAAGTTTATTATAAGTTGAAGAGTCGTCGCTGATTTGAAACCGACACGAAGCAAAAATATTTCATTATGTTGGCTGTGTTTCTGCAATTTTAAGTAAGTAATAATACAATGGGTGTCTAGGCTCTCAAACACAAATCAACATTTTATTATAACTTACGTTTCAGAGGGTGATGGCTCATTTTAAGGTCAATAAATCGAACATTTGAACATAAATTGACCATTTTAATTTTTCTAGTTTAAATACTGCTTTCAAATGTTCTTTAATCACCTTAAAGGTCATATATACCACTTTCCAGCAGGTATTTAAACCAAAACACATTTTGATAACTGATTCGGAGACTTCACAAAAATAAAGTTTGAATTTTATCAGACAGTGTTTAGGGCTTAGGCCTACACATAAACATTTTTAATATTAAATAATATTTTATACTAACCTGATTCCTGATATTAGATACTAACCTCTCTAACCTGATTCTTGCAATATGTTTTTCATTTTTTCAATTCTCCAAATTCATTAACCAAACCAGTGGCAATAACAGTGCTTCAGACATGGAGACGGAGACACTAATGCTGGAGTTGCAACTAATGGGTCAGTCTTGGTCAAGGGCTGTTGGCTGTAATGAAAGCTATCGGGCAGTCTGAGTGGCCTTTACAATGTCTGATACCGAGAGAACCTCCGCAATGCGACTTGTTATGTGCTGGATTTTTAATGGCAGTTTTGGAGGGTTCAAGTGTGTGTGTAAATCTTCTAAATTACATTACTTTACCGTAAAGTTGCCGACCTCTAGCAAGGGATATTTTAAAACAAACGTGTTGGGTGATTAAAATAATTATTATTTAAACTTATTATTTTGTTTTTAGAGTTTTTATTTTATACAAGTGTCCTACTTCTGTAAGACTATCAACCCAATTAATTACGATAAATATATCGTGATCTTCGTAACATTATTAGGGGTTGGGATTTACCTGTACTCGTTATGCATTTTCAATTTTTACTCAAGCTATACATACGTACTCATGTAAACCTAGATGCTACAAGGTTTGCTCAAAACCCTTGTCATCTTTTGCTGCTTCCTGGGTACTTACACGAGAAAAACTGTAATTTTAGTAAAATAATTTATTTCATTATTTTGTCTCAAGTTAAAATGAAAATGTTTCTGGTTACCCCGATTCTGCTCGGGGAGTGATAAGTGCTGCTATCTGTGGTTAACCTTTTGGGTGTAATTTTAAATCGCATTCATAAGGTTTTTTTATTTTAAAGCAAGTGAATTAGGTTTCATCCAATTTCGATTGGTAGAATCACTTTAGTGAAAGTAACTAAGGGAGTATTAATGTACGCCTAGAGAATATGATAACCCTCTTTTTCTTAGACTTGCTCGGTAGCAAACAACAAGGTCTTAACTCAAGATGAATAATAGAAATTTATATTCCTCCTAAGATCTATTTAATAATCTTCGCCTTAAACGTCCTCAAACAAACTACAACACGTTCAGTTAGAGAAGGAATCTATACTCTACGTCCTATCATTGTAAGCTTCAACAACAACTGGTTCCCGACATTTTTTAGAGTCACTAGCTGCTTAAGTAATTTCTAAGTTTATAGTGAGATGTTGCCGATTGCAGTATAGTATATAGGAGTTAAAATAACTTTGATGCTACTAACCCACGTGAAACATTTAATTATACAACTCATGCAGTATCTATGTTATTGAGAAAGTTTGTTAAAATTTCACTGATTTCAGAGCTGATTTAATTGGATACTTTTCTACATCATTTTATATAAATGAAAAATTAAGGGGAAAGGTTATTTGTTAAATAAAAACTTTAAAAATCCATCTATAGAACAGGTGATCTTGACATAAATCAATTCTCCAGATATCGAGACCGAGTCTCGCCTATGATGGACGACATAATGACGTGATATACAGAGATGTAGTGATATGGTGATGAAGTGATATAGTGATCTAGTGATCTAGTGATTTAGTGATATAGTGACGTGACGCAGGTATCCGCACCCTGAGCGAGTTTTCAATTAAGCCTCCATAATGATCGCCATTTCTCACACGTTCTCACGCGAGCTAAACAAACAATGTGAGACCGGCTCGCGCATAGCTGTGCCGACCTCTCCGTAATTTGTTTAATCCGGCCGTAGGTCCGGTATCTACGGACGGCTAAATGTTATCGGTCTATCGGAAATACGATGATTTAGTTCCGATATATGACAAAAAGCATATCGATATCACAAAACTAAAATAACATCACTTTATTTACAAAACTATAAACATAGAAATATAGAAATATAGAAGATACAACAAGTAGGGCCTATATTAAGTTACTAAATTTTACCGAGCCCTGGAATAGCCCATTTCATATTTTATTTCACTCAAATTAAAATAATAGTATATTTCATTACAAGGACCTAAAGTGACGCTTTTCGTACAAGGTCAAGTTTTACAGCCGAGGCTGTAAGCCGAGGTTGAAAAATGACCGAGTAACGAAAAGTAGCTTTAGGTCCGTGTGATGAACTATATTTTTCGTTATATTGCTCAATACAATACGTTAACTACTTAAGAAAACCAAAATGTTACAGCTTATTTACCTTTAAAGATGCCACCGTCTTGTTCTTGCTATTTGAAGCAATCAGCTGATTGTCTGTTTCATTTGTGTTAGGGTAGACTGACAACAATGAACAACTATCGACGTATCGAACGCATGTAATAATCGATTGGTGAAATGAGCGAGTTTCACAAATTGATTTAACTGACAACAATGAATGTTTCGATAATAACGATGAATGTTTCGATTATTTATAATCGAATGAATATTGTTCGATTATTACGACGTACTCGGCACTTTTTGACTTTTATAGTCCTAGGACTATAAAGAGTCAGCTGGTATCGAGTACATCAGCTTTTAATTCATAGGAATGAAAAGAGTGTATTTAAGTCCGGAAAACATGTATTAAAAACATCTGTTTTCGAAGCAGTGTAACGAAAAATATATTTGATATCAAATATACATCGATATTTTTGTGGGGACCTTTCTCTATATGTATATAATGTTTGTACAAAATTGTATGACTATTGTGAGAATAAACTACTATTATTTCTGATCCGATACTATCGGTATAACGATATTTTTGTTTCGATATACCGTAGAAAGCATATCGATATTTTTGTTCCATATATTGCAAAAATACATCTGTATTCTTGATCCGATATGATCGGATCATTGATATTTTTTTCCAATATTGTGAAAAGTATAGCGATATTTTAGTTCCGAAATAAGCTGTTAGCTCCGTAAAAAGCGTAGGAATCGATATATTTGTTCCAATATTTTTCTTCCGTTAAATTGTTGATAGTAGTTTATGCAACGATTGTATAATGAATGCCTTTAAGCCACGAGTGAGATGTAAGTTAGAACACGAGCGAAGCGAGTGTTCTAAATATCTCACGAGTGGCTTAAAGGCATAATACAATCGTTGCATACACTATTTTATCTACGACCAACAATATACGACAAAATTTCCGCCGAAGTTAAACAAAACTCATGACTTTTACTAATGATGGAATAGGTAAACTAAAATTTGAGGTTAGGTAAATAAGCAGACTGAACCATGAATCGTGGAACAATCAGCTGATGGGATAAGTAAACTCAAACATGAATCGTAATGCAACAATCAGCTGATGTGCGAATTCCGTAATTGTTATTACGACACTACTTCCGTCAAATGCCGAGCTCTCATTGGTCTAGAACCAGTACTCTAAAGTGACTCCAGTACTCTAAAGTCGTCATTAGAGTACTGCTTGGTTTTTGGTGTTTTAATGTATATCATTATAATGTTTATTGTAATACCATAATTGGTGCTTATTGCAATGGTCGTGGATAAAAGCAATTTTGATATTGTTGTTACGATAATAATGGCGATACATCGCCGAAAGCATATCAATATTTTTTCCTATATATCGTATAGAGAGCGTATAAATATATTTTTTCGATAATATCGGTTTATCAATATTTTTGTTCTAATTGTTCCGATATATCGTAGAAAGCATAACAATATTTTGGTCCGATATTATCGTTGTATTCATAATTTTAGTCCGAAATATATTGCTTTAAGGGAAAATGGTTGGTACACCGGAAATTTATAAAGGTAAATTTATTGTGACTGTTTTTAGGCATTAAAAAAGTATACTCCTCACAATATTTTACATATTTTGTGCTTGTGCAGTAAGATTTTGGGAAGTCTTGAGTTTTGTGGTAGCAAGCCCAGATTATGAAAACACTACTATTTCATAAATTAATATTTCAGAAATTTTTGCGACTTCTACTAGTGTAACTTAAGGTTTAGTTTGGTGAAAAATTTCTTAATCCATCCATCTATTGTACATTTTATACAAGACCATCTTTGTAAAATCAACAAAATTTCTTCTCGTTCTGAGCAATAACAATTTACAGTTCACCTCCACAATGAAAGAGGATTCATATTTTCAGGTAGCATCTAAAAGAGGTTTTTAGTTTTTTAACGATAGTTTCTTGTATTTGGTCTGTGCTTAGATAATTGTACTGTAATTAATTCTCATATTCAAACATTTATCGCTGATATTTTTAATTAAAGTTACACTTTGTATATGTGTATATCTTATCGCCACTATAAGAGTTGAATCCCGAGAGAGCACAGATTAATTTAAAGGTATAAATATATTTCAGGTAGTAGGAACTCCGCCTCGGAGACAGGGGCTGTCGAGAGAGGCGGAATAGTTAGGGCTAATGGTCGGGCTCTAGGACTGAGGGTCATTCAGCTGTAATGAGGCCGGCCGCCGTCTGGAGAGGTATAACCCCCTCTATACCCCCTTTATACCCCCTCTATACCCCCCTCTATACCACTTCTATAACCCCCTCCAACCCCTCTCCTCTATACCATTCCCTAACATCCCTTCCAGCCGGGATAGTGTGTAACCATAAGAGACTGCGATAGGGCTACGCCCGTGACGGTCAATTTGGACGGTAAAGTTGTTAACTGTAGTGGTAAGTTGGGGTATAGCAGTTAGAATAGGATTTTTAATACTTGCAGATGCAAAGTTTATCCTCCCCGTAATAGCATTAAATGCAGGGTTTGAATTTTCTACTTAATTATGTTAATTAAATGTAATATAATGTAAGTAGGATGTTTTGACTTACCGAGAATAATAAATGATCTTGAAGTATCAAAATTTTTCTGTTTTTTAGCTTTTAAAAATTAATAAAAAAATGTGGCATAACGTTTTATAACGAGAACAAACAAAACAAACAAAATGGGATCAGCACAGAGCCCTGGAATAGCCCATTTCATATTTTATTTCACTCAAATTAAAATAAAATTCAATAATGTCCTCGTCAATAATTGTTTTAGGTTTCATTTCACTAAAAAGATTGCCCTTGCTAATTTAAGTTCAAAAACACTTAATTATTATAAAAACAAATTGTAATATAGCGTAAATACTTCTTACGAGTGTGTCATAATATCCGGATAGTAAATAAATCTCCCGGATTACATATCCTGACATCATATACCTCCAAATTATCAACCCGAATCTCCCCTGATGCTAAACAACGCAATCAGTTGTTAGGCATCAGGCATGTTGCATTTTAGACCCCTTTCCAAAAATCTTTCCAACCAATATAACGCACGTACCCCTATGACAAGTTTCCTTCACATATCCCCAGTGACTTCGACCACCCTTCCAACATCCCAACATCCAACCCTTCTAATTATGTTATAATTACGATCGTCGCTGCCACAAAGCGCTGTGTAATTGTGGCTGAACATTTCTCATCTGAAGCCACCCCGAGGCCCAAACCACCCCTTTGTAATGATGTAGGAAAATTACTTTTGTCTTATCTGTTGCACCGCACGACAAATTACACCGACGTTAATGCGTTTTGAGACTCGTTGTACTCGCTTCGATCATAGTCCCGTCAGAGTGATGAGTAAAATTTGTAGTCTGAATTTTCATAGTTATAGTGTATATGTATGGTTATTAAGCCGTCTAGAAATGTTCAGAAATAAATCCCTTCGACAGGGGTTTTGGATAACGGAACAATATATTTAACTTTTGTCATCTTAATTTTAGTTTTAGACTTCTTCGTGTCTGCGCGTTTGGAAAAACTTTCATGTAGATCCTAAAGAGGGATGAACACCGCTTATCATGTATATTCATGTATTTTAAGCATGCATGCACAACCCCCCATTCGTTAGCATGTGCTGCGTGCTAACGAAAGCATGTATTAGATGACACTGGAAGTTAGAAAAGCAATCGGTTTGACAACTCTCACTTTAGTTTGGAAATTAATCTCAACAAAAGCTCTCTTAGACCTACTTGTGAACCAATCAGTTAACTTTTTCAATCCTTAAGAGATCACAAGGTGTTAGAATTATGCGTCTGTGCACATTGCTCAATATGCTAAGAGCTGTAAACTGTGGATATTTTTATTATGAAACACACCCAAGTAAATGGAAGATTCTATCGTCAATCAGCTTAATTTTAATCATAATCTTTTCTACTTACTGTCACAAATATGAGCAGAAAGCTCCTCAACCAGTACAACCCAAAAAGCCTCGTTCTTTCGACTCACCAAACAAGTCAAATTTGAGTCGTTCCCCAAAACGACTCGTCGCGAATCGAATCGTTCACCTCTGCAACAGGCGACGCCCGCGACGGTTTCGTCCCATAATTTTGGCCACGTTCAACATCCATGACGCGATATAATCTGACAGTAATTATTATTAAATAGCATTTCCAAATTTGGGCTCCGTGGTTGGCTATCCTGACTTCCGGCGGGGCGAGAGCCAATGGGAGGCCGGCAGACCGGAAACTCATGTCCGGTGCCGCCCCGTGATGGCTGGGTCACACTTGGGCGCTTTGGAATGTTGACGATGCTACAATAGTCCTTGATTCTCTCGTCCGAAGTGAGGGACGATGTCGGGTGAGGAGTCTAGAGTGTAGAGAAGAACTTGTAGAGTTCCTCGCCAAGGTAAACCGGGGCTGGAAGGAATATGTTTCAGAAGTTACAGAATCAATGCATCGACATATCGCTCATGTTCAAGAAAAACGTCACAACTCAAAAATTCTCAAATTTCTGGTTATTACAACAAAATGTTGATCAATGGTCATATTTTTCTGTAAACAATCGTAACAACTGTAATTCTAAATATATATCCACCCAGATAGCACTTGTGTCGCTTTTCCATTAGGGGATTTTCAAATCATCTCATATAGAAAAACGTCACTACCCTAAATGTGCAGTGAGTTTTCATAGCGTGTTATGGAAATGCTCTTTTATATTTCAGGAAAATAGTCACATTTTGACTTGTGCCATTTTAGGTGATACATTTTTCTTCCGCACATAGGAATGAAAAGTTTCATGAAAAGTGTCACATTTTTATTTTTCCATACAAGAAGTATAACTTTTCTTCCTTCTGTTCTTAAATTATTTTGAGATGTGACGTTTTCTGTACAAAGAATTTATGTGTTTCCTATTGTTTGCCATTTTGATGAGTCCGCTTCCTATGTAAACTAAATTTCATTTCTACTTCTGATTTCAGTTTAGACGTTATCTGGTTACTAGCAGAACCCATGGCTTCGCTCACGATAAACATTATCATTTAACCTTGATATGAAGAATCTAGAGGACTGAATAGAAACAATTTATATCAAGGAATATGTCATGTAGAGATATGCTTGTTTAATGGCGGAATGTAGGATAAAATGTAGATACCACAGTAGATAGTGAAGGTTATCTTTTCACAGTTATAACTCGAATACGGCCGGACCGATTTTAACTCCAAAAGTGTCGATTTTAAGGTACTTCTTTGTAGATTTACCATTACGTCCCTGGATTGCCTAGTAGGGCATCAATTAAGTACAGTAAAGGGCTGAATTTTCGATTCAGTTATGGTGCTATCCGTGGGCAGTATTTCAAACTCGATTCACGTATTTTTTAACTTAAAATATGGGCGGGTAGTAATAATTTAAGATCAACCACTGATTGCAGCATTTATTTTTCCGTGAAAAGCCGGGACACCGTCGAATTAGGTGAAAAAGGAATATTGCCAAATTATTGTAACTGGCATGATTGTAATTAAAAACATAAAGGCCGGCCTAAGGAAATAAGTATAGCTCCCGCTGCTTAAAAAGATGGTACCACATAATGAGCTTATGATTGAACGTATAAGGTACGAAACTAAACCAAATGTAACTTTTATATAGTACGAATAACCTAACAAAATCATCAAAACAAGCATAAAACCATGATAAAAGGAATCAAATTATAAATCAGCTGTAACAACGTATCCGTTTGTTAAGCTAATATGCTTCATTTAATAAAATTTGAAATTTAAACAAAAGATCATCCATTACATTAACATGGGGCATTTTCAAAGCTTCAGCTCCACCAAAAACCTCTAAAAACCTCGAATTAAAAAAAAATCCGTTCTTGGTGAATGCTAATACTCTGTAAGGAACGTCCATGCAGATTTTCAAGGTTCTAGGTTAAGTAGTTTTGGCTGTACAATGATAGGTCAGTGGTATTTGACAAAAATATAGTAGAAAAGATGGTATAAATATAACTTACAATCAGGGATTTGAATAATTTATCAATTTTTACAAAAACAGATAAAAGAATCATATCATTTCAGCACATTCTGTTTGATAATGTGCTTTTCTCTTTCCATCTTACCGGGATTTAGTCTCAAGACTCAGCCACAAAAGGCAGTATGCTCTTTACGTTTAAAACTGCGTACGTCGAACTATACGAAACATCAAATCATCGGACAGGCATAGATGTAATAAAAAAAATATTACGAACGCCTCCAGGAAAAACGATAACTCCCGCTACCGAAATATAGATGGTGCCACTTAACTAAAATTAATGGTGGATTTTATCTAAACTAAATGTAACCTTTACATAGTACATAATTATGTCCTTGAAACAAATCAACAAAAATCAATGAAGCCATGATCAAAGAAATCAAATTTATTATCATCTGTATCAACGTATACATTTCCGAAGCAAACTACCAGCTGATTGTTTTATGAACATTAAAAATGTAAACAAAAATCGTCCAACATACTTTTAAATGGGAAAATTTGAAAACTTCGGCCTCGCCAAAAACCCCTTTATACTACGAATTTTGTAAAATCCGTTCTTAGCGGATGCCTACGCCCTAAGAGGAACATCCATGCAAAGTTTCAAGGTTCTAGGTCAAGTAGTTTGAGCTGTACGATGTTTCCACTGAGTGGTATTTGACAAATATATAGTAGATTACAAAATTCAACTCTTATTTGAATCAATCTGCCAGGCATTCTTGTAACTTTAATTTAAATGGCAAAGAAAACATTGTGTGCCCAAAAATGTCTGCATGAGTACTAGCGCATGAAAACCTTTTTCAATGATTATTTAACTCAACTAAGGCAGAAACTCATATGGATAAAGAGTAGTTGTTAAGTTTTTATTTATGTTGAGAACTGATCTATCTATACTATTTTAAAAAAAGTGGTGCAATGGTTAAAAAGTATGTGGCAATAGACAGACAAATCTTTATTGTACATAACGTTTGATATTTTACAAATGTAAACAAACAGGTACATTGTCAAAGTACAGTGGCAAGTGAACGCGAAAAATACTGAACCGACTGGGCTGAAATTTCACACAGAGGTAGATCTTGAATCTGAAAAACATAGGCCAATTCACTTCTTTAAAATCCCCTCGGGCTACGCCCCGTGAACGTCCTCAGTTTCAATGTTTACAAAGGATGTAAACATTCAAACACAGAAATGTAAAGAGCTGTGGGTACTAATTTGACAGTTCTAAGAGCAGTGGCAAGATCCGCTGTTTCTAGCTATCGTGAGCGAAGCCACGAGCAACTGCTAGTATTACCCAATAAATTGATCGAAATTCCAAAGATAGGCCCAATCGATGTATACGGTCGCACTGTTGAAAATGTCCAAGGATTGTTTTTTGTTCCAAAGACTGTTGTTATTATAGTTCATCGGAGCTTAAAAAATAAAGCACCTTCAGATGCTCACGAATAAGGTAACCCACGAATTAATCTGGACCAGCCAAGTGGGTGGGTTTCTGTCTATATGCATCATCGATATCGATGATGCATTGATCCTATAGGCTACTCAGTTCCACGTCCACCTTTCAGTATGGAATTTCCATAAGCTGTGTATTTAATATGGCATTTTAATTTGTACTATATAATTTTAAAGTAAATCTGACCATGACATACGGAGATTATGCAATGGACGCCAGTGTGACGGATGACGCAATTTTATCAAAATTATTTCTTCCCGATTTCTGTAGTGCCCAAATTTAGAAAAATAATTTCGAAATTTGTGACACTCACTTGACAAGATTTGTGACACCCGTCACACTATAGTTGAAAAAAATACGGCTAAGCCTATTTTCTTAAATGCTTCCCATTCAATTAAGTTCAATTAATTTTCATTTCATGTTAGTAATGTCGAAAAAAAATCGACATCAGTGATACTGGAAACAAAATTGTCACTTTGATACATATTCACCAATTATTTATTCGCGAACAGTATTTTTAATTTTGGCATACATTCTCTAAAAATTTATACTTGAGCAGTATTTTTAGTTTTGATATATTATTTCCAATTACTTGTTCGAGTTTTTCGACACAGCGACTTTACGTCGCTACCCCTAACCATTAATCACAAGCCTGTCTGGATTAAAGGGTTGAAACGTAGACCACCCTCGTGTTGATTGCTTAATTCGGTAATCACACGGCTTGCCTGATTACAGGGTCGGGTTACACGCCAACAATTAAAATCGCATCTATAGAGCAGGTGTCAGTGCTCCTGGCTGGCTCAGGGGTTTCCAGTCTCTCTTAGCGAATGTGCCTTTGATCATGAATGATTAAAGCAATTTGTTTGAAAAATATAACTAATTTCAGAAATATATTCCTAAGAGGTAAATATGTCCTCCTTCCAAACATTTTTGGAGTAAAATTGGATTAGCTGATTTATATATTGAGAATATGCAAGGTGAAAATGTGTTGATTTCGCACAAGAGTTTTCAAGTTTGTGTAGCATTCTGAAATTAGCTCCTGATACAATTCTACCAAGTTTGTATTTACCAATTTTAGGTTTATGGTTCAAAGTTTCCAACAAATTAAACAGAAAAAGCTTCATGGCTCTTGCGAAACCTCATAAAATTCAATGCCAGCCATCCCTAGCTAACTCCGGTAACTTTCCAGTAACTTAAGTGGAAAGTGCCTTCGAATTTCAGTGAATGTTTGAGATTTCTAGGTAAAAGAAGGTTCGTAAGCGTACCAGTGAATGGTATCAGAGCTACTGAGCGTCTCCCCATAAAAACTGACATCCAAGGTCAATCATTTCTATGACAGTCATCACTTTTACTATGAGTTTTGCCTACTCCTGAAGAATCTAACGATTCTATTCCACTTGAAGACTTCAGCGATCCACGCTCCCGCCAAAAGCCAGAGTCTTGGAGGATAAAGAAAACGTGTTGATCCCCTGAATATTCATGACCGATGTTTCAAAATTGTCGATCGTCCCCGATTTACATAAATTTCCATCCGCGGGTGCTGCAGAGGGTAATGATGGCCGGTAATTCGAGCCGGCTAATGATTATTGGTTTACCCGTCCACGGAAAGCAGCTCCAAGGCTGAACATAATGAAATCAATATCCTGTTGCGAACACGTGGCACGACGGGTGCTGAGGCTGACGGTTATGTCAGGTTTGGGCACCAAACACTGCGAATCACCAAGCACTGAGGTCCGGTTTGGTCACTGGACACTTGGATGGCTCTTGGAAGATACTAAACTCTGAAGGACAGGTTTAGCCATCAAAATTAGAAGTCGCCAAACACTGAAGGTGATGTTTGAAGAACAGGCTGCACAAAAATACTGGAAGTCACAAACACTGAAGGTGAGGTTTGGTTACTAAACACTGGAAGTACCTGACAGTTGAAGTCACCTAACACTAGGATTCGCCAGACACTGAAGGTCGGTTTTGCTCAAGAAACATTGAAAGTCACCAAACACTGAAGGTCAGATTTTGTCACTAAACACTGGAAGTCACCAATCACTGAAGACTGAAGGTTAAGAATCGGAGACAGAGATTTGCGAGATCAATCCTGGAAGAAACAAAGCTAGACTTTTCAAAAGGTCTAATCCTCGATACAGTTGCTTGTTTCACGAAATCACGAAGCTCTAGTTTATTATGTGTAGATAGGCTGTGCAAAAGCAGTGTGCTCGTTTTTTAATATGAAGAATGTTAGTTTGATCTCAATTAATACCCTGTGGATATTGAAAGCGTGGTGTAAAAAAAAAGAACACCATGATTGAAAGTAAGCTTTACTGTGGTCCTAGTGATCTTTAGAATTTGTCACAAATATTTTAATTGATCATCCTTTGAGAATATAGTGGGACGTTTGTGTATTCATTGATAGTGGTTCGGCCTGTTACAGAACCATCAATATGATTATATAAATGGTGATCTCCTCTAAAAACTATTTAAAAAGCTGGAAGAATGAAGAAATTAGATATACATGTTTTGAAAATATTGTTCATCAACTGTTTGACAACTGAAGTCGTCTGATATTCCAAGAACAACTATGAATGTTATGATTAAGATTTCTTATTATATGTACTATGTACGTTTACATAATTTGGCGCTCCAACTATCGTTCAGTATTCATTCAAATGTCACAAACAAGTTTTTTTTTAGTGTAATTGACGCTGCTATTCCAGTTCTCTGGTCACAAGCAAAGGAGGAGGTAATAAGGCAATAGGTAATGTTTGATGCGCTATCAGACCCTTGCAATTTGCGTTTGATCTCAAAATTCTATTAAAATGCTGGAATTTCAAAAGTTTCAAATCGTGTGGTTGAAAATATAGTTTTGTTTTTAACGACCTTACGATAAAAATTAAAACGTGCAATTACGTCAGCTATTCTCAAACAACCTGTTAACTCATTCAGTTCCACTTTCGTGATTGCTAATTAGGTTAACGCTGATGTAGCCTAACTAAAGTTCAAAACTTGGTTATCTGTGAACTGATTCCTAGGCCTGTACATTTAACACCTAATTAAGACCGGCGGCAGCACCGGCCGCGTATCCTATCTTCACAGATCTCGGATAGTTTTTTTAGATATGCACCGAAAAGAGGATGTAGGCTACAAAACCATAACTGTAACACGTCTTAATTTAATACAAGATTGTAGGAAGTGATATGACTATCTAGTTTTCCATAGTTATCTAGTGACTGCAATGTTCCTGGTCCCTAGCCCGCAGTCAAAAGAAACCGATTTCGGTTTTACGTTCTAGAATGACAATTATAAACTTTATTTATAGTCTACAGCTAAATAAACCGTGCCCTACTGTTCCCCCTGTAAATATCTTCTGACTACTGAGGCGTTTTATTTTGTAGACCGAAGTTGGTAGCAATTAAAATTAAATAGCTGAGCTCCTTGCTGTTGAGATTTGTGATTTGATCAGATGACATTTTACTATCAGAGTAAATTAACAAATTAAATCTACTTATTAGTTGGAGTTCTTTATATCCAAGTATCTTCTAGAAAAGAAGTATTTCTATGAACATTTTGACATTGAAATCAAAGTAATAAGCATAATAAGGAAATAAACCTACTTCATGATATTACCTGACTTTGATGTATGGGTTAAATTTTCTTGCCTATAATTTGCAATTCAGATGTCTACCAATTAAACAGACCAATTTGTAAGCATCTCAATTAGATTACATTACATTGCTTTAAATGGCGACCTACCCAGGTAGGTATTTTAAGCCAAATATGAATGACAGATGAGTGAAGGATGATTATGTAGTGAGCATGTACATAAGTACTTCAACTTTAAGTGGCTCAACTGCACTATTAGTGTTAAATGTGAATTTAACACTAATAAATTGGAAACAGTAACATTGTTAGTTTTATAAGACATTTACACACTAGTGTAATTAGGTATGAGTAGGTAATTAGGTGTAATTAGGTTATACTTTAAATTATTATTTTATTTTGTGTTTCAAATTAACGTTTAGATCGGGAATGATCTTAACTAGGGTTTGGTCTACCGTTTTTATGATCTATTGTGTTCTTTTTATGATCTATTGGCGACCTTTTTGTTATTATCGCGAGCACCAATTAAGGCGGGGGAGTGATTGCGCTGCTGCCGAAATTATTGTTTATTATTTGTTTGGGTAGTTTTAACACCCGCCCTATTTCGTGCACTCATTAACATTAATTCTTAGCCCAATGTCAAATGCAACTGGACCCAGTTTCGATCTTCATCAGGATTCTAACCGGCGACCCTCACGTTATGACGAGACCATTTTGTCTACTCGGCTATCCAGTTAATTTTTGTTTAACTGTTTTTTGTTTGGGATATTTCACTATTTAAGCACTTTACAGTCTGCCTTAGATTAAAATTACGTCCTTCAATCACTATCTAAACAACTAAATAAACGAGCTACCCAGAACCACCAACAAATTCTAAAACGGGCCAAATCCAAAACCAAAAAATCCTCCCATCAATGACCCCTGACACCAGCCTTGTTCGAGATGATCTCTACCCTGACCACGCGCCCAAACCTGGGCCTTCACCGTTATTACAAGCCCTCCGAATATATTTCTGAAGGAGGAAATCAACGATTTGTCGACGAAAGACGAGAGAAATCACAAGTTGTAGTCCAAAATTTAGTAAACGGCCTTTTCAGTTTATGGGCTGGGAGCGGGCACGCTAGTGTAAACAATGTCCGCGCATGCGTACAAATTACACATGTCTGGCGGCGCCGTCCATCGTGCGCCTGCGCGGTGTGGGCGTAGGAAGCGATTATCGAGTGAAAGAAATCGATTGTTTGTTGATTCGATTGTTGTGAGAATCGATTGATCGCTTGATTGTATATGTAAAGCGATTCTTTTACTCGTTTTCCTCCTTAATTCCCGCGATTCTAGGTTTAGTACTTGTTCCTCTATTTTAGTCATTCGTTTCATTGATTGTTTTCCGATTCGGTTATTTTAGGAATCGATTGAAAATAGTTTTAATGAAGCGATTCTTTTACTTGTTTTCCTCCTCAATTCCCGCGATTATTTGAAATTTACTGTTTGATACTCTATTTTAGTCTTTCGATTCAAGGATTGTTTTTCGATGCGATTAATTTAAGAATCGATTGAAAATTGTTTAAATATAAGCGATTATTTTACTTCTTTTCTCCTCGATACTTATTTTAGTCCTGTTTTTTCGATTTTAAGAATGGATTGAAAATTGTTTAAGTAAAAACGATTCTTCTACTTATTTTCTCCACGATTCCCACGAACACTAACAAAGTTGAACTAATTAATTGTGACAAATGGTGTACTATAGCATAGCCGTCTCAAGTAACAAGACAGCGGCGCGGCGCTAGTAAATGGCAACAGCGCGTCTAAGGGTTCAGCATATTTGTTTATCCATACTCTCTTATGACACTACCTTTTTTTTTACTTGAATCCAGCTGGCTCTGTAAGGGGTTTTACCATGCAAAAACCCATTAAAAGCGACGTTGCCAAGTCGAAGGCCGCGGCCTTATTTCTAGAGATGGCTATGACTAGAGTCAACCAGATTAGTGATTATTAAGCTCCTAAAAAATAAATTAAACACGGGCACGCTAGTGTAAACAATGTCCGCGCATGCGTACAAATTACACATGTCTGGCGGCGCCGTTCATCGTGCGCCTGCGCGGTGTGGGCGTAGGAAGCGATTATCGAGTGAAATAAATCGATTGTTTGTTGATTCGATTGTTGTGAGAATCGATTGAAATTTGTTTATAAAAAGCGATTCTTTTACTCGTTTTCCTCCTTAATTCCCGCGATTCTAGGTTATAGTACTTGTTACTCTATTTTAGTCCTTCACTGCATGGATTTTTTTCGATTGGATTATTTTGAGAATGGATTAATTTTTTAAGCGATATTTTTACTTGTTTTCCTCATCTATTTCTGCGATTATTTGTAATGTAGTGTTTAGTACTCTATCTAATGTATAATGTATCGTCATTTTATGAATTGTTTTTCGATACGATTAATTTAAGAATCGATTAAAAATTAAATAAATAAATAAATCAGTGCTTTATTTTCCAAAAATGAACATTACAATACATAAGACCCTTACACTTTACAGTAATGGTTCTATTGAACTGTCTACTGGGTTGGCAAACATAATATTCCATTAAAAGGAATAATTAATAATTCACGGTTATAATTCTGATAACCGTGTTATCAGAATGATAACACGATTACACAATATGATCACGTTTACAAGTCCAAAATTTATTATGTAAAATATTTTGTTACAGAAACCTCCGTTGATTATAAGATATTGTATCAAAATTTCGATTAAAAATTGTTTAAATAAAAGCGATTATTTTACATCTTTTCTCCTCGATTCTTATTTTAGTCTTGTTAGTTTTTAGATTTTAAGAATCGATAGAAAATTGTTTAAATAAAAGCGATTCCTTTAATTGTTTTTTCCACGATTCCCACGATTCCTCATACTATGTCCTTCATTTCATTGATGATGTTCACAATCAGATGCACCATTAGTGCTAAGTGTTCAATTGCAACACTAACAAAATGCAACTTATTGTTGGAAAATGGTGTGCTATAGATAAGCAGATTAGTTATTATTAAGCTCCTAAAATATAAGTTAAACAATTAATTTTTAAATAAAATTTTTGTACGGTCAATATTACGATTGTGGAATAAACTTTTCCGAGCCGTGTTTACACTGTTGGACTCAAATCCAAATTTTGAAAAAACTAACGTTCTAGATGGTTCTCTCTTTGTTTATCCTAAACCGGAACGCGCGCTAAATGTGATCGAATTTTAGAGCTTTTAACCCAATCTTAACCCACCACGATAACATTATCCTCGTTGTTTTACATATTTACAGAAATGTTTTGAGTTATCGATGTCAATTAATTTTGATCACATTATTCTCCATATTTTGGGATTTCCACTTACTTTTTCTCAGCAAGACTGATTTATTTTTTTATTTTACAACCCATAAAAATGTAAAAGATTGTTCCTTTAAATAAGTATACAAGTGCAAGTGTAGCTGCGTGTGTTTCTCGTCATGGACACAAACTCAATAGTTATTAAATATTGAGTTAGGCCAGGCTATGAAGACATATTAACGATGGCCTGAATTTTCATCACTTCATTTGAAAGCACAGGTTTGTTTTAACTTAGGATCTCTTTCAAGTTGAATATAGCTTTGAAATATTTTATTGCATTTAATTAAAAATTATTAAGGTAAATTAACTTCTACTCTTCAAAATACTCGACTTTAAAGATCCCGCAAAAACTAACTCCAAAAACGCATTTGTGACTTTTTCTAGCAGCACACTAGTTAGAACAAAAACAAATGTTACATACTCTCTGTAACTCCATTCACAGCACCATCAAAACCAGCACGAAAAGTCCTCTTCGCGAGTTTCATTCCAAGCGAACACAAAGCGATAAACTAGCTAAACGTCGTCACAATTAATTCAATACAATTGAGACGACTCTATCATTACGTAAAAAGGCGTTTCCTGCTCGAGTTAGAGCAACAAGCAATATATAAACATGAGCTAACTGACTGATTTAATACGTGGGTAAATACGTCCCGATGATGGTCCGTTCTAAATAAAATCATCGGAGTCGCCACGTGATTGGCCGATTATGGCGGGAACTGTAATCAGTAATCATCCGAAGCGCGGGAGCGGCCTACCGAATAATCACCCCCGAGAGAGAAGAAAAAGAAAGCCCGACAATGTCTGGTAATCGTGGTAATCGGTGGAAATCGTCGAAAATTAGATGTGGATAATGACATGCCGGGGCGGTATAGGGAGAGCTACGTGAAGTCCATCTTTAAAAGTTTTAATAGAAAAGAATTGTTTTTTTGTCGGGTTGACGGTGTAAAGAGTATGTAAGTTTGAGGGGACGGTTAATGTAATGGTTTTCGAGCCTGGGAAACAAATTTTCAAAAGGAGTAACAGTCGTGTGAAATTTATCTGTCATTATTGGGTGATGGATGAAAAGAAATATTAGTTCTATCCCTAAATTTGAACAAATTAACCTTACCTTGAAATATAGTAATTTGTTTTAGTAATGACAACATTTACTTATGTTAAAAATTAATAATCATGGCGTGTCAAATCAAGAGAAATGATCTAAATTAAGCAGGATATAATACAGAGGAACAAAATTTCGAATTGATAGCTTGGATTAAAGGTTAATATTACGTTCATGTCACATGTTAAAATTATGTTATTATATGTAAGGTTAATCTATTTATAGACCTAATTTATAGACAAGCATGATTTTTGTGATCCCTTTTTCTCATCCCGTGGGACAAATCTGAGCACACCGTTATAAAAGTACTTTTCTGTAGTTGTCTACTATAATTTACTAGTTTTGAGAACTAAAGAAAAATTAATGTGAAAATGTAAACAAGCAAGCATGATTTTTGTGATCCCTTCTCATCCTCTTAGCATTGGAGGAAAAAACTCAGCACACCGTTAGAAATATACTTTCTTTTATGTATACACAATCTCATTATAATTTACTATAGTTTTTGAGAATTGTGGGAAAATGCATTTGACATTGTGTAAAAATAAATATGGGTTTTGTGTGTTGCTATGTCGGTTAAAGAATGACAATATAAAGGAAACAAATTCAGTCACAATTTTTATTGGAGCAATGAATAAAAACTGAACCCAAATATGTTCTAGTTGAATTTCGACCAGTAAGCTTCTCTAGCATCTCGTATGTTAAAATGTAAGGCCAAATCAATTTATTTTGTTTTTTTTTATAACCAAAGTTAATATTTATTAATAGTTGAATATTGTCTTCCCACGATGATTTTTTTATATACCTCTCTATCTACAGTCTAACAGTATTTTCCATCTGTATGTTCCTAGTAAACGTTGTGATGGTCGTCTAGTTGACTACTGGGCTTATCGACTAGTTCATCTAGTTGATTAGTCGAGCGTTTTGAGTCTTCGATAATTTCTAGTCGATTATTTTTGCCAGTCGATATTTTAAAGTTTCAGCCGACTAGTCGGTAACTTTGAGTCAATTGGGCTATGAATTAATGATGCTCCCTAACAAAAGGCCGCCAATTGTTAGTACTAAGACCTGGGCATGCATCGTTTCGTTCCGATGAAAACGTTAAACAATGTTCTTAGCATGGAAAAATTAAAAAAATAATAGGAAAACTGTGAAAATCGTCTACCATAACAATTTTCGACTACCGCTACGCAACGACGATTTTTGTCTACTGCGACGACAACATTCGTCTACCATGACGCGATACTTACCGTGAGGCGGTGCTTGTTTACCGCGGCAACGATATTCGTCTACTGCGACGCGACGACACTGCGAGGCAACGATCGTCTCTACCCCAGCGACAATACCCTATTCAATTATTCGTCTACCTGAACGACTGTATTCATCTATTGCCACATTAGAGCAAGTTTGTATGGGTCTACCTAAATAACCCCCCCCCCCACTCTTATGGAAAAGTATATCTATATACTATCTATATATTATTTATAAACCTCAACTGCCCGTCGCCATGGGCCAATAAGCCTGTGCGGCGATCTAAAGACAGCGAGGTACCGTATCGGCAATAGTCTCATAGGCCAGCCAAGGGCCCTATTTTGAAAAGGGTGAGTTGGCGAATGAGTGAGTCACTCATTCCTCAAGTTATTTGTTTCTAATTATAAAATGAACTCACAGATAAAAATAAAAATATTCCCAACTAACCTAATGAATTCAGCCCCACAATATCTGTGTATATCATTTGAATATGCATTTATTACTAAAAATTAATAATTTTAGTATAGATATCATATACATTGAGTACCTCGCCAATCCAACAATTTTTACACTCCAAGCAATTGGCTGTTGAGTAAAAACTTGTGAGTTGACAGGAAACAAGGTTCTTCTTCTTCTCTTTTGGAGATAGTAATAATAGTAATCATGGAAAACCTTTCCGATTAGGTTATGTTTCCTTTTGATACTAAATATTTAAATGCGTTCGGATAGCCTTTGAACCATTTATAAAATGCCTTACAAATAAATTGACCTATAAATATACCGAGATAGTTCAGTTAAAGCCACGAAAAATGAGGTAAATCCTTAAATTGGTCAATGTTTACATTGGCTTTCTAGTTTGACAGATGTATCGTCTGAAACGTTGACATATCACGTGGTGGTTTAAACAATGATACCATCAGCTGACAGGTGACTTGACGAGTGACTCAATACTCAACTCTCAACCGTTTCAAAAATAGGGCCCCAGGAGTCGCCCGCCGCTGGGATCGAACCACGTTAGAAACTCAAGGCAAGCGCATATCCCCCCTAAATTATTCCTGGATTCACCCCAGGGGCCCTATTTTTGAAACGGTTGAGAATTGAATAGTTGAGTCACTCATCAAGTCACCTGCCAGCTGATGGTAGCATTGTTTAAACCACCACGAGGGATGCCAAAGTTTAAGACGATACATCTGTCAAACTAGAATGCCAAATGTAAAGGACCAATTTAAGGAATCACCTAATTTTTCGTGGCTTTAACTAAACTATCTCGGTATACTTATAGGTCAATTTATTTGTAAGGCATTTTATAAATGGTTCAAAGGCTATCCGAACGCATTTAAATATTTAGTATCAAAAAGTAAACATAACCTAATTGGAAAGGCTTTCCATGATTACTATTATTACTTCCTCCAAAAGAGAAGAAGAAGAAGCTTGTTTCCTGTCAACTCAAGCATTTTACTCAACAGCCTATTGCTTGGTGAGTAAAAATGTTTGGATTGGTGAAATACTCAATGTATATGATATCTATATTAGCATTATGAATTTTTAAGAATAAATGCCTATTTAAATTATATACACAGATATTGTGGGGCTGAATTCAGTTAGTTAGTTAGGAATATTTTTATTTTTATCTGTGAATTAATTTTAATTATAAACAAATAACTTAGGGGATGAGTGACTCACTCAATCGCCAACTCACCCATTTCAAAAATAGGGCCCCTGGTCCATGTTTCCATTTGGCTTCCTAGTTTGACAGTTGTATCGTCTGAAACGTTGACATTGTACGTGGTAGTTTAAACAACGCTACCATCAGCTGATAGGTGACTTGACGAGTGACTCACTATTCAACTCTCAATCGTTTCAAAAATAGGGCCCCTCTGGAGTCGCCCGCCGCTGGAATCGAACCAACCACATTAGAAACTCAAGGCAAGCGCATATCCCCCAGAAATTATTCCTTTCACCCCCGACACAGAAAACATTTAGTTTTCTGTGCCCCCGATCAGACAAGTCGATGCTCGAACTAATCTTCCCACTCAATAATGAACAGTAGTCGATGCCCCCGTCGCTACATCGGATCCCCACAATCTCTCCCATCTAGCGACCCGACCTGACGACGCGACGTTGGGAGTTTCGTGCCTCCTTTATACCTCGGGCCGCCGATATTTTTCGGACCGCGCGGCTGGGAGCCAGTGGGAGCCGGTGGGAGCCAGTGGGAGCCGGTGGGAGCCGGGCCAGGGGGGCAGTAAACAGCGCACTCTACTGCGGCGGTTGACAACTACTGTCCCGGCCAGCCACCTGTGCCCCCGACCGGACTGGGCATTAACGTTTCTCAAACAACGGTCGGTGAAAAAAGTAGAACGTTTTACGGTTCTGCTCTTTTCGCAATAGTTTATTGGTGATTTTTTTGTTTTTAGCTGTGGTAGCAGTTTGCAATTGATGGAAAGAGAAAAGTTCGAGTCGAGGTCTTAATAGTGACCACCTTTTGACTAAAAGTTTTTATTAAATGAAACACAGCAAAGTGAAGTCCGCCAGTTCTATTGGACCCGACTTTAATAGTGTTGACTAACACAATATAAGCAATGTGTAGTTGCGTGAACGCTTAATCTCCTCGTGGCCTTCCTTTACGATTCAGAGACAACCCAAATAATTGTAAAAAGCAATGGTGTTTACGTTATTTTATTTACAGGAAAGTTCACGATTAATCTCACAAAGTTTCTTGAAATCACTAAACAAGCAGTTAAGCACCTAAAAAGTAATGAATTTCATAGCTGCCTGATGGCTTCCACACAAATATTTTATGATTTAATTTTTAAAGATTGAGAATGTATCTTAAAGAAAGAAAAACCTATATGATTTTAAATTACCTGTTTCCGTCTCAGTCCAATTTTTGGCCGTTTTTTCAGGTAAAAAACCGGAAACAGATAATTTAAAACCATATATAATCCCACCAGTCCTGGGGCAATAAATCCTAAAAATGAATAATAAAATCCTACTTATCACCATTATAAATCTAAATTTTGTGAGTTTGTTTGTTTGGAATTTCATCAAGCCTAAACTACTAAGCCAATTTACCTGATATTTGGTAGGGAGGTGGCCAATTATATGGAAAAGGACCTATACGGTTTTCCATTTCGCATGGCGTGTAAGGGATTAAGACGACCCTTGCTCTCGCACGCACACTCACCAACGCGGAGCGGCCGGCCCCACTACCCTCTGTCCGTCAGGTAGATGACTCATGCACTAGGGTCTTATGTGAATAATTGCATTTTTTAAAAACATCAATTTCAACTAATGATCATAAAATATCTTCGTGAAATTACGAGAAAAATGATACCAAATACGTATAGTTAAGATAATAGTTCATGAATGTTGCGTGCAGTTAGATTCATGAAACGTATAACCATAGATTAATCTTTCAGTAAAAGAAGATTAATCCATTTTCAAGTAAATGAAAAATTTCATGTACCTCCCATTTTGATAAAAAAACTATTTATTTAATTCTTTCAGTCGCCTTGGTAGGGTCAGAGTATTTTGTTTTGGGAGTAATCCATGAAACACATGGATACAGCACGGAAACAACACGTATATAATCAATATTTACAAGATTTATACAAAATTTAAAATCAAAACTCTGAGTTTTACTCGCCATCCTGAAATTGCGAGCTTAATAACTTAACCAGGTGATCATTTAACCATTTGATTATATTGGAATAAAGCCAGCCGTTTATGTTTTGAAGCTCTACACGGCTGCCACTATGATGAACAATTTAGAGACTGTTTCTAGCTACCGTGCTTTCGATCTTAAATTATTAGCATCATTATTAGGGAGTTTTTGCCACCTATGGTAAATTAAAATAATAATGAAATCAGCAGATTTCCTACAGTTAGTGCAATGTTAAAAATACCGTTTATCGTTTATCGTGTTGCTTTATTAGGGAGTTTTTGTAACCCACAGTAAAACAAAATTATAAACGTTAAACGGTATTTTTCGACATTGAAAAACATGTACAAAATCAGCTGATTTAACCGTTTAACGTTTATCGAAACGTTTAACGTTTAACACGGATTACACGTTGAGTAAGAAATATATTTGCTTAAACTTAAAAAACGAAAATAACTTTTTTCCTGCCTTATACAATTGTAATCATTTTATTTTAGCTGTCGTGCGGATACAACAAAAATATAATGCGTAATAAAATAAGCTTTAGTAAAACGTATGTACAGTAGTAATTTTTGTATTGTTTTTCCTGTAGGCCTACTAATATAATAATTAGGACCTGGTGGACCGAGCCTTGCTCGGTGTTATTTCATGTTTACCAGTTCATCCAGATACTACAAAACATTTCAATGTCATAAAATTGATAAATAGAAACTTTTTTTATTGTTCCATGAACTCTTCATCCCACTCACTGTATTTTTCCTTGATGGCTGTAGATTGCAAGCAGCTGTTACAATTACTTCATTTGATTACACTTTCCTTGTTTATTTCGTTGCTATCATTGCAACACATAAGGCCAATGTTAAAATTTTACAACTTTAAAATTCGTTCTATTACATTATTAGATTTTCTTAGGCCAAGTAATTTGCATAACACACACGTTTTTGAGTCATAAATCACTTATTTCCAGACTTTGAAGGAAATCCTCGGAGCCGTTTTTGAGATAAATGTGCAAGCAAGCAAGCATACAATATAACACTGCTCATATAAGTGTATAGGACTAGTAGAACAGTGCAGAATCCCGCCAAGCTGATCAGATGTTCGTTTGTTTATATTTTCGATTCTGTCAAAACAAACTTTATTTTTTCAGTTTTTCACGCTTTTCCGAGTTATATTATTGTTTAAGTTAAAATCGTATTATTAATAAATAATAATAATAGTAATATTTTTAATTATAATAATTAATTATTACTTTTTTCCAAACCAACCAGCTTTTTGGTCGTATTGCCTTAATATCACCCTAAAAGTGCGTATTTGGTATCATTTTTCTCGTAATTGCACAGAGATTCCAAATATAATATCATAGATGGTCAAAACTGTAGTAAAAAAAAGTTACCATTCAGTACTAGAGGCCCCAGTGCATGAGTCATCTACCTGCAGGGCGAGGCGTGGCGGGACGGACGGGGGGGGTAGCTGCGTTTGTGTGTCTGTGTGTGTAAGGGTCTCCTAATCCCTTACACGCCATGCGAAATGGAAAACCGTATAGGCATATTTTTATTTCTTAAAATCTAGACTGTTGAATCATCTTGAACGTGGTTGGAACCGCAGGAAACTTCTAGTATACAGAAGATAGATACATAAACATCCAACCACTAAAATATAAGCAGTTGTGTATCATTCAATTTTAAAGTTTGAGTATCAGAAAAAACTAGCAAAATGTGATTTCATTGGCTATTGATTATTGCCTTGCGAAAAACGTGTACATCAGCTAGTATACATCTAAAACTTTCCACATTGTGCATTTAATATTCCATCTTTCAGGTAGAACAACTGTTTCCACCAATGAGCAGAGAGTACTTTCATCAAGAAAACACTCCCAGACCACCTGTCACCCCAGTATGAATGGTGCAAGGAGGAACTCAAACACTGGCGCACGAGGGCCCTCCCAGCCCTACACGACTGCTCACATAACAGCCACTTTGCTTTGTTTCAACGACACATAGCAAAACGGCAGCACTTCTCGCGAGGGTGGGGTACTGCTGAATAAATATGGACTTGTGGAAATAGTGGGGGAGGCGAGGTTTCAGTGGCACTGGCAGAACGTGAAGGGTTCTGTGAAAACATTATTTTATATAGACTAGAAGTTATAGTATTGACGGGGTGAGGTTATGAATACATAGATGGCCTGTACTGTCATCACTTCATCTGAAAACATAGGTTTGTCTTTACCTCAAAATCCCGTTCAAGTTGAATATCGCTTTAAAACATTTCATAACATTGGATAGCATTTAATTAATAATTAATAATTGATTATTGTCAGACTATTGTTCGCTGTGTCTCTAGGTTAAATAGGATTATAAATGTACAGTTAAAAAGCATGATGTCTGTCTATTTGTTCGTATGTTCCTGGTAAACGCAAAATCTGCTGAATCACTCGAGCTGACATTTTGCTGTGTCACATGAACAAATAGGTTCTTTTTTTACGGTTCCTTATTATAAGTTAGGCTGGTGGCCTTCTAAAGTTCGAATTTTTAAATCCTATACTCTAATGTGAGCAATGTTATCTTGTCTGTGTTCATGCGTGCATAACATCTCAAAAAGGCTCCGAGGATTTCCTAAAAAATCTGGAAATAATTAATGTATGGCTCAAAAACATGTTGTATGCAAACTACTTGGCCAGAGAAAATCTAATAACGTAATAAAATGAATTTTTAAAGTTTTACAGATTTTACATTGGCCTTATGAAGTGTCATGATAGCAAAGAAATAAACAAGAAAAGGGTAAACGGATAAAGTAATCATAACAGCTGTTTGCAAACTTGAGCCATCTAGGAAAACTACAGCGTGTAATGTGGGATAAAGAATGCATGCATGGAGAAATAAAAAAGTGTACAGAATTCATTAATATTATCTAATTGTTTTATAGTAATTGGATGAACTGGTAAATACAAAATACCCCCGTTGCAGCAGACCTGCATACTTTGCGAATTTCAAATACAAAAAAAATATTTCCATCCAACATAGCGAGATATGACATGATTTTGTAAACTCCATAAGAATAACATGGGGAATGAGAATGTAGGTATGCTGCAACAGGTATGTAAAAATAGGGTGGTTTTAATTCAATATTTAGTAGACCTTAACTAAAAGAAGCCATGCTCCAAGATTTATCAAGATATGTTAAGAAATTATGAAGATATAACACTTTTTTTATTTCCCATAAGGATAACATGGGGAATGAGTATGCAGGTTTGCTGCCACAAAAATGGAAATTTTGGGGATTCCAGACTTAAATACTTTACATCTCATCTATATGAAGCCACAAACCAAATTTTATTAAGATATGTTGAGAAATAAGCGAAATATAGAATTTTACTTATTTCCCATAAGGTTAACATTGGGACAACGCACTATGTTTACCACTTTCAATACTTCGGTAACCAATGGACATAGAGTAATGATTCAAGATACTAAATTGTTTATTTTTTCGAGCTGAATTCAATGGTGCAAACAAAAATATGATTATTTTTATTTTTCTATGTGAAAACCCCAAAAAAAAACATTTTTTGGGGGGTTTATTATCCCCCTTTACCCCCCTTTCCAGTGGTCCGATCGGGCTTCTGGGGGTGTTTTTTGCTTCTGGGGGTCCCAAAACAAAAAGTTATCATGGCCTCGGGCTTAGGTTTTACCATGAGACCTACGGTAATAGCTTCTTCCCTATGGGGGAAATTCGCTAAAAAATACCGAGCAAGGCTCGGTCCACCAGGTACTCAAGGTATTTTGCCTTTTGAAAAGAAATACCTTTTGAAAACACTTATTGTATTAAGTATATAGATTTGAATATTAATTATTATTTCTGACAATATAACCATGCAGAATTAGGAAAACCCATATCTTTGTTACTAAACAAAAATCTAAATCGAAAAAGCTCGTAACTTGAGCGAGTATTTTAAAACTCGACTCTAATTCAAAAATCACTCGCACACCCCTATCATATACCCACTAGGGTACCGACCGTCTTTCCAAAAGACGTCTATGATAACAAGACACAGTCTAACAATAAAACACTGGCGTACTAGTAACAAAAACCCTATAACCCCATTTTCCCAAGCAGTCCTCGGCTGTAAACTTGTCAACACCGTAGTTGCTCGCGGCAGGTGCCTTGCAGGATCTAGTCACTGCTGTTATGGTTATGATCCGGTCCCGGCTATATTACCCGGTTAATTATCCGGTTGATTGTCCGGTTCTCCGGTTCATCCGGCGCATGCGGCCATCCGGTCCCTCATTAGCCTCCGCGTGTGTAAATATGCCATTACTCTCGCAAGCGAGCGCCGAGGCGCTGTGATTAAAACTGGACTGTTATGGGTGAGATTGAGACGGTAAGTGGGTGAGAGGATGAGGATTTGCAGAGAGGAACGAAAGAAATTTTTTGTAATGCTGTGGTTTTACAGAGGAGGGGTTTCCATCCTTAATGACTGATTAGGAATATTAATTTTGGAATATTATCCTTAATGACTTGTGTAGAATATTAAGGTTGTCCTTCAGGAGGGTTTTCCATAATTAATGATTGATTTGGGGAGCTCTGTTCGATTTCAAGGCTCGATCCTTAGACGCGAAATTCCTTTATTTGTTGTCCTCTGTACTGATAACATGAATTAGTTAAAATGCTTTTAAAAATCGCAATATTCCTATAAATATTTTTCTTAGGGGCCTAAGAGACAATGGTTATTATTAATGAATAGTTATTGAATATTTTAGACATTACAAAATTGACTCGAACAGTTATTGATTCACATTTCTTCAGAAACGAGGGTGGAACAACTTTTTGCTAAAATAATTAATTATATACCAATGTTTTAAGTGATGTATAGACATATTTTCCGCTTTAAAATTACTAAAACATTTTAGCAAACACTGAAAACGAAAGACTCAAAATTTCTATGGAAGTATTTTTCAAAGAACCTAATCAAAATTAGATAACGTGATGAATGTCATTTTATTAACATTAAGAGGGTTCCCTACCTACGGCAGTTTTTGTTTATCTGCGTCACTACCGGCGACTTCTGGAACTGCGCCTTCTTATAAGAGCCCATGTTAAATTTGTGCGCTTTTCGCTGCGCATAGCGGTTCATGGGCAAACGCGTGTCATTTATAGCGTCTTTAATTCTTAAATTAAAATTTATTTGCATATACCATTTTAAATATTAGGAGTTGTAGAGTGTTTATTGCTTTTGAAAAATTGCTTTTGCTCACTCGTTAAAGACACAATGGTGTTAAAGTTAATCAAATTTAAAATGATCGATTTTCGATTTAATATAAACATTCTTAACTCTTTAACTTTGAAATGCTATATTAAGTAACATTTTATTTTGAAAAGTGTAGGCGCTAAATGACACCGCGCGGAGTTTGCTTTATGCACATTTTCATGTAGGCAGAGGTCCCTCTTTAACCCTCCGTTATACCATTTGTTTTAGAGATTTTTTTCTTTAAACCCAATATCATGGACAAACGTTTAAAAACAACTAGATACTTTGTTACAACTCTACTGAAGTTGACCTAGTAAATAAATTCTATTAACAGAACGACATTTAAAACTGGGATTCCAAAGGTCTTAAACCCAAGCTCGAGATAAGGGTGATAACTGAGAAATAGAGACCTCTCTCGTGTAGATAGGGTTGGTTGTTTCATTGATTCGTCAAGTCGCGTTACAATTCGCAGTTCTTCTCCCCTTATCAGTGCCCTCCCTCTCTTCTTATCAGTGATCACCCTTTTTGTCACCAAGGAAAGATTTATTAACAGTTTCTTTATAAGTATTGTCTTTCTTTTGGACCCCCTGACGATTAAATGACCCGTAAGAATAGGTTTTCCTATTAAGTAAGTAATTAATTTCGTATCCATCTATTCATGGGAGCTACAAGGCGATCCAAGTGATGTGGCCTAGGTTGCCCTGGTGACCACTGCTACAATTAAACATTGCCTTATATGTGGGCTACGCCAAGTTATTTGATTCCATCTATATTTGCTTATAGAGATTTTTTATGATCCTCTGTAAGTTTTGATTCCAATACTTCTTTCCGGCGTGATGACACTGATTATTATGGTGAGTTAATTAAATTTGAGTCTGAAGTTTTATTACAAGTACTGTAGTTGAAAATAAAACGATAACTCTCGGAATCAGAATTTTAAAATTTTCTCTTCCGAAAAAATACAATTTTTAAATATATATATATACAGTAACTAGTTTCGACTAGCTTACAAATAAATATAAATGTTTCCAAGCTCCGTGTATTTACATGCCCTTTCGCGTGCCTGCCTTACAGAGCTGATTTTCTATCGCTTTTCTATTTTTTTAATCTCTCTGCTCGGGTTATTCTACTATCAGCTCCGCATGTGTTTCTTAATTAAAATTTAAAAAAATTTAATTTAAAATTTTATTCTTGTATGAGTAAAGGTAAGAGTATATGCCAGGTTGGCACAAGAACTAAAGACTGGTACACACCTGAGCTGGCTAACTTTAAGAAATTCATACTTGTCATAAGTGACTTGTCCAAAACTATGCAGCACCTACTGCCGGAAATTCGTAGGCTGAGAGGGGAATATCGGGTAAGAGTCAAAGAAGCCAAGCAAGCAGCTGTGGCTGCTTCAATAATTGAGTCGTCCAACCCCTGTAAAGCGGCGTGGGACTTCATCAAAAAGAGTAAGACCCCAAACTCCTTTCCAGTGAGGGATTTCACCACAGCAAATGAATTTAACTCCTATTTTTTAGAGTCTGTTAATGACCTTGTTCTCCGCTGTGAACCTAACCAGTCCCATACCAATGTTCCTGTTTGTCTTGACACAGTTCCTGATACTCCTTTCAGTTTTTCATGGCATCCAATTATTCCTGAAACTGTCATTAGAATAGTCAAGAATTTTAAAACCTCCAAGAGCAAAGATTGTCATGATATGCATGTAGAACTATTAAAGAGATGTGTCCATGTAGTTGCTCCAATCTTAGCCCATGCTATAAATGTTTCTTTCAGCATGGGAGTTTTTCCTGATAGTCTGAAAGTTAGTAGAACCGTTCCTGTCTACAAAAAAGGTCCTAAAGATAGAGTTGAAAGCTATAGGCCTATTTCCTTAATTCCGATATTTGCCAATGTTTTTGAGGCTGCTATGTTGGAGCAGCTATATGGTTACTTTGAGAGACATAACCTCCTTGTTTTTGCCCAGTAGGGTTTCCGTAAGGAGAGGTGTACTACGATGGCCATAGAATCTCTTGTACAGGAAATTCTTAGTTCATTTGAAGCCAAGATGTCTACCTCAGTTATGTTATGTGACTTATCACGTGCGTTCGACTGTGTCTCTCATGACCTGCTCTTGTCCAAGCTTGAAAAGTATGGGATAAGGGGTGACTCTCTCAATATTGTTCAATCCTATCTTGCCAACAGGTCCCAAGTTGTTTCTTGGAATGGCTCAGACTCTGATCCATTAAATGTAAAGTTTGGGGTCCCACAAGGCTCCATACTTGGTCCGTTCCTCTTCTTAGTGTCTATAAACGATCTTTATTATAAGGTAGCTCACAATGTCCTCTTATACGCTGATGACACTACCCTATTTGCAAGTCATTCTGATTTCACAATTGCTAAGGTAGCTGTCCAAGAATTACTTGAAAAGGCCTCAATTTGGTTTCGTGAAAATAAGTTGTGTCTTAATGAAACCAAAACACAAAGCAATACTTTCAGTCTATCAAGGGATATAGATATAGATCCCCCTGTCAAGCTGCTGGGATTTGTACTGGATCCTAGGCTCAATTGGTCGTATCATATTGAGCAGTTATGAAGTAAACTTAGCAGAGTTATTTTCCTGCTACGGCGCCTAAAGGCTGAAATGCCCTTTGAATTTGTTCGTCTCGCTTATTTTGCGTTTTTCCAGACCCACATCCAGTATGGCATAAGACTGTGGGGGCATTCCCTAAACACTCAAAAAATTCTGCTCCTACAGAAAAAAGCTGTTAGGATCCTTTGCGGTGCCTCGCAGCTTGAACACTGTAAGCCTCTACTAGTCCAGCATGGCATAATGGCCGTACACAATATATATATCCTCAATTGTATAGTAGAAATTAAGAAACAAGAGGAAAATTATGTTTCTAATAGTAATATCCATGGCTATGGTACAAGGGCAAACTTGAATTTGCATAGATTTAGAGTTAGGCTAGATAAGTCTCTAAATTGTTTCCCTGTTTCAGGCATTAGGCTGTTTAATGCCATACCCCTACCTATCAGGCAAAAATCTGTATTGGACTTTTCAAGTACTATGAAAATATGGCTGATGACCCATCCTTTTTATAGCATCTCCGAATTTTGGGAGGCTGATCTCAACACTATACTCTAAGCCTAATCAAGAACTTGCCCGAGGTATTTGTGTGGCTGTAAATTTTATTTTATTTTTTTATTTTGACTTTTTTTCTGTGCATGGTTTGCTTTTTAGACAGTTGTGCATGATTTGCTCCATAGACTCTTGTGCATAACAGACATTTAAGGACTCATTTGTTTTTTATGAGTCAAGAGATCTTACTCATTTTTTTGTTTTGTTAGATCTAAGTAGTTGTAGTGACCTGGCCTATTGTAACCAACTGAATGTCTCAATAAAATTATGAATTATGAATTATGAATAAGATTTTGTAATTAAAAAATTCACTATTCCTGTTTCATCGCAGTTGAGAAATGTCCAAATCCAAAATATTATTCCCTTAAGTTCATTTCTAAGCCAGATATGAATGAATCCCGATTTTCAAATTGTTACACCTTACAGCCTTGCGTAAATATTTATGAACACATCCACTGGCACGTTAACCTTCTTCTTATCGCAACGAACAACTACCTCACCTAATAATTAGCAATGTCGCATCCGTACACTGAGCACTTACTTGCAGTTACCTGCAGTTGCTCGCAGTTACTCGCAGTTACTTGCAGTTACCTGCGGTCTGCTCCCTTGTCCCGTAGACCGCTCTAACGATTATGAGAAGCTAAAACTTGATGAGGGAACGTGTCGCCCGCTCCGGTCCCAGGATAAATTAACGGCGCTGCCCGTGTTGCCGTGTTCTTCGATCTTCATCTAGTAATGGGTCAAGGATATAAATCCGACGACCTCAGCTCGTACCGCCGAGAGCTCTTTCATGTAGAACTATGGTTCTAAAGCTATATTTAAACTGAAATTGGGAATTTATGTGCTTCCGCAGTGCATAGAAACGTGAAACATGTTTCTTCTGTAAACCAAAGAAGTGCATTGGATACTCGATACTTTGTATGTATTTGTGTATTTATGTATGAGAGCTCTTTTATGTATATATGTATGTATTTATTTATGTATGAGAACTCTTTAGTGTATGTTTGTATGGATGTATGTAATAGCGATACATGGCTAAGTGTTATGCTGCAGATTTATAAGAAAATAGAACTCTTTCAGAGTACTACACAAAAAAAGGAAAAATTTCAAAACTTTTAGAACTATTTTGCAATTTATTTGGATGTTTATAAAATTGTTGATGTATTTCTCTAAAAAAGTACTTGTAAAAAAGATAATATACCAATGTTAAACTTTAAAACATTTCAATTAATTGGTATGAAACATTTAAAGTTGAGTAAATAAAAAAATATCTTTAATTATTTTTATGATGCTGGAAAACTGTTTAAGAGATTAAAATCTTTTCTTTGTTAAAACCCGTCAAAACAAATCGCATTTAATTTGAAATTATTTTTATATATTTATATAATTACATGTATATGGCAATTTATATGTATCCCCTTAGGAATTCTTTTATTTTAAAACATTAATACTTTTCCTCCAATTTGATCGACGAGGACTTTCATTCAAGTATGGGCTTGATGGGTGTCAGACTAATGGTTTTCTCAGAGGCTCCTGGGTAAATAGGGCTGTAGAACCTGATGGACCAAGCCTTAGCTCGTGTTTTATACTACATTCAGTCTTTAATCCGCATATTCGTTTCACAGAGTATGCAAACAGCTACTTTGTTTATGGTTTATTTTATTTTCGTTGCTAATATGGGCAACCATATGTTAAATTTATCGAATTTAAAAATTTCATTTCATCATACTGACACAGATGTGTTCTGTTCCTCTTTTATGGCTCGAAAGTTGCCGATACCATATCGGAAAACGCGATTACAGGAAACGGAAGTAAACAATCAGCTCAATTGCAGCAAAACGTTGTTTAGTACATGTTCATATGTTACTTTTAAGAGGAATATAGCGGCAGCACTGGCAGCAGTAGCAAATACTTGTTACTTTACTGTAGGTTAGGTTTGAAGATTTGAAAAACGTAGTGGTTTAATGCAAGGAGTATGGTACGATTAAAAATATATTTTTATTTTTAAAAAATAAAAATATATTTTAATCGTAATATATTCTTCATAATTTTTAATGTGCGCCTGTGGCTTGCGCACGGGAACTATCATGCTCGTCCGGTAAAACTGTTCTTTCCGGCCTAGCAATGTAATGTTACGTTATTACATTTTGTTAGGCCAAATAACATCCATACATGTTTTTGAGCCAAAAAACTACTTATTTTCTGACTTAAAAAAGAAATCCTCTGAACCGCGTTTTTGAGGTACAGTAATTGGGTCTTTTATGTTATATCCCCGCTATTTTCTATCGATTGCGGATTAATCGAGAAAGTTCAAATAACTATTTATAACTACTCCATAACCTCTAAGAGAAGACGTTTCCAGTTTTTGTTGAGATCAGGTAAGGGTTATCGCAAACAGGCCTCTGCATGCGTCACTCGCGTTATCGTTTTCTCATTGAGCGCCGGCTGTTGTAGTATTGGTTATCAGTCAATGTTTAGGACCTAACCTAACCTAACCTAACTTAACCAACTCATCAAAGACACTAAGTTGTTCTGGCCACCAGAGTAACTTTAAAGTGTAACAACGAAATTAATATGAGTATTGTTTTTGTGTTTGCGTGTCAATAAGCCTATGTTAAAAAGTCGTTATAATACTATTTTCCAACAATTAAACGTTTGAATGGCGAGTAAATATATTATTTCGCAGTATTAGTTCTATCCTTATTATTTCTCAGTCTATGGAGAGTAGTTTGTACATGCGGGGATATAACAGAAAAGACCCCAGTAATTGTGCGAACTTACAACCAGGCAGCAGTCGTTGCTCTACATATACCGGGTGTCTCACCTAAAGTGAACCAATAGCTAACTTTTTTATTATAAATCTGACAAAGAACTTCTTATGGGGCATTTCACTTAATTTTTAACGCTGCTTTTTGTAGTCACTTTGAAATTTAAAAATATGGCAGCCATTTTCCAATATGGCGAACAACTTTGATTTTTCTTATGGAACACCCTATATTTTAGGGCATTTTTGGATTATACGCTTAATTTTTAGGAACTTTTTATTCGTTCTAATTTTTTCCTAAGCTCAATGGTTCAGGAGATATGAGAAGTTAAAGTTTTATTTTTTCCCATTTAAAATGCATTGTGTCCGTTCAACTGTGCCATTCCATGTATTCCTTATGGAGTAAAATCATATTTAAAGAAACACATTTCCACGATTAAATCTCGACTAAAAATTATTTTATGATTAAACCTAAACTAAACTAGCATTCTAGGCACTTTTAAAAGATTAAAAGTTATAGTTAAGTGATACGTAAGAACGTATCACTTATTAAACCCAACCGTTTTCGATATACAGACTACCAAAAATGTCCCAATGCATTTTAAATGGGGAAAAAATCTAACTTTAACTGTTCATACACTTCCTTAACCATTGGGTTTAGAAAAAAATTATAAAGGATAAAAAGTTCCTAAAATTAAGCGTAAAATCCAAAAACTCCCTAAAATATAGGGTGTTCCATAAGAAAAATCAAAGTTGTCCGCCATACTGGAAAATGGCGGCCATATTTTTAAATTTCGAAGTGACTCCAAAAAGCAGTGTTAAAAATCAAGGGAAGTGCCCCATAAGAAGATCTTTGTCAGATTTATAATAAAAAAGTTAGCTATTGGTTCACTTTAGGTGAGACACCCGGTAGATTATCTTATGATTTTAGAGTAATGCTTTTAAATTAAAAATACTTCTCAAGACACTCAAAATTTTTCACAAACGCTCTATATTATCCTCACCCCCCCTTTCTCCTCTCTAGACCACAAACCGGGTTCTCAGACCGTTCCAAGGTAAACACCGAACACGACCCCAGTATTCCTGCGAGAGGGGCCTCATTAATTGCATTATGCTAAACCTAATCGGCCCTCGGTCCATTGTGGCTTGTTACCGCGCGCACGCGCAGCCTCGCACACGGTGCGATATATTATGCTAATATCGCACTTGGCTCTAATTTCCGCCGGCAACATCGCCGTAATTACCTGGGGCTGGCGAATGCTGTGAGAAGACCGAGTAATGGTCGGATTGTATAGCCCGAGTCAAAAAACTTGGCCCAATCTACTTATGTTAAATTTAGCATTGGGCTTTCCGAATGGCCGGGCCAAATTATTTAACGCGAACTATAACTGGTCAGGAAAATAATTTATGGTAAACAGATTGTGTTTTAAACCAGGAGTTTTTCGCGGGTTTCTAATGGAATTGTGAGCTATTGGTTATTGTACCGTTGGAAGGACGGTAAAAATGAGACATAGGGCCAAATTCACTTTTCGCTTAAGAACCCCTAGTTGCCAAAACACAATCCATTCAAAATGGTTTTTCGGAACTCGGGTCGAAATTATTGCCCGTCTCCATTAAAATTTGTTAGTGATATTTTTTCTATGATATATTAAACAAGTTGGTCGGGTAAAACATTCAGAGCCCCCTCCCCCCCTCATGAATGAATGAATGTCACGAGTTTTGGGGGTTTTAGTCCTAATAATATTACTCTCCAAATATTATTTTATTTTTTTATACATTTTTCTTTGCACTCCAAAGCGACCGCAGGTGCTCATCTCCGATTTCCAAAGATTGAATATATAGGACTACAAGATCGCGCCAGTCATACTACACTCATCTACCATTCATACTTAATATTTGGCTTTAAACGACTATCTACATAGGTCACCATTTCATAAAAGTGTAAAGTATGAATTACTTTCTAATATCTGATCGGTTGTTTGGGTAGAGGATTAAATAGGAACACCCCCTAAAATCCTAACAATTTTTGACCAAAGTTTTTTTAAGAAAGATTCTCGGTCCTTGTAAGTCTCAGAGGAAGTGTTGATGATGCTTATCCCTCCTTAACTTGGTCAATTAATAATGCTGTATAAATTTCATTCATATTACGTACTATAACCATTGACTTTGGATATCTAAATTCAATGCTATAACATAATCACAACAATAGACAACTTGATCAAAGACAGTTCTACCATACAACAAAATTTTCGAAGGAAATTACTATTTCCCTTTTTTGCTATTGATACTTTCTCCTCTCACCCTCCCCCATTTTATGAACTTATTTATTTCCAAAAGAAAATAATTCCAAGCTTGAAATTAAAAATTAGTATATTTCAATACTAGGACCTAAAGTGACGCTTTTCGTACAAGGTCGAGTTTTACGATTGAGGCTGTAAGCCGAGGTTGAAAAATGACCGAGTTACGAAAAGCAGCTTTAGGTCCGTGTGCCGTTATATTTTTCGTTACATCGTTCAATAGGCCTATAACACGCAAAGTACTTCAAAAAACCAAAATGTTACAGCTTTTTTATCTTTAAAGATATCTCCCAAAAATGATTCCATCTTGTTCTTTGCTATTTGAAGCAATCAGCTGATTGTTTCATTTGTGTTAGGTTAGAATGACAACAATGAAAAACAATCGACATATCGAACGCATGCAATAATCGATTTGTGAAATAAGCGAGTTTCACAAATTTATAAAACCGACAACAATGCAACAATGAATTGCAATTGAATTTAATAACCGATAACCACTCCCGATGCAATCGATAGGTCACGATCAACGCTGACGTTCAATAACGATGAATGTTTCGATTATTTGTAATCGAATGAAGATTGTTCGATTATTTACCTCGAATCGAAAGTATCATCAACGATGATATTTTTGGTCCTAGGAATATAATAATCATCAAATCATATGTTATTATCCAAGGAATAAAAATAACAACTTTTGAATCCCAACGCATGTTTCAAAAGCAGCTGTGTTTGAAGCAGTATGACGAAAACGAGTTTTTATTATATAAACGAATATCCCCCTTATCCTAAAATGTTTGTTTGTTGTCCCTACGAAAACACATGCCAAGACTTTCAGCCAGTGCGCGCGGACCGAACGCCGCGCCGGTCAGGACGGATCGGTTTCCGGCGGGCGCGGGCGCGGTGTGAGGTCAGTCCGCGCAGGTTTATAAACCAATCAGCCACTTTAATGACCGCTACCGGAGTGTCGCTGTATCTGGGGCATAACTCTGCCCTGAGTGGCTGTGTGGTCCTCCTGTACCACTGCTGCGCCGGCGCCGGGGACTGAGCTTGGCTGGAGGAAACGCCACGGTTTAGTTTGTTGTTTCTTTTGCGACAACGATATGTACTACGGTATGTACTGTGCCCTCGGTTGATTCTTTCAGAAAGTTGATTTCTATTGTTCATGGTCATTTAGTTGTCCTTGATTTAAAATTAGGATTCGGTACTTCAATTCTGAGATACCCTTCATATCCTTGAATTGAATATCTGTATTTCCTGAGGATTGAACCAACATAAGGTATGCGAATAGAAATTTTTTTCGGTACAAGATTAAATTATATCGGAATGTAGATTCAAATGTCCATCTGCGAGTTGGGAAATATTCCTTGAGAGGGTTTCATCTAGGTTTTTAAAATTCTTAAATTTTTACTGACTTATTTTGTCAAACTTCAAAACATTCATTTATTTAAAAACTTTGAAATCCATTGAACTTTTAATTGCAGCAAGAAAATGCACAATTGAATAGTTCAAACAAAAATAACATATAAAAGTGATAACCAAAAGAAATAGCAAGATGCACTTATAAACAATTAAAATGTTATAATTGTATGGAATCAAAATTAAACGACAATAGTTTTGGTTAGTGTCATGCACTGAACATTTCCTAAACACTTGCCTAAACATTCATTAGGTTTTAACCATGCATATGAAGAGCAATAAATAATAATTAAAACACGGCAACCAGTTAATTCCATTACTAACAAGTTGCCTATGAGGATATAACAGTCTATAATCATGTATCCTCCTTATTTACCGGCAATATTTTCTCGTTATTATAGACACATTTGTTTTTCCACGCTCTCTATGATATTTTGCAAAGATCTGATTGCGTAGATGTCGAACGATCTTTTACTCCAAAAATTTACAGTGAATCAATAGATCTCACATACCTACTAAGTTGGAGCGATTCGATCGAACACGTTCCAACCTTTTGTTCCAACTTCCGGAGATCGTTCCAATTTTTCAAAGAAGATGAAAATGTTCATATACATACCACCTTCAAACATTGTAATAATCTCCCAATTTGTCTTCCGCTCCAGTTACATTGTTGCAAGATATCGTTATGTAAACAACCCTTAAAAGATAAGTTATCGCACAATATCTATGACTCCATCTCTTTAAACCATCGATGTAAATTATACAATCTTAAACTTTAAAGTTTTAAACTTGCCCATCAGCCATTGCACACAGAATTTGGCCCAAATTTACCCCACGCTGGAAATGTACTTGTTTGTTTGGGAAATTAAAAACATAACAGATAAACTTGACGGATCTGTTTACCAACGGGGCCTGTTGTAAAGTCTAGTTATGAGTTGTTTACCCCGCCAGCCCGCCATGTGGCGTTCGTCCGGGGCTCGTGTTGTGTTGATTTTGGCCCCAATACGCCCCAAGATGCTTCTTATTATTTGAACGTTTCATCCGTTGTATTATTTACACGGAAGCCTCGTGTGGTTTTGTGTTTCTTTCACTTCCGGCTGAATTTGTTTGTTGAGACAACTTTTTTTGGGTTAGAGTAAGAAATGTTATAAGAAAGTTGTTTTTATGAGGGAATTAAGAATTTTTATGAAATTAAAATTAAATATTTGTAAGGATTTAAATAATATAATTTGTTTTTTTATTTTAGTAAATTAAAAACGTCAAGTTTTTTATCTAATTTAAATTGATATGGTTTTTAATTTGTATTGTATGGTTCCAAAAAAAAATACAGAGGACTTCTTAGAAGAGTAGGCTTATGTCATTGAGCGGATTTACAGTGACAGTAACTGAATGCAATAATTTGAAATAAATTCAATAAAGTAAATTATTTCCATGCTTTGATATGTGGAAAATTAATAAACTTTCCTCATAGAGTATATTCACAGAAAAGTCTCTTGTTTAGGCTGTGTGAGCCTCGAATTCTTTAATAAGCTATTATTAAAATAAGGGTAGTTAAAATTTAACACATACAACTCGTTACATTATACATCAAAGTTGAAAAGTGGCAATCAATTTCGACTGGCGATCGAAAAATTTATTTTTTAATCAATTTCATAAAAAATATAAAGCTTTTGTAGGTGGACATGGAAAAGTAAATGCAAAAAGATGCACGTAACATAACTGTTTAAATAGAGTAGGAATAAAACAATTATTGTTAAAATAATACGAGAATAATGTGAATAAGAATCATATTTTTAGCGAATTCTCCCATATAGTATTTTTTTATGGATTGATTTTAATATGACTTAATTTAACTAGCCTGAGTAGCCCGTAGAAGTGTATTTCTTAAATCAAAGTGTATACCATTAGATAAAAATGTTTAAAGTTTTAAAATCAATATAACTATTTTTATAATACTACGAAACACATTACATACCGTATACAGACATTTAAGTTAAGTTAAATGCATTATAAAACATGTTTTCAAACTAATATTTTTTAAATTTATTTTTATTTTTACGTGAGCTGAGGTTCTTATTACATTAATCTTGCAAAAAGGCTGCAATACGTTTTGTTTTTTTTTAAGTAGGCTTATAGAGAACATTTTGACCTCTTGAATACGTTAATATTTGAAATAAATACGTTGTTTTAAAAGCATTAAGCTGGCAATAATGTTAAAGACCTAGATTAAATATAATATTGTATTTTATTAATAGTTTTTAATTTGTTGAGGGTATGGATTTAAGTATTCATGAATGAACGTTACACAGCAAGAACATTGCAAGATCACAAAGCCAATATTTTCAAGCCCCTTCAATAGAATGTATACATTGGCGGCGCATTTCGGTGTTGCGGAAATCAAGTTTATCTTGCAGGCGCTCTAAAACGTCCATAGTGTAATACAGTAGTCTACATTCATTCATCCCATAGGCTACTTCCTTCAGAAGAAAATTTAATTTCTGAACAACATTATACGGGGTGTTTTTTTACGCAACCCATTTTTAAGATTGAATAATGAACATAAAGTTAAAATGAGTATTTGTTTTGTAATTTTTTTACATTTTATATTTATACAACCTATTATTTAAGTTTGAGTACATTTACCTTACATTATGTGTTCAAACAATCCGCCATTGACATTTATAAAATGTTATGCTCTCTCCATCAAATTCCTGAACACGTTTTGCAAAGTACCTCTTTTAGTTACTTGTATTAAATGTGTTAATTATGTTTGTTTTGAGGTGCTGAATATCCTGTGAACTGTTTTCGTATGCCTTAGTTTTTTTGTATCCCCAAATAAGAAATATAGTGGGACCAAATCCAGGGATCTTGGGGGAAATAATCCTTCACTGATAAAATAAAGTTTTGGGTTGCGTCAAAAAAAACACCCTGTATTTTTGCAACGGGAGGCTTTCAAAATAAATACTTGACGAAAAAGATTAAACCAGATTGACCCGATCTTGAAGGACTATCGTGATGCGTGATTCACAAAGGCGTGCGTACAGTGGGGGCCGTTCGCCTGGATTCGTCCTGACCTGGCAAGATTGTAGGCCTACTTGAGCCATAAATGACGAAAAATTTGTTTTCAAAGCATAAACTGGTATTAAGGTTAAAAAGCTAGAATAAATCTAATATTGTAGTTTATTAATATTTAATAGTTTTTTTAGGATATTAATATTAATTCAAGTATTCATGAATGAACGTTACACAGCAAGAACATTCCAAGATCACAAAGGCAATATTTTCAAGCCCCTTCAATAGAACGTATTCATTGGTGGTGCATTTCGGTGTTGCGGAAGTCAAGTTTATCTTGCAGGCGCTCTAAAAAGTTCACAGCCCAATACATTCATTTATCCCTTAGAAGCTACCTACTTCCTCAAGGAGAAAAAATTAATTTCTGAACAACCTTATATTTCTACAGTTTTACAATTTACTTATTTTTTTTAATTTTTTAGATTGGTTGTAAATGAATTAAAATTATGTTTAAGGTTCACTTTAATCTTTTTTTCGGCAAAATGATTAAAGAACCATCCCACATTAATTCTATTTGAATTAATGAGGGTATTAATTCTATCTTAAAAGTCACCAAAGTTCCAAGATATTGTTACTCCAAGCAGATATTTCCCCGTGTGATCATTGTTCAAGGGTTTATCATTTTGAAGAACCAAGTACAATATTGAAGGTTGTGCGGGCTATTTTAAATTTTCAAAACTTTTTTCTCTTTCATATTTTAATTACAATGATCAATAAGAGGTTAAAACTACCAATTAAAAAAATAAATGTGTGTAACGTTTATGAAGTAGAGTACATTATGCTCAAGAAGTCGTGCCGACTGGGCCAAACGTCCGATGAGCAATTTTTCAGCAAGATGCTTTCAAATGAGAACTTGAAATCGACGAATAACGGGGTCGTTCAGAACCAGAATGCACGAATGAGATCTGGTGACCAGACGTCCCGTTTTTTAGCGACGTGTCCCGTTGTCCCGACGAACTCTCTCGAGACGCCCATTTGTCCCATTTTGGCGTTATTGTTAAGAAAAATACTTTAAAATAGTTTATTTCGCAACAAGGGCCGAAAATTAGGTTTTGCAGGCTCGAGATCGTGTTTCAAATTCGAGACGAAGTCGAGAATTTGAAACACGATCTCGAGCCTGCAAAACCCTTTCGGCCGAGGTGCGAACGCTATTTTTCACCACACTACACAATGAAATATACCCTAAATAATTATAAAAATTATTATTATTTGACTCACTTAAAAACAAAACTTTAAGATTATGAGCGACGATACAACTTCTTTATCTTGATTCAAATGAACAACAGCTATGAAAATCATATGATCCCAACTATCCTGTCTTTGGAACCTATTGAATACCGTATAATTATGTGATGTTCTGACGTTGTTTCAAGCAAATAAACGATAAGCTGACTTTCGGCCCTAGGGCTCCAACGTTTTCGGTCCTGTGCCGGCAAACAGTGTGTTTCGGTCCGCTTTTGACGTTTGTAAAACAGGTGATTTCGTCGTAGTGTTGTGAAAAATACGTTTTAATGTAAAAAACTCTTAAATAAATTTTTCCGGTTCTTTTGTAGTTTCTTTGGAACTTAAAATTAATGGTAAAGGAAACTATGAACAAGAGTCTAGCACATATTATCAATCGGAAAGAGTCTAAAACCCCATCAAAATGCTCCTAATTTTTCAAAAATTTCCGGGGAGGGCCCCCGGACCCCCTTCTCTTTATGGGGAGTATGTAAATATCTTTTAATGTAAAAAAAACTCTTAATTTCATTTTTCCGGTTCTTTTGTAGTTTCCTATAGGAACTTAAAATTAATGGTAAAGATGAACCAATGTCTAGCACATATTTTCAATCTGAAAGAGCCTAAAACCCCACCAAAATGCTCCTAATTTTTCAAAATTTTCCGGGGGAGGACCCCCGGACCCCCCTCTCTTTGTGGGAGGGTATTCCATACCTCCACACCCCACGGAGGTCGGTGTCCCGTTTTGGCCGTTCCAAAATCTGGTCACCTTACTTTGTCGGACACGTTCGACATGTTCCGACCAGCCATCCGACCTGGAAATCGAGAAACATTTTCTTCAATCTAATTTAAGCCAGCTGTCAATTCAGTTCAGTTGGAGAATGGTTGCAGTAGGTACTTTGTTGTGTGGATTCTTTTGTAGTGAGGAGATTATTCGAAAAAAGGCGAGTATGGTCAAAAAGGTGGTTACGAGACAGGCTCTCGCGTTTGACTTTATTCAAAAAACTGGAAGATAATGTGAAAGTGAGCCGAAGGACCTGACAAATGGCTCAAGAATGAGCCTTCAACTGCACATTCTAATTTCGTTGCATTGATTGCAAACATTATTCAGAAAACCTAATTAAATTTAAAGTTCTACTTGACTTAGTGCTGGGGAAAGAATACTCGCAACACTAAGGTTTTAAAATAGGGAATGGGGAATGAGTTAAGACGACCTAAAATTTAGACTACTTGACTTTTTTTATTTTCCCTCAGTTGGCAGGGGAATACGTTTACTTGAAATCTGTTCTGCAGTCTCAGCCTCAGCGGACTTACAAATAATTTAATACTTGACGAAAAAGATAAAACCAGATTGACCCAGTGACGGGTCTACACATACTGTCACCCGGGGCAAAATAGTGGAGTTTGGCGCCCCCCCCCCCAAGCAACAAACACAAGAAATGTATTATATTTTTAACGTGTCTTTGACGTAATGGATTAGCAGTTTTCTCTTATATCATGATTTTATCTTATAGTTCTTATGATTTTTTATAGGTGATGTTCGCAGGCTACAATTCAGCCTAACCAAGAGTTGTTTTTGCCATAACATGACCGAGAAATTTGCCAGCCGTTGTAAAGCCAAACCAAGATTATTAGATTTCACATATGGAACTTCCGAATTTTTTCTGATTTTTCCCAACTATTTCAAAACAATTCCCGACCAGTGAAAACGGCCATGTCGCCTCTTAAAACAGGCAGTATAGGCTAATACAATATTATTTGACGGCAGTAATGGACCGAGAGATTTGCGGCCGCAGTATGTCCCATCCCCAACATATTTAAAAGCCGCGATGAGACCAAGAGATTGGCTGGTCACAGAAACAATGAGCGATTTTCCAGCTGCAATACGACCGAGAGATTTGCAAATACGACTGCGATTTGATTGCCGCGATGCGACCACGAAAGGTGTAACTGGCCATGAAAAAATACCACAGTACCAAATTGAACTTTATTATTTTCAATTTTTACCTAACCAGAGCCAGCCACTTGGGACGCCGCTCCCCTACTGGACGGCGCCCGGGGCAGGCGCCCCCACTGCCCCCCCCTATATCCGTCACTGGGTTGACCTGATCTGAAGGACTATCGTGATTCGTGATTCACAAAGGCGTGCGCACGGAGGGGGTCGTTCGCCTGGATTCGTCCTGACCCGGCAAGACTGTACTTGAGCCATAAATGAGGAAAAACTCCAAAGAATAAATAACTGGGACTAAATGGGGAACTTATAGGAAAAAGCTAAAGTAACATACAATGAAAAAAAACTTTAAAGAGGTAATTATAGGTTGATTTATAAAAATATTGCTAATAATGTGATAAATAGTAGTGTTTTTATACTCTTAAATTGGTAGAATTTGGGCTGTAATTAGGGGGAGCTGCAACACCAACACAGTGAATATTTCAGGGGTATGGGCGCCCACATTATAAGAGGATTTTGACGATGGAAACTGAAGTTTTTTCTATTATTTTCTCTTATTTGACACTAGATGACTAATATTTATTCCCAACTATAATCACTAATGAATGATTTAGTATCGAAACTGAAAAACAACACGTTTCTCAACAAAAAAAGAATCTTTAAATTATAATTTAGTTATCAATTATTTATATAGTAGGTTTAAATTCTTATTTTTCAGTTCTAAAGGACGCTAGGTTGGTAGCACTGTCAGGCTAGAGAATCGCGCTACCTCATTGGACGTTGGACATTTCACATTTCTGTCAGTCGGTTTTATTCGGAATTGTCAGTTGATCGTGGTCAGTCGGTTGTATTTTGCAAGCCGGTCACTGACTCGGTGTGTCATCAGGATTTCTGCTGGTGTAAGTTAAGTTGGGTGGGTCCAGGTTTTACTGAGTGTCGGTAGAACTAGCGCATTATATTATATTTTGTCTCAATCGAGTTTGTAAAAGTGTGCCTCGTAAGCAAATACTTCCATGTACATCGTTAATGCCGTCGTGTCGGTATGTTAACCTAGATTGAACATTTCCAAAGGAACAACATTTTTTCTGCAAGTTTTTTCATCTAGATTATCTTAGATTTACTTTCTAAGCAGTGTTAATAAGTAGGATAAAATGAAGGACTACTACGAAGATTTAACCCTGCGTAACTACTCTTACTTATTTAATTTTGAAGAGGAATTCAAACATTTGGATTCAAGAGTATGGATGATCAAACACTGGACCAAAGGATTCTATTACTGTGCTATTTACATGATTTTGATCTTTGGTGGACAATATTACATGCAATCTAGACCTAGATTTCAACTCAGAGGAGTCCTTTCATTGTGGAACACAGTTTTGGCAATATTCAGTATAATTGGTGCCTGCAGAACTGCTCCTGAATTAATTCATGTGCTGAAGAACTATGGCCTGTATCACTCAATCTGCGTCCCAAGGTAGGCCAAATGTATATTTTTCTATATTAGATGGGAAAGTAAGGCTGATGTTTTATCCTACCCCGAACAGATTCCTCAAATAGGCCCTAAATAAAAATAACTTAAATCCAGATTATTTATTAACTAAGTTAACAATTGTGCGAAAAGCATATCTTACATATGAAACCATATCAACCTAAATAAGCTGATGATCAAACTGTATAAAACTGAATTAAGCTTCGAAATAGAGTATAATCGTCAAAAAACTATCTTAAGCAGTTTTGGTTGGTTTAAGCATCACCTACATTAGCTTAACTTACACAATTCAAAAACTGTGAACCGTATTTCATATTCTCAGTCATCTTTTAATTAAATACTATCAATAACCATGTATGCCTCCTTTCACAGTGTAGCCTAATACAACAATTGACGATATTGTGAGCTGTATTAAAGTTCTGCCAAAAAGGAGGCTTCACAAATTTTATTGGAGCTAAGTTATATTGGAGCCCATAAGGCTAATTTGAAAATAGGGCTTAGGCATCCATACTTTCCCTCAATAATCCAACCTGGGGAAACAAAAATTCAAATGACTGAGTTGGTCTATATTATTCAACAGAGTCAAACTTTAACCCACTCGAACTTCTTAAATATGTCTACTGTCTTCATTAGGTACTCAAAGTTAAATTGCTTCCAGTTAAGATGTAGGTACATACATCATAAAGTAAATACTTATTGTAAGCCTCAAATGAAACAATTTTACTGACAATGAGAACGAAAGAAGGACATTAAACAACTCTGTTAAACAACTAGGCCTTGATAAAACTAAAATAAATTTTTTTTGTTATTAACCAGGGCCAGGCTAAGCCCAAATTATTTCCCTACATTGTTTTGTCAATATTAATAAGCATAGTTTTAAATTATGAATGGCAGTTGTTTTCACTACAAAAAACCCTTGACACAAAAAAGGATTAAAATGAAGTTCTCACTAGTTTTTTTTATTGTTAACTTATCGATGTTTTCTAAAAAATTGAAAATTCGTTGAGACTTCACAAACGATTGGTAGATCAGCAACATTATGCTACTGCACTTATTTTCCTTCCTTTATTTCCACACAAGGCTTCCACTTAACCTAACCAACTGGAGAGGCCTGGTGGGAACTGGGTTTGTCGGGTGTAGATCTGCTAATTTCGTAACACTTTTTCGACTGTACCGTTAAAATATAAAATTAGGCTAGTCTATATCAACTGAATCATATGGCTCATAAAACTGGTGAGAGATTTTCTTAACCCTCAAGGGAGCGCACGCGGAGTTTTCCTCCGCACGTGTGTTTTATGTTAAAATAAACGACATAATGGGTGTCGGCGGTCGTGTCCGGCTCCGTACTTTATGCCCTTCATTCCAGGAATTTCCTAAAGCTATTTATACCCCCCAACCCCCCCTTGGTACTTTGTTATATGCAATTCAGAGATGCCGTCTCAGTTTGCGGAGGGCCCTCTCCCGTCACACAGACACTGATAGGCCTACCTATTTTTAAAATTCATAATAACAATGGATTTGTAATTATCATTAATTTGTTGGACTTTTCCTTTTGCTTACAAAAAAAGAGAAGTGAAAGGAAAAGTCCAAAAATATTAATAATAATTAATACATATTTTATACTAGAAAATTACTTACTATGTTTAATTGAAATATTACACCTATTAAGTTGAACAGTTAATTGAATCGACGATGAAATGTGATTCCTAACGAAGTTTGTCAACATTTAAATACAATATTTCGTTATAAAACAAGTAAAATGGGTAAAATCTGTGCAATCTAGTGTTGCGGAGTAAAACTCCGCATGCGCCCGCTCGCGTTTTGCTGGTGAAGCGCCCGCTCAAGGGTTAAAAAAAGATCAGTCACCGCCAAAGGTGCCAAAATGGAAAAAAGGAAGGCTTACACAGTGTAGGCAAAGCCGAGAAAATAACATCCCATTATTAAACTATTGATGATACAATCAAATCATTGAATTGATAGAGCCTATATCCAACGCATACCGGTACAGGACAATATTTAAGTACCAAGTAAGTACCAAAAAGTACCAAGTATGATTGACAACCAAAAGTTCCCTACCCGATAAATCTGGTTTCCACAGAGATGACAAGATTGAGAGGTTGGGTGTAAATACTTTGCACACATCTTTCAGCTTTTCTGTTTAAAAAAATTGCTGTTTCCATATTTCTTTCAACCTGGGTAGCCTATTGAATTTATAGATGATAAATTTACAATCATGCTGGATTTTGTCCAGATGCTTGATTCCTTTTAAAACTATCAATTAAGTTTTAACGCGAATAGTTTACAAAATAGAATAAGTGTTACAAGCTTAAATGATATTGCAAGCAGCAGTTACTGTTACAGCTAGCTGCAACAGCTGCAGTTAGCTGCAGCTAGGTTTACTGTCACAGCCGAACAAAATGCCTAAGCAAGTTTTTTAATGTCACAAAAATCTAAGAAGGCATGCTAAAAAGCAATTATTCAAACAGGTTAGATTCGTCAGGATGAATTGCTGAGGCTTGATTGAAAACTTTATTTTAACCAAATCAGGGGTAGAGAAGGGTTTTGCGACGTGAATAAAGGCTCAGATCTTTCCGTTGAATAAAAAGTGGCTTTAACTAGGCCTACACCGACAGCCTGACTAAACGCAACCACATTTTTTACACTTTCAGGGTTAATGCAACACACAACCTCCTTATTTCAGAAAGGTTCCGATTGCAAACACATTCTTCTGTTCCAGCTTCATCGAACACGACCGTGTCGCCGGCTGTTGGTCGTTCCTGTTCGTTCTCTCGAAGCTGCCCGAGCTCGGAGACACTTTGTTCATCGTTCTCCGCAAACAGCCGCTCATCTTCCTCCATTGGTACCACCACATCACCGTGCTGCTCTACTCCTGGTTCTCGTACACCGAGTACACTTCCTCCGCCCGTTGGTACATCGTCATGAACTACTGCGTGCATTCGATTATGTATTCGTACTATGCACTGCGCTCTATGGGCTACCGTCCGTGGAAGAATATCGCGATGTTGATCACCTCTATGCAACTCACCCAGATGATCGTCGGGTGTGCGGTGAACATCTGGGCTGCGCAGTACTTACAAGAGGGTAAGCAGGACTGTCATGTGTCCTGGTTTAATATTAAGTTATCGCTCGCGATGTATTTCAGCTACTTTGTGCTGTTTGCGAGGTTCTTCTATAAGGCATATGTGCACCCAAGCGCCGGTAAGGGGAAGGCCCAGATGAGTGATATTCCCGGCAAGTACACCAGTAACGCCAAGGTCAAGGCTCAGTAAGACCATGTGGATCGAGTCGGTAGGGTTGAATGGGGAGGGAGAGAATGGCCTAACACGGTTTTTAGTTCGAAAAGTAATTGAGAAAGTTACCCACCCAGTCGATAAAGTGTTTTAAGTGTTGAAGTATGAAATTATGAGCGGAAACTTGAATGTATTAAAATATGTCAATACGATCGTATCTACATTTGTGGTCATGTGCATAAACTATTTTAATGCATTCAGGACTAGGGTAACATAGAGCTTAGGCCTAATGCTGGCTGAATGTAAGAAATGTCATTCCAGAGCTGAGTGTTACTATGTCTTTTCCCCGTTCATCTTCTGCTTCGACTTTGTCTGTTTTCGGTTCATGAAATTAAGGATTGAAGATATGAGATTTCTTCAGTAATTCTTACGGTAATTTATTTTACACATGCTAGTCATTAAACATTCATTGATGTAGTAGATAGAACAGGAATTCATTGTGTACTTTGGGACACAATAAAGCACAAAATGCAATCTAAGCTACGTGTTCCTTCGGCACAATTCATTATTTTTACAACCAAAACTTTTTATATACAAGTTTGGTACTTTGGATCATTTAACTGAAAAATGTAATTTTGTAATATGAGTTAATCAGTTAATTTTAAAAAAAGTCTGTAATTAATATTTTTTTCTTTGATGTGGTGTTTGCCCAAAATACTGTGATTGAAATTGTTGTTTATATAGAAATTGAACTTTTTGTTAACCACAAGATTTTTCAAATTTATTTTATTGTTGTAACTTACTAATTTATATTTAAGCTTAGAAATGTTTGATTGTTACCACACTTAGTTTTCAGCATTAAGACCACTGTTATCATAGCACATTTCCATTGAGGGATTAAAGTTATATTTTTAGATGCTATCTAATTATAAATTAATATTTTCTAGACAACTTCCTGAAAATAATATAAAACCTTATTTCCTTTTTTCAAAAATACAAAAAAATCATTTTATACTAAATACATTTACAAAATACATGTGTTCAAATTTTTATCTTTATCCGTCCGGAAAGTAGTTTGTGCATTTTAATATTTACTAGTTGTGAACCAAATAAATTCGAACGAATTCAGGATGATTTTGCATTTCTCAAAAATTCTTAACAAAATATTAATCTTGCTCAAACATTAAATTTTAAAGCACTATGCCTGAACTATTGGCATTTCAGTAAGTTTGATAAGTTATTGTAGTCCTAAATATGTACTGTATATTTATTTTTACCCCTACATTTTTGTTAAAGGTAAACCTAAGCATTCCTCTTCTTTTACTTTAGATTAAGAGTAAAACACTTTAAAGGCACAACTTTTAACATTTTTACTTAGTCGCCAATAATATTTATAATAGGCCCTATTCATTAAAAAGTTTTTGAGCACGCTTAATTAGCACTGTTACAAATACAATTTATTTACTTATATATTTTATGATTCTTTGTGACCAAGTAAAGATCTTTTTTTGGATGGTTAGGGTGTTGAAGATTTTTTACGTTACGTTTGAAGTAAACTTAAATATCCAAGGTTCACCCCTTCAGATCAACACCAATTACTTGACTGTTCTATGGTTGTGTATGGAATTTTTCCTTATTCGCTTGGTATATGTTGGTTCATTTACTTACACAATGAAGATAGGCCTACTACAACATTTCATAACAAAGAAATTAAACTTAACTACTCACATTTAAGTGTTGGAAGTTTAGTTTAAATCCATTAAGAATAAAACACAGAATAATCTCAGAAATTAAATAGGAATTGGCCTAAACCTAATTTTATAATTAAGGACTGTGTGGATTTTTCTAGTGTAAGTACATTACATTGATAAATTATTTAATCATTAATGTGTCAATTACCCATTTGAAATGTTTTAGGTGTCAAAAGTTATTGTGTGATATTTAGTTCATTTTTTCTGGTTTTTGAATGAAAAATGTTTTGTTTTTCTGATCAATTAATTGTGAACATTATCCGATTTTACTACATGTTTCCTTGCACTTTTTTGTACTATTTTAGTAATTTCATTGGTGTTACTTAGATTAACAACTTGTGTTACACTTTTATATTAAGCTAAAAGTAATTCCAGCATTATTTTCTTTTCAATTGCATTTATCTTTGGGCTGTATATAACTTAAGGAACTTGATTTATCAAACAAAGCAATTCCAACATATTACTTATACAGCACAACAATTTTTCTAACCAATAAACTCAATTAATTGCAAATTAATTAATTTACTGCCATCCAAGCTTTATACGTACAATTGATAACATAAGCTAATATCACATAGTAGGTGAATAAATGAATGTAATCAACTTTAAAGGAACAAAACCACTATCAGTACTAATATTTTTAATAGTTAAGAAGTCCTCTGGTACATTTTTCTTAAATACTCTTAAATATTGGATATGATGTATGCCCTATAATTTTTCGAGTGGTTCTATATTCTAATATAACATTCCAGTGGACGAAATTCTGGGAAGGTAATATCACTGACCTCATGCAGAATTTTACTTAGGCTAGTGAAGATCAAAGACTAGTATCCAAACAAAGTAAGTTATTCTGTTTAAGTAAGTTTTCATTGAGTAACTAAAGTAGTGTTTGAAAATGTTTGCTACCTGTAATTATTATTTGGCAGGTGTAATTTATCACCTTCAACAAAATTATTGTATTTATTTAACCAATCATGTAAAGAATTCCTGTATCTTAGTAGCGTAAATTTTATCTGTTAATGAATATTATTTAAGAACAATTTTGTATCAAGCTCCTATACAGCAGTTACTATTGTGATGTAAAATATTGTTTGAAAAATACATTTTTTCATATTTTGACTTGAGTTTTATTCAGCCCACTTTGTATTTATACAATTCTTTTATAATTATAGTTTTAGTTTTGTTGAGCTTTGAATGTTGGCTTTATTTGTACACATAATCATTTCATTGTATTTAAAGTCCATGAGAGAGAAATAAGTTCCAAAAGATGCTTAACCCTGTATCTGTGTAATAATTAATCAAATAAGTAACTCTTTACATGTATGCTTTATCATCTAAATAAAAATGTTTGTTTAATGTCTTAATATTTAGATAATATTTAAATAGAGCATCGTGCACACCAGCACATATTGTAGATTAATTAACTGGAGGAAGGTAACTTCTGATGTTCCTAACAATCTAAACCACTATTGTTTTCTGTGCTTGATCAGTAAGCGCTTCTTGTGAGTTTACTTGACTCAAAAGTGTGATAAAGGTTATCATATGTACACAATGTTCCACAAAACTAACTTGATTAGAACCTGTTTCAACTTCTTAAATATCTTCTGAACTGTCAACTACAAGCTTGTAAACATTTGTGCATTTTAACAAATTAAAAATATTTTTGTGGCAGTTTTCAGTTTTAAAGTATCCACTGAAGAAGTGAATTTTCTAAAAAATCTACGTCTTCAATACCTGTATCAGGCAAAGCCTAAGTTTGTGTGAAATAAGATCAAAATATTTCTGTATTGTAAACTTTTTGTCTGTTATATCAGACATGCAACCAAATAACATACAGATAAACGATGAATGGAGCTACTAGCATAAAGTAAAGATAACTCAAATTTAGTGACATTAAAGTAGCTCAAATTGCACCGAGCACAATCTTCACTTACGGTATACTATAACAAAGTTTGTCGTAAATCGTACAACTAAATTAAATAAAAGTGAAGACAATTTCAAATCTGACAAGTTTCAAACGGATGTTGGAAATTAGGAATCCAATCTAGATCAACAATGCCTCTAGCGCTGACTGACGGTTATGCCCTGACCTTGTCAACTTTTGGCGGCATTGTTTAACACCAACTTCCGCAGTGATGTATTTATCTTCGAGGTCTAATCTGTGTTGAGTCACACAATGTTGTAAAACTATAATGTACTGTGTCTGTGCGCTGTATTAATTTTTTCTGGTTGTTTCCAGATCTCGTCCGCTTAATGTTTTCGTCTTTCTACAACTTTTCCACCTGTTTTCTCACTGATACTCTAGTGGAAAATATCGGAAGATACCATAAAGGCTTTGAAACTTTTAACTTTAACCACCTCTGAACATAAAAATAATGCTGTTTCTAAACTGTGAACTTTCATAGTGATAAAGGTTTCCCTTTACTTGAATTATTTCTGAATCTTGGAAATGAAAAGAAACTTCCGTTTTAAAGTCAACCCGGTTTATAAGGTACAAGTTTGAATTTGGAAAGATAACTCTTATTCGTAAACCACGATTTATTTACGCAAAAAATTGCCCCCAGACAAATTAATTTCTTTAAAAGCAAATCTAATTTAATTTAACGATCGAGGAACAAAGTTAAGAGATCTTGTGGGAGAAATCTAAAGACGAGACCGTGAAACTGGCTTTTACTTAGTTATAATGTATAAAATGGTTCTCCATCGCTCGCTACATACTTTCGAAACAACCTGTAGATCATGAAACAGAAACAAACTTTCTTTTCATTTGGACGCAATCTTCGAACAAATTGCATGGTTTCAACAAATTTTAGAGGAGAATGTCACCTGATTTTCTCAGCTCTCGGTGACCTCGAATTTACCAACTGATATCATTCGATTCTAACAATCACGCATATCAACCGGAAAATTAATTTTTGATTACGCACCCTCAAAGTGGGAAATTTATAGTTTTCCAAAATTGCCGTGCGTGTGTGCGTAAACATTGAACACATAAATTATTGTGATAGTTCGGAATGGATGTTAACTACCACAGATATACGCAATATTATCAAACGGTAATGCTATCAAATGCATGCATAGCATCATATCAATCAAAATTTATTTCGGCCGCAGTTATACTGTAGGCTATTTTACCAAACGATAGTTGAGAGTCCAAGAGAAGGGCATTTTTATATTGTTTAACGTAAAATTTTTATATTATTGTAATTTTTTAATTATTGCAAAAAAATCGTAGAAAGTTTCAGTTTTAACTAATCAAGCTCTTACAATTTCAGGGGTGGATCCACGGGGGGGGATGGGGTAAATTCCCCCCAAAATTATAATAAAGCATAAAAAATCAACAATATTTCCCCCCCCCCATGGATCCGCCCCTGTACAATTTAGGTTCAATTTGTTCAAATTGTTCCAACTAGCTGGCTGAGGATTCCAACGTTTTTTATATTTTAAATTCCTAGGGGGAGAGATACCCCCCTTCCGCCCAAGAGCGACGCGCCTGCCTTCGAATTCCTCGGTTTCCTTTATAGGCCGATTCAAATGACAAGGCCCAGTCCGTCTACACGACTAATGTTAATAGCATTGGGCTTATGAGCGGAGTGGACCACGGTATTTGATCCGCACTATACCAGCTCCCCGCTGCTCGCTTGTGTCGGGAGGAGCGACCTAGCGACGCGCCAGCCGCTGCTTTCTCCACTGAAGGACCTGCCTGATATTTCATAATTTCGAGTAGAAAGTTCGGTTCGGCCGCCGCGACCGACCTTCCGGCTTCAGGTGAGGATGTTTGATTAGTTCCTCTCTTTCTCGGATTAAATTGTCCTCTGTTTTCCACGGAAGAATTGTGTACTTTTATTTACACCTTTTCCACTTTGATTTTAGAAAACATCGATTGTAGTTCAGAATAGTAATTTTAATTTCAGAAATGATTATTTGTATTTGAGGTTTTTAAAATAAATTTGATAATGTGTCTCTTTTATTTCGGAATAGCAGTTTTAATATCAGAAAGTATCATTTAATTTTTGGGGTGTAATCAGTTGTATTTCAGAAAGGGTTATTTTAATTTAAGAAGAATTTATATGATTGTATACAAAATATTATCAGACCATTATTTATATATTTCAAGCTCATGTTTCAATGGATGAATTGTTTCTGAAATACAATAATTGACTATTTCTGAAATACATTTCACTACCTCTGAAATTCAATTTGATAATCTTTAATTCAATTAAGACTGTCTGAATTAAAATTTGCTATTCTGAAATTAAAATGACGTTTTCTGAAATACAACTTATCATTCTGATCTACAATCGACGCTTTCTGAAGTTAACATCCTATTTTCTCAAAAACTGGAAAAGGTGTAGAACATAAAGATCTAAAGATCTAGTTTTACGTGTTCATGCCTTTATCCAACATACAATACATAAAGTTATTTCCAAATTCGTCCCTCCTCTCCTTTACAATCGTAAGTTTAAGATTTTAGAATCCATTGCGATTTAAATTAATAATTTTAGGCTTAAGTATTCAAAGTTTGCTGTTAATCACTTTTTAACAAAACTCCTTAAAAAGAGCCATGCGTACCTAAATTATCCGTTTTGGACCTTTAAATACATTCAAAATAAATTAGTCCACGAAACATTGTGTTGTCCTAAAGATTTCCTGAATTTAAGTTTTTTATTTTCTCTGCATTTAGTCTACAACTGACCCACCCATGTTGTGAGTAGGGAGTTCAACGAACGCCGGAGTACAAATTACTTTAAATCGGATTCTCCATCTTGGCTAGCCATTTAACAGCACAAGTAATTACTAATTAGACACTATTAGCCGATGCTTCAGGCACAATTCTATAATGTCAACTCAGGACAACAACCGTTCATTTTAAATCACCCGGAAATATGTTGTTTTGATTATGGAAGGGGGTCGATCAAAATAGGATTATCGAATGTATTTATGTCAACAAATGCAGTATTTACGATGTTGTTCTGAAATAACGGACATTACAAAAACGTGTTATATTGATTGACAGTTAACGGTCCTCATTACATCAGTTTCCATCATAATTAAGTTAGCAATTTAGCACTTAAAGCATATTTTTAGACTTGGTATTACGTTATGTTTTAAAGGTTCCAGCGTATTTCTTTTCGAAACAATATTTTTTAGCAGAAATACGACCTATATATACTAAAAGCCACGTTCCCAATAACAAATTGAAATAATTCCAATCGTTAAAATACCATGAATATAATAAATCTTAAAATTAAAAAACAAATTATTTATATTGTAATGACATTTGCAACGATATGACATTTATGGAGAAATTTTCCAAATGTATTTACTAGAAAGAAGGTAATTTTAGAAAAGAATGAATCTTTTATCCTCTCAACCCCTTCACAAAACAACTCTTTGATAAAAGATTTGAAGTCAAACCCTTTTGATTGCTTAAACCAGACAGATTATTTTACGAGTTAGTTAGTTTCAGATAAAATATCCAAAGACAGAAAGCCTACGGGCCTAAATTGTGTAAGCCTAATTCCAAAAGGAGTCAAAGTATTCGAGTCGGAATCCGCTTGTCTGGTTACTATCAACGTTTTGTGCCTGAAGAAATTTTGAAAGCTATATTTTTAGACCAATATATAAACTCCTTTCCCTATGAAGTCCAGTCAAAACAGGGTTTGACCTGGAAAAAATTCCGTTAATTTTGAAACTTTGCTCACTTATTTAGAAGTACCTTAGGGTGAAAATACCAAAAGTCCTGGAAGATATGTGGCGAGCTGTAGTGGCCACACGCTTATTAAATTTTATACAAAAATGGTTCTGTACATTTTCTTTGTACTCCTAACGGTTACCGAGTTAAAGAGCGCTAAAAATATGTTTTTTCGCGATTTTTTTCAATGAGCAATTTTTTTTTAGTTTTGAACGTATTAAAATAAAAATAATCTAACTTTGGTGAGCACCATTGAATTCAGCTAAAAAAAACATTTAGTATCCTGAATGATTGCTTTATGTTTATTGGTCACCGAGGTAATGAAAGCGGTAAACACCCCTTACATTGAACCTATGTTATCCTTATGGGAAATAAAAAAGTTCTATATCTTCTATATCGCAACATAGTAAAACTTGATTTGTGGCTTGATATAGTTGAGATAAATCGTATTAAAGCCTAAAATCACCAATTTTCACATCGTGTTAGCAAGTCTGCATACTCCATTCTTCGTATTAATCGTATGCAGGTTCCTAACAAACCAGATACCTTTATGAGCTGTTAGGTAACCAGGTATGTTTATAAGCTCAGTTTTTGTTTTTGATTTAGTATCTTTATGAGGCTTTACGCGCTCTTCATCCGTTAAAATTCCGTCCTCCCCAAACGAGACAACCAGGGCAGGTGACATCGGACAAGGAATGCGACATTCCCAGTTCAAGGTCAGAGCAGAGTAGGCGCCTCCAGGATAACCGCCTCGGGAGTTCGGGAGAGATCGAGAGATCGGATCCGGAAGTAGTGATTCGGTAGTCGAGCCGACAAGTGATCGATCACTCGATAGTTTTGACTACTTAATTATTCTGACTAGTCGGTATTTTATTGGACGCTTCGGCAACAATACCGTGTAAAGTTTGGTGTTTTCACCATTGTTTCTCGTTTGACTAGTTTGAACACTAGACTAATCGATGTTTGTTGCGGAGTCTAATCGACTAATCAATAGTCGATATTGAAAAGTAATCGATATTCCTAAAACTATTTGGAAGCTACTCGACAGTGGCGTCGAATCAAAATTTTCTTTTGGGCCACCTGATTTTCCAAACTCTTGATCTTGAATAACTCAACTAAATCTTGAATCTGAATTTTCCATCAGATAAAGTTCAATTTAAACACACTAATTAATCGTGAAAATTGTTGATCACACCTTAAAGACTATATAGAAGTTGATAAATTTGGCTCCCCAAAATTGCCATACGAAATCACCATCGTGACCTTCACAGTTTGGAATGAGTATTCATTGTAAACTAGCACAGTTTGAATATTACTAGAGATGGCTATGATAGTACACAAAATTATTACTAACAGAAATGTTATCAAACATAAACTTATATTCGATGTGACCAGGCTATGTAGGCTGATTTACCGAAAATATGTTGGGAATTCAGGGGCTAAGAGTAGAGAATATGATTTTGTTTGAAGAATGATTTAATTTTGTTTTATAATCGCCGCAAAACATACCAATAAAGTTTTATTTTAACTGATCAAAATCTTACAATTTATGTTCAATTTCTGTTCAATTTTTCCACTAGCGGGCTGGAAATTCCCAATTTTTTTGTTTCCAATTCCCAGTGTACAGCCTCTCCCCCCTCCCCTGAGAGCGACGCCCTGCCGCTGGGTTTGTTGTGACGAGGTGAGACGCCGCGCGCCGTCCGACGCGCGCCAATGACCCTGACCTCGACAGGAATGTGCCAATGACTCAATGACCAATGACCAATGACAGTCATTAGCACACAGTGTCTCTTGTCCACGGTTATTTTGTAACCGACTGTACACCGGGATTTCGATTTACTCGACCCGATTACATCTTAAACGGATCAGACTCGAATCAGGTCGAGAGTTGCGTATCCTGTCGGATTGCATAGTGTTTACCGACTTTGTCGTGGCCTCTGTTTTCATTGTTGATAGTGGGTTGTTTGGTTCAAGGTGGAGTTTTTAGATTGGTGAAAACCCATGATATACGAGTGATTAATATTTAGCAGTCGAATTCGAGAACTTCCTTCTCCTTGACCTATGATGAGAACACATTCTCTAACCGTCTACCTATCAATTCCACTTCTTTCATTGTTCCTTGTCGTCTAGAGTACAGGGAAAACAAACTGCTTTTGCATTTTCGTCCAAGGTCAAGGTGACAACTTTTAGACCGCTTATTTTGAAGAAAAAGTGATAATAAAACGGTCCCCAATAATAAATTAAAACTTAATAGTAATAATTACAACGACTGTTAGTATTTGCAGACTGTTGTACTTGACCTAAAAAAGTTTCTAATTCAGCGTACACGGCCGAACATTCTCGATCGGAAAACGCCGCGCCTTGCATGTTTGGCTGCTAGAGTCTACTGCGACACTTTGGCGCTTCTAGTAGCCTACCTCAGGACAAGGTGTCAACATGTTTATTTTAAACGACGCCCTGTATCCTTGCCTTCAGTAATAATTAGGGTGAGTGAAAAGATTTTAGTTTAAAGTTAACTGTCTTGAAATGCTCCCTTTGCGGGGTGCCTTCTGGTTGAAAAATTTGAAACCAATTAGCTATAGAAAACATAAATTTACTCTTTGCTTGAAACTTACGCCGTGAGACTTTTCTAGTGATGACGAATGTCCGCAAAATACCAATTAAAAGTTATCGAACATAAACTGATGTTAGGAAAAACTTCTAGCATAAACTTAAAAAAACACCTTATCTTTTTAAGTCCGCCAACAATTTTCCTTATTACTGAAAATATTTCTAAATGTTTTCTTGTTTATCCGATTTTATCGATTTTTTGGTTTTATTGTAAAAATCTATCCAAAAAATTTCGCTTACGTACTCCGGTTGATACCTTGTTTTTAAGAAAAAATGTAGTTTATGCTATAAATTTATATTGTGCTGTTCAAACCTTTGAAAGACAGTGATTTTTTCTCGTGAGGCCACGTATATGTCTGGATATTTCACAGCGACCAAGCGACTATCCATAAGACGTTTTGAAAGTAGGAATAATATTATTAAACGTTTCAAGTTAAGTAATTGTTTATTATATTTTCACATTTTAATTTATTCAATTTTAATTACCTTTTGGTAGCCTGAAGGTGTCAATTGTAGATACCAGTAGGCCTACAACATTGTGCGGTACCGGTTGTCCGTCGTCTCCGAAAGTGCACTTACGAGTCGATTCTTTATAAGTGTTAGATGACCGTGTCCCCTGTAAAAATGTGTTTTGTAAACTATGTATTGTGTTTAAGATTGTTTTATTTAAGATTGACAAACACTCATGTGAGCTGTTTTAACCTGTGTCGGACGCGACTGATGATGTACTGTAAATAGTACGAAACGCGTATCGCCGCTTGTATCTACAATTGACACCTTCAGGCTACCAAAGGTAATTAAAATTGAATATTCGAATAGGTGTAGTGGCTTCAACAAGAAATAAAAAATTTTATTTGATTAAATTTCTCAAAGAAAAATACCAGGTATTACAAGTAATATGATATATCATTAAGCCATACGAGTTATCTCTTTCACATTCATCTATCTCCTGAAAAGTTGGAATTTCAGAGATAGTGGTATCATTTGTTATTTCCACCAGATACGATGTTTCTATAGGAACAGTCTGGAGGCGTGAATGACCGATAGATAATCAAATTAAGTGGCTTTATAAATAATATTTGCCTCTGTAAAGTTACATTCGGATTAAGAGTTTCAAATGTACATCTGTCTTCCATTCAATATAATTTGAGGGAATTCGAGCAAGCCTGATTTATAACTATAATTCGGTTTCAATCTAATATACTACTTTTATACAGTATTTGGAAGTGGATCCTACTGGTTATTCAAATTATAAGCCGTTTGTTGCTATCTAATAATGGAGATTTTGAAGGTATTTTTGACCCACATGCAGAGGATAATATTAAATGGTATCTAAATATTTCCATGCATCGGATGCATCTGAATCTTGTGATTTGACTGAGGACGCCCATAAGCCCAGAACGATTTTTTAACCTTTTTTTATTATTTCTTTAAATTTAGTCTTTGATAAGAGTACTATTACTCGGTTTAAGGAAATTCCTTCCTAAAATAATAAACCAATATCGCGGCTTATTTTCTCATTCTTTTGTACTTATTTAGTTTTACCCCTCATTCTTTATTACTTGTCATCATCAAATTATCAGCCTATTTACACAACCTATGATAAAATGTTTCTGTAACGCTAATTACGATAAAAACAGTACACGTTTCAACACTATTAGTTTCTCTTCATTCCATCGTCTTGCCGAGAATTCGCAATTCAATAAATACTATTTAAAAGCAACTTGTTTGTTGCAATTCCATAAAAAACTACACGCTCCTTGAAAATCGCAACTCAGCAATCGGTTGCTTCAGCATGATTATTGCAAACCCAACTGAGAAAAAAACATTCAACGAATCGCTTACAAATGCATTGTCAAGCACATTCTGTCTTATCACTAGACATACGGACTCGTCGGTTTCTTATCAGCAGTTAAAGATAGAATATAATGCAACAATCACCTTGTCTCGACATCGTGGCGATCAGCTGATAAACTTTGGCCTATTAGATACGACAAGGTCAAACTTGCGATAAAAACTAACCTATCCATAAGAAACCTGTTGGCGAAGATAAACAATCTGCCAATTAACCAATATTGTAAACAGGTCATGTCGACTTTTCGCTTTATTAAATCCAATATTTCGTCTTAACATAGTTAATTAGAAACTACAATTTCTTTGTTTCATGAGACGCTTTATTTTTTTCAATGCCGGTCTTTTGAGATAGAAATGTTTTGGCGAAAAATTTTAAAATAATGTCCTTTATTTATAAATAAATATGATAGACTACGTATGATTAAGCTTAAGTAGTGATATTAGCCGAGTATTACTACTACAACAGTAGCTTATTATTTTGTGTGTAGAATTATTATAGTCCCAAATATACTTTTTCGTTTGTTTTAAATGTAGTTTTAAAGAACAATAGGGAATTTGGGACATTTTCAATAATATTTATAAATCATTCCCAAATGCAGGCGGAAAATCTTTTTGGTAATCATTTGTCTTCCTGTTTTGTTATCACTCTCTGTAAATTGCGTTAGTATTATCAGGAATAAATTTGACTTGGTTTCATTACATTTTATTCTACTTAGGTTTTTACTCTTGCAATAAATAAATCAATTAGTAAATATTGTAGTAACACAGGGTAAGGGATGGATCTATTGATCTATTGCTTTCTCTTACGTAGTAGGGAATGGAGTAAAAACATTTTATAGGCTATAATACTTTCGCTTCCATAAACATATCAGAATGGGAAAAGGAAATTAGGGATTAAAAACCTCCAATAGGATCGTGAGTTACGCACTTGAAAAAATAATAAATTTAGTACAAAATCTTAAATTATCTCAAGTCAAAATTGTTGCAGACTTTTCCCTCTCAAAAAATAAATCTTGTTCAAGACAAGACGATTCTCCCTTAAGATTAATTTACTAGCCCCAGTAAAACCATGAGATTTTCGTCCCTTATAAAGTTACTATTCTTATTTAAATTTCAGATTTAAAATCGTTGTTATTTTACTTTCCTTAACAGTAATGAGACTGCGGGTTAAAAAATTTTTAAAACTCTCCTTCAATCGAATTTGGGAAATTTTATATTTTTTACGGTTTATTGTAAAGTGGAAAAGCGACAAAAATTACCAAAGCGTCTTCCACATTTATCAATTTTTACATTTAAGTAAACACTGTCAAGTTAGTTGTTGTCAGGCAACAACTACTTGAAAACAAACTCTACAACTATATCACCAAAACAGTTGTTTAAATGCCATACACCTTTGCTAAAATCTAATGTCCTCATAACAGACCCAACCAAAAATTGACGGATATCAAAAACATTAAAAACCTTAAAAATAACCAACTAGCATTGAAAAACTCAATCACAGAAAATGAGTATTTTACTATCTTGAACCTTAATAGCTGGAAAAGTCCAAGATGAGTTCATAAAGTTCAAGGAAAACCAATCTTCTGTGCGTGTTAAGGAAAACATTGTATATAGATCATTGATTTCCTTGGGTTGATTAACATTGTCTTTGATGGAATAAATGATGCCACATTGGTGATCAATTTTAATTCTAAGGGTTTATGATCACATCGGGTTTTCTTAGAATATCGGATTTATTGATGGCTAAATAGAGTCTTAGATAAAAAAGCTAACTAAAATTGTCAATACAGTAATAAAGAAAGATTAATTTACCTTGCATCCGTCATGTGATTCAAAATAGTGGCTTGGCTGGGGTAGCGGATTTGTACCCCCCGGATTTGTACCCCCCACAAAAAATGCTACGTCATTTTGACGTCACAGGAGGCGGGGCCTAAATCGCTCGAGAAACAGCCCGCGACTGGAAATGTACCCCCCATTACATTATTAAATCATCAACACGTAATTGGTTTGAAATTAAATTATTTTCCTTAAGACTGACCCCGGAATTGTACCCCCCGGATTTGTACCCCCCGTGGCCAAATCTTAAAGTCCTACCCCGGATTTGTACCCCCCGGATTTGTACCCCCCGTGGTCAAATCCATTCTGACCGACCATGGAAATATACCGGGTTCCCGGTATATTCATATAATATAATATTCATTGATTGATGTTGTTGACTTTTTTAATTAGCTGTCGTAAATCAACGGCTGTTCGTAAAATTATTACCTAATATTATTCTACGAATATGTCTTATTCTACGAAAATCGTACGTTGCATGGGTGACGTATGATTTTTATTCAAGTATTTTTGCAATGAATTAAACATTTAACGAAAGACAAATAAAAAAACGTCGCTTTTTGGTTTCGTTTTTAGAATATTGTAAATACAATTAACATTTTTAACAGATGAATTGGAAAAGAAGTTCAACCTCAGGCGTTTAACGATCAATCTGGAATGTAATTGAACTCTTCGTAGAAGGGTGGAAGTACATAACAATTTTCTTGCCGTATGAGGGTTTCCCGGGAGGCAGGAGGTCAACAAACATTTTCAAATGCCCTCGCTATGCCTCGGCATTCCTAAGTGGACCTGATGGAATGTACCGCTCCTCCCTCTGTAAGTGCAATTTATGGGTTTTGGACGTTTTTACTGGAAACAGTTTACTTCCTTTGATTGACACATGTTCTTATGTAATAGTTGACGACTTTCAACGCACATAACAGTTTTCGCGCCGTGTAGGGGTTTCCCGGGAGGCAGGTGTTCAACAAATATTTTCAAATGCCCTCAGAATTCCTGAGTGGACCTGATGGAATGTACCGATCTCCCCTCTGTATGTGCAAGTACAATGGGTTTTGGACGTTTACAATGGAAAGAGTTTGCTTTATTTGATTGACACGTGTTCTTCGGATTAGTAAATAACTTAACCACAATTTGTTCCTGGGTACAATGGAGTTGGAAATCCTTTGCTCGCGGAAAAGTATTTCATGCTTTTAAGTGATCTATAATAGTTCAAATTTAGACGCCAAGTTCTCATGAGACTTATGAGCTAATTTTCAGGAAGAAATAAGTCGGGAAATATATTGATAGTTATGTTCCTGAATCAATAATACAATTTAAGGGTATTGCTTTCATTCTTTACTTAATAAGCCGTTAAGAGCCTGCTGTACTACCCGCCATATTGGGTTTAAGTCCCTCAAGAAAAATGTTATTTCTCTTGAACTATGCTTGGCTTTGAACTGAAATTACTCTTTTACCTGAAATTGTATGACTATTACACTTGGTTATGGTTTTCTTATTAATATTTAATAGAGAACTGCGAAGACAAAATTTTGAAATCTGTTCAATTAATAGATAAAATGTACATGTGACTCAAAAACGTGTTATCTACAGATTACTTAGCAGAGAAAATCTAATAACGTAATAAAATGTAGTAAAACGTAATAAAATTTTGAAGTTGTAGAGTTTAACATTGGCCTTACGAGTTGCCATGATGGCAACGAACTAAACAAGGAAAGTGTAAACAAATAAAGTCATCATAACAGCTATTTGCAAATTACAGTCATCTAGGAAAACTTCAGCGTGAGAGATGAAAATTACTTGGAGTAATAACAATTGCATTTATTATTCATGAATACTTTCGAATTGTTTTTATTTATAGTAATTGGATTAAATTGTAAACATAAAATAATACCGAGCAAGGCTTAGTTCACCAGGTATTAATTAAATAAGAGCATTAGTGAATTTATTTTGTAAATATTTAATTTATTTGTAAATAATATGTGCTGTGACTGATACTTCTATATCCTTGGATTTCAGATTTAATTTTAAGGTTGCCATGACAACTACAAGAGCTTCCTATACGTTAACATTTAAACTTTGATGTATCATAGGGCGTAGCCCTGAGGGAATTTTTTTTTAATCCGTTTTTAGTGGGTGCTTATGCCTGAGAGGAACGTTCATGCAAGGTTTCAAGGTTCTAGGTCGAGTAATTTGGGCTGTGTGATGATAGGTCAGTGGTATTTGACAAATATACTGTAGATTACAGAAATAAAGCTGATTTTGATTTTATGATATTCATATTGAATGCATTCGTTAATCATTTAAATCAGTAGTCAAGACGCCAACCTCCGGTATATATATTATTTTAGAATATGTTCTAACGGACAACACTGCATTGATCTCTGATCAGTTTTTATCAAATACTCCAAGTACAGAATACCCAAAAATAAATATGTTAACGTCCAAAACCCATCAATTGTACTTACAGAGGGAGGAACGGTACATTCCATCAGGTCCACTTAGGAATGCCGAGGCATGCCCAGGGCATTTGAAAATGTTTGTTGACCTCCTGCCTCCCGGGAAACCCTCAAACGGCAAGAAAACTGTAATGTATTTCCGCCCTTCTACGTAGAGTTCAATTACATTCCAGATTGATCGTTAAACACCTGAGGTTGAACTTCTTTTTTCAATTCATCTGTTAAAAACTTTAGTTTTATTTACAATACTCAAAAAACGAAACCAAAAAGCGACGTTTTTTACTTCGCTTGCGTTAAATGTTTAATTAATTGCAAAAATACTTGAATAAAAGTCATACGTCACCCATGCAACGTACGATTTTCGTAGAATAAGACATATTCGTAGAATAATATAAGTAATAATTTAACGAACAGCCGTTGACTTACGAGAACTAATTAAAAAAGTCAACAACATCAATGAGTATTGACCCGAAGAAGAATGTAGGCTTCCACGGTCGTTTTCACACGATGTTAAATTCCTGACTTCTGGGTAGGACCGCGTAATACTGTCGAAGATTTCCGCCGACGTTTCGGAGACATTGCAGTACTCCATCTATGGAGTACTCCAGATGGAGTACTGCAATGTCTCCGAAACGTCGGCGGAAATCTTCGACAGTATTACGCGGTCCTACCCAGAAGTCAGGAATTTAACATCGAGTATTGACCCGGTATATTTCCATGGACGTCAAAATGGATTTGAGCACGGGGGGTACAAATCCGGGGGGTACAAATCCGGGGTCAGACTTAAGAATCTGACCACGGGGGGTACAAATCCGGGGGGTACAAATCCGGGGTAGGACTTTAAGATTTGGCCACGGGGGGTACAAATCCGGGGGGTACAAATCCGGGGTTGGACTTAAGAAGCCATGTTTAATTGGATTTATATCAATTACGCAACTGTTCAGCCAACCGTGAGATGTCAGTTGATCAAAATACATAATAATTTATCCGTCCTAAAAGTTCGCGGCCGGATTTGTACCCCCCGTCCTGTGACGTCAAAATGACGTAGGCGTTTTTTGTGGGGGGTACAAATCCGGGGGTACAGTTCCGGCGACCCTTCTTTAGTTTTTTTGTCTTTTTTCAACATACAGCTGTGTCTATACATACATTTATATGTAGTCTTTACAGAGAGAACATTTAGGAAAAAAACATATTTTTTCAAAAGATATGTTTTAATCATACTGTCCGGAAAACAGCTTTTTTAAGTTCTCTAAATCGTTCGCTTAATATCAAAATTTGTTTATGTTACGTTTGAAAGGTTGAACGATTTCTTAACTTGTGTTTGTAAACAACTAACGATGTGTAAATGACGATGACTATTTTGGATAACCTCAAAATTATGTAGTCTGATTTTTTAACGATTAATGGTTATTTATACATAATGATGAAAATAGTTGTTCATCACACGTAGCAAAAGTGTCTCCTTGGTAGTCGATCTCATTTACCAATTATTACAATCGTAATTTGGTAAATTACGATCTCGTACCAAAAAGTGCCACTTTCGCTCCTAGTGATGAAAACTACTATTTTTTTTGTCTTGTCACGGCCGAACTGGCCGGCAATATGAACAACGTCTTAGTTTGTAGTCGAGATGAATTATGGCTAGGGCCTACTATTTTAAATGTGGCAGCCAAGCTACTATTTTAAATCACATGACAGATACAATTTAACCTTTCTTTAGAATTGAAATCTGTGATTTTGAGCCCAAAACAACAAATAAAATCGTCAGTAAATTTAAACAAATATTTAACCCCCTAATCTACAGTATTATTATCTCAGAAAAGTCAAACAAAAACAGGAAACTTAAAATGAATATAAAATTATCTATGTGTATTATTGAATGCTTTACGTATCTAAACAATTACTAAATTATTGAATCAGGGCGAAAACATAAGATAAATGGAGTTAACTATTACAACTAAAATGAATTAAGTGAAATAATTAAATAGAGGATATTTATAACCATTAATTAATTAATCATCAGGTTTAGGACCGAGCCTCGAGTCATAAAAGTATAGGCTACGCTAAAACAAACACTAATTTTAGTTAACAGTTTTCAATGGTCATCAGCGTTAATAATTTGTGTCATTCAAAATAATTTTTAAAATAAAAAAATTATATAAACTTAAATGTCTCCAACTAAATAAATTGTATTATATCAAATTTATTAATCAGAATTATGAGGCGTTATGATGAAAATGAAGGGGGCGGTCTACCTTAAGTTCTGAGTGCTAAAACAGGGTTTTGTATCTTATTCATTGATCGCTGGATTTTCATATGATTTCCAATATTTTGGTGTCATTTTAAAAAGGATATTTTTTTGTAGGTCACTAAATTTTTAGGTTTTTCCCGTTTATTTACAGGAATTGTGTAAATCTTTCAAAAAAAAGGCAGTAAGTCTCATAACTAACGACAGAAACGCGTTATGGAAAAATAAAAAATGTAGAGCCCTATAAAATATTCTGAAGAACGTGAACCCACTCTCATTTTTATTAAATCTTAAAAAAATAAAGCTATTGTCGAGCAGATACGAAACGTCTGCAAGCGTACTTCAGCGCGCTTTAGCCCTATCTTCACAATGTTATTTCGCTCTGTGACGCAGATTTTGCTGTCAAGGTAGACGTGGTTCTTAAGTGAGAAAATCTATTTATGGCCAATGAACGTATTAAGTACGAGTTAGTTCCTTTTTCGCTCTTCTATTTTTTGCAAGAAACCAACTGTATTGAGAAAAAGCAAAAGCCGTAAACAACTCCAAACATCAGTAACCTCGAAAGTTATGAGCAATAAATCAAATTGTAAACAAACCTTAGTGCGGTCAATCAACTAAGTGCCAGGAAGTGTTTAATGCAGGTAAGTTATGCAATGTGAACTGGTGCATGAGGAAAACGTGCAAGGAAGTCAGACAGGAAGAATGGATTAATTAAAAGGGCCATACACCTATAAATATCATATTACTCTTAATTCATAGTTGATTTATTATCAGCGTTTTTCCTCAGACTAATCGTCGATTTAGTAGTCGGCATATTCTTTTCCTCAGACGTTGTTAAGTAAGCTCTGTTATGACTAGAGCAAGTTTTTGCTCCTCTGAATCATTTGAGTAGGCTTATCACAGCGGAACAGTTTTTGTTACCCATTTCTTCTTCATATAAGAATGGTAGAGTAAATCACTTGAGCATGACGATTTCTACCTACAATACCAAAACAAATCGTTGATCATTAATGAAAGTTTTAAACAAAAGTTTTTCCGATCCCAGTACTGTATATAATCTACAATTCTGTATAGGTACAATTCACATTTGTCTTATCGCGTACTAACTAGAGTTGGCATATATGACGACAAATAGTTTTTCTGGGTCTTCAGTTGAGTCTTTATTATCGCTATTTGTAAAGTACCGAAAATAGAGGGTTAAACATTACTCTTTAAACATGTTTAAGTAATACAAAGAGCATTGAAATCAATACCAGAAACTGGAATGGACAACACAATCCATTCAGTGAACTTTGTCCCAGGAATCTGAAGTTATCATATTTTTCTCCTGCTTGGAATAACCACAAATGGTGCCGTCTCCGTCTGCATGATTTAGAATCTCCAACAAAGATACCTTGTTCTGAGTTCTGAGTTCTGACCTCCAACACACACAACTCGTGTGACCTCCCTGAGGTAGAAACCTGCTACACAGGCGAAATGTGGCATCAAGGCCTTCGATGAGTTGTGCGATTTGCCTAACAGGCGATGAAGGCGCACCTTACAATTTAAAGGCACTGTAAGAACATTGTAAGTTTTTTTATGGGATTAGTGGCATTGGTGCTCTATCACAAACCCTCTTACAAAATTTACACACAGTAGACTCCCTCTTGTCCGGTCACCTCTGGACCGAGGCCTGTCCGGATAACAGGTTTTCCGGTTCATCCGATGTTCCCAAAAACTAGCTAAATTGTGACGTCTCGCATAATGGTGATGGAAAATACCCCCGTTGCACCCGACCTGCATACTCAGCGAATTTCGAATGCAAAACAACATATTTCAATCCAGCATAGCGAGATTCAACATGTTTTGGTAAGCACCATAAGATTAACATGGGGATGAGTATACAGGTCTGCTGCTACAGGTATATTAAAACTGGATGGTTTTAATTCAATATTTAGTAGATCTGAACTAAAAGAAGCTATTTACCAAGTTTTATCAAGATATGTTGAGAAATAACTGAGATAGAGAATTTTACTTATTTCCCATAAGGTTAACATTGGGACAACGTACTGTGTTTACCACTTTCAATATCTCGGTAACCAATGGACATAGAGCAGTGATTCAAGATACCAAATTATTTGTTTTTTTAGCTGAATTCAATGGTGTCAACAAAAATGCAACAAATTTTATTTTTCTATATAAAAAAATCAAAAAACCCATTTTTGGGGGGGTTTATCCCCCTTTACCTCCCCTTCCGATGGTCCGATTGGGCTGGTTCACGAACTCGTCCGAATAATTACTACTTTACACGCCTGTGCCAAATTTCATTCCGATCGGACCATTTTTGCGAGCGCTATCGTGCTTACAGACACACACACACACACACACATCTTCTATATTATTAATTCTGTAAGCGATTTTTTTCAGTCAAAATTGTGAGAGTTTGACAGCTCGCAGGATGATGGGAGAGGGCTCAAATAAAAGGTCTTGGTCCCAGGGGGTCGGGAAAAATATCAGATTATGTCCAAATCTACCAGAAAATGAGAAATAACGAAATATATCTTCCATTTAAAATGCATTGGGATTGTAAAACGTCTGCTTTGTTTACATTAAACATGTGGTGCTAATGCTTGATTCAAAGCCATATGGTAGATGTTGACATGTGGGATTTTTTCAAAATGCAGCTAACTATGCACGTTCAATGTACTATAACAAACAAATTTTAAATTTAAGATTTCTGATTTTATAACAATTAATGGTTTGATTTTTTTATAATTTAAAATTATAAAAAGTTAAGTACCTTTGTTTAGTTTATCTTATAACGATGCAGATTTAATACCAAATGATCTAGCTATCTCTATATTATTATATAATAACGTAAGGGACATTTTTGTGCCGAAATTGTGGGCGTTTGGAAGGTCGCAGGATGATGGGAGGGGGCTGAAATTGAAGGTTTCCATCCCAGGCACTCGGGGAAAATACTGAAATTGCATAAATGAGAAATAACGTAAAGTACCTGTCATTTAAAAACCATTGGGATGTAAAAAGGTCTGCTTTGTTTACTTAAAACCAAATGCTAGATATAATCAAAATTTTGTGGATCCAAAAGCCTATTTTCTGAGAAGGTATTTTGTACTATAGTAAAGAAGGATTATGCTTAGGGGCTATTAGCCCCTTCAAGCCTCTAGTATATATATATATGTATATATATCTATAAATTTGAACGAATGGTGTTTTTTGCTTCTGGGGGCCCCAAAACGAAAAGTTATCATGGTCTCGGGCTTAGGTCTTACCATGAGACCTACGGTAATAGCTTCTTCCCAATAGGGGAAATTCGCTAAAAGTAACAACGAAATCATAAACATCAATTGGGGTATATCTACTGTGAACCCAACTGCACAACACTCCATGAAATATGGCTTTGTATCTTTAACAAACAACCATTACAATTTCTGACGAATGTCATATATTATTTCTTGAATCACTCCCACGAGAATCGTCGATACAAAACCGTCCATTTCCTTTTGATCAAATGCAGCTGAGTTGATGTATTGATAAAAAGCTTCCGGTTAAAAGTACATTATTTCCGCGCAGCGCAATCCGGGTAAACCAGCTGGGTTAAACCGATGGCTGGTTAAAAGGTGTCAGGATTAAGAGGGTGTCTACTGCATATTAAATAATTAAAAACGTGGCATTTTTTATTTCAGTTTTGTCGATTTGATAATCAGTTCATAACTAAAATTTATTTTATGAAAAACATCATTCAATGAATTTTCATTATTTTGACGATTTTAAATATCCTTCAATATTTTCCAAACCCCTATAATATTCCAACCCGCATTTTTTAAACACTCAAGCTTCAATATGTTCCACACTATAGCTATCTTTTAATTACAATAATTAAGCCTAACTCTGAGAAAATGTGGAAATAATTTTCCCTTAGCTCAGCTATTTAATTAGTTTAGTTGTAGTAATTTTAATACACTATGAGCAATCATTTCAATTACAGTAGTTATTTGAAGTTTTAGCGAATTTCCCCTATAGGGAAGAATACCGGAAGAATTACCGTAGGTCTCATGGTAAGACCTAAGCCCCAGACCATGATAACTTTTCGTTTTGCAACCCCCAGAAGCAAAATACACCATTCGTTCGAATTTTTAGATATATATATATATCTATATATATATATATATATATATATATACAGGGTGAGTCTCTACTGACTACATTAATTTTAACAGTTGATTCTACTTATCAAATGGAACACAAAAATGTATATAACCCCTTATCTGACTTGAACCGTTTAGGTGCAATGGCGTATTTTGTGATTTTTTAAAATTACATGACTTTGTACTATTAGTTCAACGGTAAAAACCAAAACAATGTATTTATGAGATATAAACTATTATCATTGGAAAGAGAATCAAATTCCCTTGAAATTAAACATAGTACCAAAGTAATAACTCCTTATGAAACGTTTATAAAATAACATTAAAGTTGAAAATTGTAGTTTTCAGAATTTTTCCTTTAAACTTCAAGGCTCAATTAAAGCAGTTAAATTTGCCGTTTTCTTATGTCCAATTACATAAAAAACTTCCTTATTTATTTATGTTTAAAATGATGTAAAACTATTAAGCGGTCATAAGGGGAGAAATTTGAGAATTTCTTTAAAATGTTGTTAAGGTACATTATCAGGATTGTCATCATCACTCGGTATTAGCTCTAAACACCAAATTTATTACTGTTTATTTGTCTCTTATTTCTTTACCAGCTGAATCTGTTGACTAAATCAGCTGACTGGGATTAAAAATAGTAATAATCAGCTGATTTTTAATTGTTTTATTGTGAAACTGTTTACTCATGTTCTTTTCAATTGTACACTACAAGTGAAACTTAACTGATGCCGTTATCATTATATCATTGTTGTTTCGAGTTGTTATGTCGTTTACAAATGAAGAGTAGGTGGATATTATTGTGGTTTACGGATTCTGTGACTATAATGTAGCGGATTGCCGTCGCGAGTACCGTCGCCGCCGCGCCACTATCCAAACAGAAGGCTTCTGAATGAACGCAGGGGTCGTAAGTGTAAAAAATGTTGGGGTTTCATAAGAACGTTGTTAGAGTACATCATTATGATTCATCGCATTGGTTCTAAACACCAGATAAATTGCAGTATATCAGTACTTTCTTTAACAGCTGAATCTGTCAACTAAATTAGTAGATTGGGGATTCCAATAATTGTGAACAGCAGATGTTATATGAAAAATAAACACATCACTTATAATTTAAATATACTGTTTATATCTCATCCGTCAACCGGTTTTATCATTTTAGGAGATTTTCAAAGTATCCACCGTTTACCCTGGTACACATGCAAAATATCTTCCTGAATTCCCTCACAGACGCCTTCAAGTTCAGTTCATCAAGTAGAAGTTCACAAGCTGTCAAAATCCTGTTCCTTAACTCTTCTACATTTCGAACTGGTATGCGAAAAACTTATAATGAGGTGCCCCCAAACATAGTAGTCAAGGGGTATGAGGTCTGGAGACCACGGAGATCAAGCGATTGTTCCTCATCTTCCAATCCACATGTCTAATGTATCACTGACGTGCTGACGGACATCAACACTGAAGTGTGGGAGTGCTTCGTCTCCTTGGAAGATAATGCGCTGACGAAAATCCAAGTATTCAAGGAGCAACGGTGATGTTTCAGCAAGTAAGTCCAGGTACTAAATGCCATTTAAGGCTGTTCGAATGTCCTATGAGCCAGCTTACAAAGAGTCCGATCCAGACGTTTAATTTAAACCTTACATGATTAGAAGATTAGTTTACCAGGATCAGCGATGAACATTAACAAAGGTGCGTCCATTGAGAAGGCTTCTGTTTGGATAGCGGCGGCGACGGTTCTTGCGACGGCATTCTACTGCATTATAGTCACAGAACCCGTAAACCACAATAATGTCCAGCTATTCTTCATTTGTAAACGACATGACAACTCGAAACAACGATATCTATCATTAATGGCATCAGTGACGTTTTAGTTGTAGTGAACATTTGAAAAGAACATGAATAAACAGTTTTACAATAAAACAATTCAAAATCAGCTGATTATTACTATTTTTATTCCCAGACAGCTGATTTAGTCAACAGATTCAGCTGGTAAAGAAATAAGAGACAAATAAACAGTAATAAATTTGGAGTTTAGAACCAATACCGAGTGATGATGACAATCCTGATAATGTACCTTAACAACATTTTAAAGAAATTCTCAAATTTCTCCCCTTATGACCGCTTAATAGTTTTGCATCATTTTAAACATAAATAAATAAGGAAGTTTTTTATGTAATTGGACATAAGAAAACGGCAAATTTAACTGCTTTAATTGAGCCTTGAAGTTTAAAGGAAAAATTCTGAAAACTACAATTTTCAACTTTAATGTTATTTTATAAACGTTTCATAAGGAGTTATTACTTTGGTACTATGTTTAATTTCAAGGGAATTTGATTCTCTTTCCAATGATAATAGTTTATATCTCATAAATACATTGTTTTGGTTTTTACCGTTGAACTAATAGTACAAAGTCATGTAATTTTAAAAAATCACAAAATACGCCATTGCACCTAAACGGTTCAAGTCAGATAAAGGGTTATATACATTTTTGTGTTCCATTTGATAAGTAGAACCAACTGTTAAAATTAATGTAGTCAGTAGAGACTCACCCATATATATATATGTGTGTGTGTGTGTGTGTGTGTGTGTGTGTGTGTCTGTTAGCACGATAGCGGCCGTAAAAATGGTCCGATCTTGATGAAATTTGGTACAGACATGTGAAGTGGTAAGCCATTGGACGAGTTCGTGAACCAGCCCGATCGGACCACCGGAAGGAGGGGTAAAGGGGGATAAACCCCCTCAAAAATGGGTTTTTGAGCTTTTTACATAGAAAAATAAAATTTATCATATTTTTGTTGGCACCATTGAATTCAGCTTAAAAAACAAACAATTTAGTAATTTGAATCACTGCTCTATGTCCATTGGTTACCTAAATATTGAAAGTGGTAAACACGGTACGTTGTCCCAATGTTAACCTTATGGGAAATAAGTAAAATTCTATATCTCGTTTATTTCTCAACATATCTTGATAAAACTTGGTAAGTGGCTTCTTCTAGTTCAGATCTACTAAATATTGAATTAAAACCAACCAGTTTAAACATACCTGTAGCAGCAAACCTGCATACTCATTCCCAATGTTAATCTTATGGAGCCTACAAAAACATGTCAAATCTTGCTATGTTAGATTAAAATATATTGTTTTGCATTTGAAATTCGCTGAGTGTGCAGGTCTGCTGCAACGGGGGTATTTTTAATTCAATTTGTTCGTCCGAACGTTTTACAAAAGCGCGTTAGCACTAGACTGACACTCATTGTAGAGAATATCTTTGACGAAAAGGGCTCACACTATTACTTTAAATAATATTCTCAAGGGAACCAGTTACATAACTGGTCGTTTCATCTACATTTTAACACAATTTTTACCTGCCCATAAATAATTGTCGACGGTTAGTTGAAGTACAAGGTATTTCCCAGTTGAAAATGGAAACAAATCTTGACGTTTACAATACCGGAAACATATCCTGCAGCAAGGACGAAAATTAATCTTTCCAATTAGAGGAAGCATGTTAACACCTCGACTGAGGCTAAATCTTTACCAATAATCTAACAGTGCTTGTTCAAACCCGGAAACGGGTCCACGAATTACGTCTTTACGTAACACGCTTTGAATTCACAAGCCTTGTGGGAGTTAGGTTACTTGAATATAATGATATTATTCTCATCTAATCTACAGACAGACCTTGGGAAGGAACAGCTGATCAGACGATGCAGATTGTAGCGGGTATTTACGATCGTCTGGAACGTCCTACTTCAATTTTCCATTTACGTCATTCTGGAGACCAGTTTCTGCTCTGATTCGGGGGGGAATTAAAAGCGATCGAGCTGGTTTGGAAATGTAAAAAAGTAGTAAAGTATTAGTTAGGGAACGGAACAGGAATGTGTTTCTTGGTCAGGAATTTTGTAGGTGGATAATTTATTAGGCAGTGTAGCACATAATTTCGAGGGGAGGATATGACATTTCCGACAATATGTACCTTAAAAGATTGGTCCTACCCTCTGGTAAAGGATTACGAGAAAAAGGGTACTGGGGGTGAAAACCTAGGGACCTGGATAAAAGCAGCGACCACTTAATAAAAATTACAGTAGGCCTACAATAGTATATTCCGTTGCTAACCCGTTAAGTACCGTTTCACCGTGCGAGCACGATAGTTCCCGTGCGAGCCGCTAAGCGAGTGCGGGATTTTCATGCTAGTACGGTAAAAGTTACGGGTGTGTGACGTACGATACTTTACATCATACTACTCAGGAAAACATATATTAGTGAATTTCCTTAAAGAAATAAGCTATTACGGTAGTACTCATGGTAAGACCTAAGTCCGAGACCATCTTAACTTTTCATTTTGGGGTCCCCAGAAGCAAAAATACCATTCGTTCGATTTATATATATATGTATATATATGTGTGTGTGTGTGTGTGTGTGTGTGTGTGTGTGTGTGTGTGTGTGTGTGTGTGTGTGTGTGTGTGTGTGTGTTAACACGATAGCGGCCGTAAATATGGTCCGATCTTAATGAAATTAGGAACAGTCGTGTAAAGTGGTAATCACTCGGACGAGTTCGTGAACCAGCCCGATCGGATCACCAGAAGGGGGGGGGGTAAAAGGGGATAAACCCCCCAAAAATGGGTTTTTTGAATTTTACACATATAAAAATACAATTTATCAAATTTTTGTTGGCACCATTGAATTCAGCTCAAAAAAACAAACATTAGTATTTTGAATCACTGCTCTATGTCCATTGGTTACCAAGATATTGAAAGTGGTAAAGTACGTTGTCTCAATGTTAACCTTATGGGAAATAAGTAAAATTCTATATCTCGCTTATTTCTCAACATAACTTGATAAGACTTGGTAAATGGCTTCTTCTAGTTCAGATCTACTAAATATTGAATTAAAACCAACCATTTTAAACATACCTGTAGCAGCAAACCTGCATACTCATTCCCCATGTTATTCTTATGGAGCTTACAAAAACATGTCAAATCCCGCTATGTTGGATTAAAATATGTTGTTTTGCATTTGAAATTCGCTGAGTATGCAGGTCTGCTGCAACGGGTGTATTTAATCATAACGTATTCATTGCATAATCTATTATTACTTTTCTCAATTCTTCAAACGTAGCCTCTACACACAAACACAAACAAACATACACAAACAAACATTTTACTACTGCCACCAGTGCTCCCAATACATTCCTCTGAAGTAGCCATTAAACATGCACTGTGCACTGCAGGTAAATTTAACGAGCAGTGATCACCAAAGAGTAACTTTCCAGCCAAGAGTAAGACACAGAAAACAGATGTTTCTGTGTAAAATGAAAAAGCACAAACCAAACTTATAGTACAAACCATTTGTACTACACTCTGTGGTCGCCGGGTAAAAGGTACCGAGGTGGCTGGGGGATATTGAATATCGCCTTGCAGAACATTCCCACTCCTCTATTACTTTTAGCTAAATCTCGTTCTAGAGCCATTGTATCATATGGCGTGGGACCCCAGGCACGTGTAGGCCTATATGCAGCCTTAGCTTAAATCCGACCCTGTCACTGGTTGCCTCCGATGTTGTATGCATGACCCTCGGTTAAAACTTGAAATCAAACCGGTAGACTCATGATCGTTAAAATGTAATAAAACGCGAGGGCTCACGTTCTTGTAACTTTTTGAAGAGTCAACGTAAGACCTGGCGAATGGCTTCAATGATTCTTCAGGTATCTACTCTGTCTGAGCCGAATTTTTATCTATTTATATCTATTTTTATCTATTATATTTTTATTATTTATTTTATTTCTGAGGGAGAAATACCTCCCTCACTTAATAAACATCCTGTGACCCTCTAAGAGGGAACATTGACATTGACATTGACCTGCCTTACACTTCACTTCACTTCCGGGATTCGAGGGATGGAAACTCAAGTTGGTATGTGAGTAAGCAATTAATTAAGTACAGTAAGTTAGTAAATGGTAAGTAAGTGAATGTAAAGGTATCCTGTAGGGGAAGGTCAATGGTAATGTTTTGACGTCCGATGCAAGTCATCAGTCTGATGGTCCGGTCTGCAGTGACTCTCTAAGATTCTGATGAGTTTATCAAAGATTCATCAGCTTACCGAACCATCACGGATACGGATGTCCTCTCCGAATCAAAACAACTTAAACGTTTTCAAATACCGAATTTACTTTTTACAATGCTCTTTCTCACTTATCCTAATAATACCAGAAATATCCTATACTCTTATGTGAGCAATGTTATCTTGCGTACTTGCTTGGTTGTTTGTTTGCACAATTATCTCAAAAACTGTTCCGAGGATTTGCTTCAAAGGTTTGAAATAAGTAACTTTTTACTCAAAAACGTGTTCTATGGAGACCACTTGGCCAGAGAAAATCTAATAAAGTAATAAAATTAATTTAAAAGTTGTAAAATTTTAACAATGGCCTTATGAGTTGCCAATGTTGCCATGACAGCAACGAAATAAGCGAGGAAAGTTTAAATAAATAAAGTAATCGTAACAGCTGTTTGCAAACTATAGCCATGTAGGGAGAATACTGCGTGTGGGATAAAGATTGCTTAGAGTAATAAAAATATTTTTATTTTTATTTATCAATTTTATGACGCTGAAATATTTGATAGTGATTGGAAAATTACTATTAAATAGGTACGTTTCTGTTGAGGCTCGATCCACCAAGTACTTTATTCACAAATCCCTGTTTTGCTTTTATGCATTTAAAGTAGACTTTAAATTGTTCCTCCAAGCAGCAGTATGCTGCATAATATGTATGATGGTTAATAAACCAACATACACGCACCGACTGCTTATTAGCAAAGCGTTGTTTACTACATTCACCTACATAAAAACCACATTGCTTATTCATTAAACGCCCCTCAGTTTAAAATGAGATGAGAAAACGTGTTCTATGTACGTGAATCTGGTCCACTTTACGTTGATCACCTTCAGAGAGGAAAAACCACGTTTTTGTGCCTTCATTAGCGAGTTGGTAGGCGTGACAATGTAGGATTAGAAGCTTTGTTCCTATGTAGAAGGGGACTTTGTTCCCAGCTTTAGAAGAGAACATGTAGTGCAGTATAATTAAGTGAAAAAATAGGTGGAGGTAGAAATAATTGGAACAAAAATGATTCTTGTTGTAAATGGTAGGTATTATGCTCCTAATTGACATATTGAACATATTTACAGTAAAGTCGCGGGAAACCCGTCAAAATCCCGTTTAAAAATGGAGGCTTTTACCACCATAATAAATTCTTGGAAATAGTCTCTTGAACTATTTTTTTTTTTTTTTTTCAAATTCAAAATCATTTTATTTCCGATACATATACAGCTTGTTACAAACATGAAGCGTAATAAACTTAAAAATAAAATGGTACAGTAACAAGTATATTTTATTTGTTCATTTTCCTAGGGAAATGTACCCACATGGGCCAAAGCCTGTGAGTGGGTACGAGTCGAGCCTGTGAGTGGGGTGGGTCTATTGTTGGGTAATTAGTTCTCAATTTTGACAGGGTACTTATTTATCTTATTTGAAAGTGGATATATAACATAAAATTCAAAGCACGGAATGTCAATAAGAAATGTATAGGCTGAATTTTTATTTGAACACAAACGAATCGAGATTTTTTTTAACGCATTTCAGCATTGAGTTCAGGGTAAAAATCTAGACTATAATGATGTGTCACAAAAAACACCATCTAAACATTTGAAAAAAAATGTATATCCAATATGGCTGATCCGAGATGGCGGCCAAAAATGAGCACCCTGTCAAAATTAAAAACCAATCACCCAACAATAGTTGATAGTGGTCCAAAGTCAATATCTTGAGAAAAAAAACATTGATGAAAAATACAGTCATGAGACTAATTTCAATAATTTTTAATGTGGAAAAAGTTGCCATTTTTAACGTGATTTTGAGGGGTTTCCCGTGACTTTACGGATGTATATTTTTAATATGTCAATTAGGGCCATAATGCCTACCATTTACAACAAGAATTCTAGCTGTGAAATCGTAGAAGGATGCCTGTAATGGCGGATTTAGACAGGTGGAATTGGCGGGCCAGTTATAGATAGGAGAGTCACACTGAACGATTAACCGGTCGAGTAGGTTATTCTTATAACTCGCCCACTTTTTAACCGATCCGATTACAATGATTACACTGTTCAAATAAAAAGGGCAAGTAGCAAATCTCTCGTCTAACTCGACTGCCAACTCGACCCGTATGAATCCGCTTTAAGATTGGTCAAGAATAAAAAGCCATTCGTGATTTTGAACAGGTTTTTTACAACCCTCCTCCCCCCCCTTTATTTTATTGTCATCTAGCAACAACTCACAATGATTAAAGAACTTTTAACCTTAGAAAGATATCATGAACTAGAGGCTTGAAGGGGCTAATAGCCCCTAAGCATAATCCTTTACTATTAGTACAAAATACCTTCTTAGTTTATAGGCTTTTGGATCCACAAAATTATGAATATATCTAGAATTGGTTTTAAGTAAACAAAGCAGACCTTTTTACATCACAATGGTTTTTAAATTACAGCGATTTTACGTTATTTCTCATTTTATAGTAAACTTAAATAAATTTCAGTATTTTCCCCGAGTCCTTGTGAAGGAGACCTTCGATTTCAGCCCCCTCCCATCATCCTGCGACCTTCCAAACGCCCACAATTTCGGCGCAAAAATTTCCCTTACGTAATTATATATAGATCATTTGGTATTAAATCTGCATCATTATAACATAAACTAAACAAACGTACTTAATTTTTTTGTAATTTTAAACTATGAAAAAAACTCAAACCCTTAATTATTATAAAATCAGAAAATCTTAAATTTAAAATATTTTTTTGTACTACATTGAACGTGCATAGTTAGCTGCATTTTGAGATAAATCCCACATGTCAACATATACCTTATGGCTTTGAATCAAGCATTAGCACCACATGTTTAATATAAACAAAGCAGACGTTTTACAATCCCAATGCAATTTAAATGGAAGATATTTTTCGTTATTTCTCAATTTCTGGTAGATTGGACATAATCTGATATTTTTCCCGACCCCCTGGGACCAACACCTTTAATTTGAGCCCTCTCCCATCATCCTGCGAGCTGTCAAACTCTCAAATTTTTGATTTAAAAAAATCTCTTACAGAATTAGTAATATAGACCTAATTGAAGGCTTGAAGGGGAGTAGTGGGCACTTGGGGCTGCTGGCCCAATCAAACTTTGACAGGCAGTCAATTTTTTGACAGCTACTTCCGGTCACGTGACCGGAAGTGACGTCATCAGCTGTGACGTAGCTGTGACGTGTTGTTGGTGGGTATTTAAAGTTTAAATGCCCTGCTGTGCTGGGTATTTAAATTTTAAATGTCCGGAAGTGGGTCAAGGTCGGTTGGGGATGTTTTTAAAAAATATCTTGCATTTTCGGAAAATCCGAAAATGCAAGATATTTTCTTTTTTTATTTATTTGTTTTTTTTACAAAAGTATTATTTTACAAGTTAGTAAAGTTTGCTCCCAAATTTGAAAAGTAAGTTGTTGTCGGTGCTGAAATTTCTTGTTTATTTTCATTCTTCTTGTTGTTGTAAGTTGGCAAAAACACATTTTTTTCGTTTTGATTGTTTGTTGCATAAAGTTCTAAAGATAAACCAAACCCAGTGGTTATAAGTTGTTTTAGTTCTTCACTAAAAATTTCCAAATCCTTGTAGGTTGTAAGATTGATAGTGTTGTAGTGAATCCCGCGAATGTTGAGAGACATGACTAGAGTTGTTTACTCGACGAGAGGTGTAGCAGGAATGACTATTGCAAAGCCGGTGCTGCAGGTACCTCCGATGGTAGTGGGGGTAGTGGTGGGGGTAATGGCAGGTGTTTGTTTAATCACTTTGAATTTAATCGTTGCCACAATAGACCGAGTCGATGTTGCAATTCTTCTAGTTTATCCAACCGGTTCTTTTGATATGTTTTGCAACTACATTTACAATAGCTGAAAGAATTACATTTTGTACAAGCTTTTCCGTCAACTTGATCTTCAGGTATTCTAAAACATTTTTCTTTGCAACAATAAGTTATAAGTGTTAGATTATTTCTTTTGGATGACATGTTGGTTGTAGCTTGTCTTAAACAGAACTGAGCCTCTCAACGTTAAAGTTTCGTATTTATGTAAAGTATTCGAATAAAACCATCGAATAAAATAATCGAATAATACTATCGAATAAAATAATCGAATAATACTATCGATTAAAAGTTCAAGGTCATCCGTTTGAGGTTTTAAAAAAATACAACATATCAGTATATAAAAACATATACTGATATGTTGTTGTTTTTTATCTTTTTATTTAAAACATTTTTTTTTACAATGTTATTTTTGTGCGATGTGCAGAGTTAGTTCCGTAGAGTTGTTTCCGCTCATTCCGTGTGACACCAAATATAATGATCCTGGTTGAATTTCCCGCAGATCTTCATTTTGCAGCAACTGGACGAATCGTTTTGGAAGATATACTTGAAACTTTGGTTCATCACCCGGTGTATATGGTGCATCGGATAAAGATGCGACGACTGCGTCTCCATGCGTTGTATCAATTTTCTTCATTTCATGAACAATATAATGTTTCTGTTCTTTTAATTCTGAACATTTCTTGATAATTAGAGTATTTGATTTTGAATGCAAGTTGAATTGTTCAACTAAACATTGGAGAAACTGTTGTGATGCCATCCTTCACAGGAGATGTTGTCTGTTCGGAGTATGGAGTTAGACTGATACTCGGGGTGTGTTGCCTCTTCGTTTATATAACCTTCGGAACCCCCACTACATTCTTCCGTTTGTTGTTGTAAGTAAGCAGCCAAGTGATACGCGTTTTGTAATGCGCATTGAGATTGGTTGTGTTTCGGATTTATTGTAGAAACACAAATATTTCTAGCATCAAAGTGAAATGTTTTGTCCACTTTTATGTTTAAAACTTCTTTGTTTGTGTACTGTCGTATCCAATTCTTTTTTTCCAATCCTCTGGTATATATGTGTGTAAATTGTTTGCAAAAATGAAACATAATTTTGTGTACATTGTTGTACGGTAGGAAACCTTCATACCAATGGATATGATGAAAATTATTTGTTAGCCATCTGTTTGTTATTTTAGCTTTTGACTTTAGTTCATGGACAGAACACGGTGCTTCAAATAAAAACGGGTATGCTACTTGTGTAAGCAAATCCAAAATTACCAATTCTTTTATGATAAATCTATCATCGTTTCCGCGAAATGCTTGAAATTCAATTACACAAGGTTTTGCTGCCATTTCTTCATCCTGTCTGCTCATCACGGTGTCTGCTGATCAACCGTTTTCCACACCACGGTAGGTTAGATATATATATATATATATATATATATATATAAACCAGGCCGTACAGTTGTAGGCGCGTTGGTGTATGTTTAACGTGGGCACCATCCCCAGTAGGCCTACCCCACGGTTTATTCTTTTGTTAAATTACATTGTAGTTTTAACCTAGCAAAGTTTCTTCTTCTGTATTATTGTTGTTGGTGGTTTCTTCTTCTGTACTGTTGTTGTTGTTGTTGGTTTCTTCTTCTGTAGCCTCCGTTGCAACTTCGGTAAAAGGTTCAAAGTTTCTTAACTGCCTCCACATTTCCACTTCGTGAGGTATTCTATTAAAGATGGATGTATCTATTGGTCCGTATTGTAAAGTGCTTTCTGGTTGTTTTTCGCATGCATCTACCAGATATTCCTTAATAACAGAGCTTGAAAATACTGATTGTTTCATATACCTGGTAATAGGTGATGTTGCATAGTTTAAAATGTAAAATTCTTCACGTGTTAGAAGAATTTTATTTTCAAATTGTGTCGAGTCTCTAATTCTTACTTGTTGTTGACCACGATGTTTAATAATGTCAATTTCATTGTCACAATCCAAAAGTCGAATGTTAGTTTTTCTTCCAAAGAAACTGTTGGCTAAATAACATTCAATAAGATGTAGATGTTTTAAAAAGGAATCCCAAGCATTTTCTGAAAATAAAACCATCTTTGTTCCATGGCTTAGTATTACTGCGGGAGAGTAGTCTAATGATTTTACCAATCCTATCGACACACTTTTACTCATGCAAGATGAAATAGGATAAAAGATGCGAAGGAAAATTTCAGTTAAAATGTTTGGTGGAATATTTTCTTCAAGTTTTCTTTTCTTTCTTACGTTTGTTTTATTATTTTCCAACTTTTTATTTTGTTTTCCAAACTTTAAAAAGTCATCAATTTCCTTTACAATATTTTCTTCAAAATGTTTATCATCATTTTCCAATAAAGGTGCTGTTTCGGAAACGTCTTGTACAACTGATAAAGAACTCATTTTGTTTATAATGCTGTAGACGATGTTACCCATACAACTGTAGACAGTAAACTAAACAATTTTCGTTCCCGCTCCTGCTTTTATAACCGAGTGGTGGGGGGTATTTTTTTTTCCTTTTCATTTTACAAAACTGCTTTTACAATTCCTGTTAAAGGTGTATATGTAACAATTTTATCATGTAAAATTAAACAATAAGCAGATGTATCTTTGGGTACATTTTGTTCAAATTCCATTTCTATTTTTATATCTACACTGGAAGATTTTACAGATTCGTTTTGTTTTGAACAATCAACTACAACAATCGGATAGTTAGATTTAAATTGGTTTGGCGTTAATAAAGTTGTGTTTGTTTTTCCATAATATGAATTTTGGAATCTTGCGTACATATCGTACAAAACGCTAAACCTGTCTTTTGTAAAGTTTATGTTGAAGTTGTCGTATGGAAAGAATTGAGAGTTTAGAAACACCTTAAAATTTGTAAGTTTGCAATGATCAAATTCACCAGCATGTTTAGTTATTTCGTTTCTTCTTTTTGTTTGTAATCCAAATATTACATATCTTGCCTTTTCCAAATGAGTAGAAGTTTTTACAGTCCATGTATGACGTTGTGTTTCCGGTAAAACCGGATATTCATGAAACTCCCAACTTCTAAATGGTATTACGATATCACGATCTGATTTTAAAGTTCTTAATAATGAAATTCTATTCTGATCGTTTAACCGTACATGCGGTACTCTCCAAACAATTTTGTCTAATTGCATTTTCCATTCTAAAGTAGCTTCCGTTGTTCCATCAGTTGCTTGAATAATATCTTTGTCGTTTGATGATCTTAACAAAACTAATTCTTGTTTTACGTTTATTATTATTTTTCGGTAATCTTCGGCAAAGCCTAAAAGTATATCTTAAAGGAATGTAAAAGTCAAAATTGCCTGAAGTGTTTGGAGTGATTGTACTGGAATCGGGTGCTACCCATCCTGCGGCGGCCAGCATATTTTTTTCACTCGGTGTTAAAGATGCTAATCCTTTTAATGTACTTGTAATTCCCACCTTTTTTGTTGAATCTACTGTAACTCCGGAAATTTCATATCTTATTTCATCAAACAAATATGCCATGGGGTTATTTATGAACGGAACAGTACTTGCAGTGCTTCCATCTCTTTTTGTTACTCTTCCTTCGATATACAAATAACTTTCACATGGAAGTGTATAAATATCCTGTTGTTGTATGGGAATTCTAATTTCATCATTATTATTTAATTTTGATGAAGCGTAAGGGTTGTGCGTATGATATTCCTTTTCCCATAACGTTTCATCGAATGTCGGACCCTGCGCTATATCCAATATTTCCATTATTAATAAGTTTTAATCCAATTTCTTCTAGAAAACGAATGTTATCACTTGTTAATCCTTCTATAGCTGAAGTGCTACTGACTTGTTTACCAGTCAGCTCTTTCTTTTTAAATGATAACCCCATTGTTATACGGTTGATTTTATATGTATTCGTATAGTTATAGGTTCGTCTCTAAAATCAATATGATTTCCGTCTTGATCTAGTATGTTCACTACAATGTCTGAAATAAAACTGGTGTTTAACGGTAGGTACACCAAGTTTTGTGGCTTTTCCACAATTTTAAAACCCGGAGCGACCGTTGGATAGAATGTGTGCAATATATGAGTATTTTCACCATCTCTATAAGAACCATGTATAATATTACATGTAATATCTATACTGTTAACTTTCATTATTGTTACAGTTCTAGCACCTGAATGGTTAATATTAGGTTCTAAAATTTTTGTTGTTTTAGGAAATCCTAATAAACTACCAATTGAATGTTCTTTGCTAAAATCTATATAATATTTAGATTTAATTTCAGCTTTCATAGTATTGTTATTTCCTTTTATTGTTATATTATCTTTTCCCATATGATTTTGTATCGCTTCATTTATATCATCAATTTCATATGCTCCAGTGGGTAAACTAAATACTTGTATATCTGAATATTTGTTTGTATTTTTATCTTTTGTTTTGTAATAATGTATTTTGTCATTAACATTTTCAGTAACGTTGGGAATAGAATTATAAGTTGTTATATCTAATAATGCGGCTTCCCATAATTTATCTTTTTCCAAACGTAACGCAGGGAAAAGAACACTTCGCAAAGTAGATGAAGTTCCAGTTAATGATACTGTATAGGAAGACATCTTAAAGTTGACTAACGCTTTTTGTTAAAAAATCTAAACATAAATGTCCACAGATTACCGTATCATCAGGTTGCTCTCTTTTATAATTGTATAGTACATTTTTAGCTGTTTTAAAGTAATATTGTAGTTCTTTTGGTGGTGGGAGATTACCAAAACTATCAAAGTAGTAAATAGTTGATCCTAGTTTCTTATAACATACCCAATGAGTGCCTGATCCTTTACTATTATCTAAATTTACTATTCCGGTTTCATTTTTCCATATTTTAACAGGTAATGCATCTTTCATAAACACTCCTCTAAAAAATGGAATTTTTAAACAAGAAACATAAGTAATTAATTCTTTATCTGTTAATTCTTTATTTGGAATTAGTAATTGTTTTTTTCTGTTTAATACACACGATACGGTCTTAGGTATAATCCTCCTCCTTTTTTTATCATTGACCATATTGTTTGTTTCTTTTTAATTTTACCTGCGGTGGATCGTCGTTTTCTTCTTATATTTCCTCCACGTTTCTTTGCAGGTTTTCTTCTCCTTTTTCCACCTCCTTTCTTCTTTCCACCTCCAAACATCGTTTTACCCTTCATTGCTGCTGATACCGCTAAAGCTGCTGCTTTTTCACCGATACTAGCGTCACTGGATGTTACTCTTTGCCAAGCTTTTTCAGCAAGTGCTCTATCCGCTATTGATCTATTTTTAGTATCTGCAAACTTTGAATATGCTATATCGTGTTGTTTGCAGGCTTGATCAAGTTTATTTATTCCAAGATCTCCTCTAGCAAGTCTTTTTTTCAATTTTGTTCCAGGACCACAATATTGATAACCTCCTGGTAAATGTAGTTCTACAGGTAATAAATCGATAGCTTTATTAACTATAGCTCCAACCGGCTTAGTAATAAGAGAAAGTGCTGTTGATGCTATTCCTCTTCCTCTCTTTATAACGTGTCGATTATGACTGATGCGTTGAACTTTCAACATGGTCTTTTATAGTGAAAGGAAATGTCGATACTTGTTTATTTTATAAATGCTTTATAATGAATGATGCACTTATCCTTTGACATTGTTTATTTATAAGTATGTTTGTTTATGGGTAAAAAATTTTTTTCCAGTTTTGTGGAAGGATTGTATCTTCTTCATCATCATCATCTTTAGAAGTTCTTAAAGTATCAGTTTCCTTATTTAAAAAATATTTTTCCATAACATTCTTTTTAACCCAATTTAATTTTTGATCAGATTTTATGGGCTTTATTGTGTTATAAATATCATATAATACTACACTTAAGAGTCTTACAATGTTATTTACATTAACAGCATCAGTAAAATTAATAGGGTCTTTTAAGCTAGTCAATCGCAAGTCTTCACAAAAAAAAGACTGCTTATTTAAATCTTTTCTTAGAAAAAGATTATAGTACATGTTTCCCCTCTCACGCATTTGTGCTACTGTAACTACATCACTGTCTCTTATTCCTTCTGCAACATTGAATAGTGGTTTCCCTTTGCAATCAAAGTATTGTTTACCGTCTTCATATTGTTTTATTACAGGAACTTGTCCAATTGTTGCTACATCAGTTTCATCCAACCCTTTTTTAACATTAGTAATTATTTTTGCATCCGCATTCCATTTGTTATCTTTTAATTTCATTATTTGACTTATTGTAGCTGCATCTGATTTTGCAGTTCCTTCCTTAACGTTAGTTAACACTTTATTTTTGCAATCAATTGACTTAATATCATGTGTAATACAATGATCTGTAACATATTGAAGGTTTACCGCATCTTTCATATCTTTAGGGTCTCCAATATCGTGTATTACAAAGTTGTAAAAGGAAAACTTATCTGTTTTTTCAGGTATGACTGAATGTAAATACTTTTTGGTAACTGAATCTTGATCATTAACAGGATCTGCTATATTGGCTATTCTAAGATCTTTTGCATCATATGCTTTATTATTACTTTTAGGATCATATCTTAAGGTTTGGTTTATGTACCACATTAAATATTCTTTATTTACCGAATCATTCTTATCTATTGGTTTTGGAAGATTTGCAATTCTATAAAAATTAGCGTTATACACTTCATTTTGAAGCTTTAAGCTAGGTAATGTTTCACTTCTTAAAGTTTTAAAATTAACCGCATCATTATCATCTTTTGGATCATTTACAAACTTTAAACGTTTGTTATTTATATCATAATCTCCATCGGATGTTAGTGGTAAACCACCTCTTTTTCCATAAGATCCTGATTTGCTTCCAGTTTCGGAATACCGTCCAAACTTATCCACACTCATGGTTATACTAAATATTTAATCAGTTATACTTGTATTATATATATACTCATATTTTTTTTTATGCAATTACTCCTCGATTTCGCAGTTCGCCGACCAAAGCTACCCATTCATTTTCTAAACCACTATGTCCGGCTTGTTTAGCTTCATATATCAACTTCATTCTGTCAACCAATTTGTTTATATCGTTGTAGTATATTATATTAGTATCATACAAGTTTTTTAATAATCCTTTTCCTGATAAACTTGATTGATTTGTTTTTCTTCTTTTATGTAAAATATTTATTTCAGCAGAAGATAATGATTTTCTTTTTATAGGTTCCCTTCTTTTTGGTGGGAAAAGTTTAGCAATAATAGTTTTATATTTTTCTGATGCATTTCTATGAACATTGAAATTTTTAGAATAATTTTTCTTATGCGCATTTGTATCCTCCAATATTTGTTTAAAAATGTTTAAATCCTTTTTAGTATATTTATTAGGTTTCGGCTTAAAAATAAGTTCAAACAATCCTTTTGTACCCTTGTATTGTTTATTATTTATAATAATATTGTCATGTTCGTCTACATCAAGTTTGCTATCTCCAATCATTAGCCCATTTTCTTCTATTCTAGCACCAAAAGTATGATATTTTCGAGTTGGTTGTGCAGAATGTAACATTTTTAATACAAATTGTCTTGCAAGCGGCCCTTTATACGCAATATCCGAGCCCAATTTGCTCAAGTTGGATGGATTAATAGGTTCTTCTTCTTCTTGTTGTTCTTCGCTTGTAGAAAGACCTTCTTTTTCTGTTAAAACATCCGTTTCTTCACCTAGTTCGCTTTCTTCTTCAGTTGTTTCTCCTTGTTGTGTAAAACTTGTATCACTTTCATATTCTTCTTTTTGTTCAAATTTTGAAATGGGTAAAATAGCATCTCCGGAAAAATTAAATGTTGAATGTTTAACATTTTGTCCTAATTGTTTTAATGGCTCAGTAATAGGTTTAAATGTTGATTCCAGAAATTTCTCTCTTTCACTTATTCCTAATCTTAACGCTCTGTTTTTATGTCTAATAGAATCACTAAGTGATTTTATTTCTTTTAATAGCTTTTCCTGATCAACCATGTTTACACCATGAAGACTTGTACGATAATGTTGTTAATTAATGTATTAAAACAAATTTATCAAAACCTATGCGGTAACGACCATCTGTTATAGCTTTATCTTTCATAATTACCAAAAATCCATATTTTTCCGCCCAAGCTTTTCCACAAAGCTCTTTGAACTTATCAAATGACATATCAGCATTTACATGATCGTTGTATATATGTTTTAGGTTTGTATCGTCTTGTTTGAATAAAACTAAAATATTTGCATTGTCTCTAATTAGTTGTTTTGGAATTTTGCTATATGTTTGTCCGATATATATGCTATCAATATTATTATGTCTTCCCATGGCAAAATAGTTTCTAATAGTATCATGATTTTCACTAGATACATCATCAAATACAAATACAGAATACGGCTTAGCCTGGTCTGGTTGCATAACACTGTCACTAGCATTAAATTTGTAATAGTTAACATCGGGCACATCAGTCAGGATCTTTTCCAACAATTGATACTTTGGTTGATGTAAGGACTTTGAAAAAATATATAGGTTATTAAATCGCAATCCTTTTGTGTTTGTAATTAAGTTAAACACAACGTTAGTTTTGCCACAGTTTGAAGGACCGCTGACTATACATCGTACAGTGTTTGGAAATAAACTGCCGTGTTTACCATTGTTGATTTTAACGTTATCTACGGTTAAATCATCAACGTTATTAATATTAAATTTATCTTTATGGTGAACAATCTCCATCTTATTCAAAGGCAGAAGAGTAAATAAGTTGATTTAAAACTAAATCAAATCTTTTATAGGTATCCACGAATCTTCAGTTTTATCAAACCCCAACCAACGTACTTTAACTTGGTCTTTTTTCCTTTGCAACACCTTTTCAACAAGATAAACATCGCCTACTGTTGACTTTAACAATTCATGTCCGTAAAAACCGCCTTGTAACAAATTTCCTTTGTTATCTTTTAAAATATAAGTTTCCGGTACAGTAGGTTGTACTTTATACACTGTAAAAACTTCGTTTGTCCAATTGGGCAGGTATTTTTTAGTAAACACTCCTTTGTATTTACTAATTCGAACTTTATCATTTACATTAAATTTTCTTGGTTTTCTTTGTTCCGCTTTTGGCTGTGTATTCTTTTTAATTCGTTGTAAAACTAGTTTAGCGTTTTTCTTATTCACTTTGTTAGGTGCCATACCGATAGTTCTATGAAACTTGTTGTTGTAATCGCTTATTAATTTTGGTAAGATATCAACCCATACGTAAGAACCTCTTTTCGAAAACATTTTATACATTGCACCTTTTAAGGTTCTATTAAATCTTTCAATTATAGCTGCCTTTTTCTCAGAATTTGTGGAATAATGATTTATGTTATATTTTTTCATTAACAAGGCAAAATGTTTATTAAAAAATTCTTTCCCATCATCAGTTTGTAAATGTTTAATTTTATTTTTATCTCTTTTTATAGCTACTTCCATAGCTTTTGTTATGCTGTTACCAGTTTTGTCTTTTAATGGCAAAGCATCTGCAACTTTAGTAAAACAATTAATAATCGTAAGTATGTATTTAAATCCTTTATTTATTTTACTATGCGGTTGCATTTCAATTAAATCTGCTTGATATAAATCATTTATTCCTTTTACAACAGTATTTCGTCGTGGAAACTTTATTCTTGCAGGTTTATGAAGTTCATTAACAATCTTTTCCTTTAAGTCTGTCATGATGATTTTACTAACAAAGTCAAGTTAGTATTGAGTGTTTCTTTTTCTGCATCCGCTTTTATAGTTCAAGGTCATTTCAACATATTTTAAAAAAAGGGGAAATCACAGCGAGCATGCTGTGATTTCCCCTTTTTTTTCTTTTTCTTTTTTTTTTTCTTTTTTTTCTTTTTTTTTCTTTTTACTCATTGATAGGATTGAGAGAGTAGTGGCCGAATGGTAGAGTGTGAATTTTGTCTGGAAGAATGTGTCGTTTGTCATCATTGGAGCAGAGTGCTTTTTTCACTTCTGTTACGCTGTACAGTTGATGGTTGAAACTTCTGATGGTGTTGAATTTTGCAGTTATAGTCGTTTCTTCAAATAAGCATTGCTTGTAGTGTTCAAAATTTACATTCTTCTTAAGATACAAACTTTTTACTCCCTTAGCTTTTTTAATAATATTGTTTTCTTCTTTATGCAATTGTAGTGAATACAATTTTGACATTAGTGCAATAAGTTCTTTCAGTAAAATTCCATTTGCTTCGTCTTTAAATTTTCCAAGTTTCTTTTTGTTCCGATCATTGTCATAATTTAAATGATCTTTTGGATAGTCACTAAAATCAAATTCATTTTTGTGAACAAATGTTCGAAGATCCAAATACATATCTTCAGTAAGAATCCAGTAGATGAAAGCGTCCGTGTCCATGTAGGCGATTCCGATGTTATCTCTACCGTAGAAGGCGACCATTTTGTTGTAGTGGAAATCGTACATGTGGGTTTTGGAAATATCCAAGATTGACATTCCAACGTACAACGGACGATCCATTTTCACGCTTGTCTTCTTCATAGATACTGCCACAAGGTTTTCATTGATGATAACGGATGTTCCAAAGTTTGGTTTTTGTACAAGTTTTTCTAGTTTTATAGGATCTGTAATTAATTTAACATTTTTGTGTTTTCTTTTGTTTTCCAATGTTTTTCCAAATATCGCATTATTCATTAATTTAAAAAAGTCCTTTTGAAATGTTGATGTTGCAGCTGCTCTTCTTCTGGTGTTTGAATCAATGTACGGTTTTAACCAGCAAGATTGGGAAAATTTTAAAACTCTATGAATTTTGGTTATACGTAAACCCAATTGGAGTGCTTGTTGAACAACCCAAAAGTGAGCTACGTATCTTTGTTTATTTTCAAGAGTCATCATTAATTTTGGATGTTTGCCAATTGGTGAAACTTCTGTTTTTGCAAGGAGCGGAAGATCGTAATGAAGATCATGCAAGTGTTCTGGATATTCAAAGTCACAGTCCAATATGTATCCGGTGTCTCCGTCTTTTGAAATTTGCGAAATATCACCAATAGAGTCTGGATTAACCCATTCAAAGTTTCCAAAAGGAAGTGGATTAGACATGGCCCATCCGTATAAATTGTTGGCATCGAAATATCCTAAGAACACTGATGGTTTTTCTTTATCGTAGTTTAGAAGATATTTGTTGTTAGCTTTAACATGTCTAGTAACACTTTGGGTCAATCCACCTCTAACGCCCGATTCGATCATCAACACCATGTCAATATCTGTTAATAATTGAAGGTTGCACTTTGTTTCTTTTAGCATAGCTTGCCAAGCTAGTCCTGGAGAAGTATAAGAATGAAGAGGGTCTAATCCGTAAGCTTCAAAGCAGGTGTTTCTAAATTCTTCCATCACATCGCAGAGAAGGGTCACATCAAGTTTTACATAAAAGTCAGAATAATCTCCCAGAGTGTTCATTTCCAATTCGTCCCAAACTCTGCATGCGTGTTGATAGTCTTCAGGTGAAATGTCCAAATCGGTAAGTTTACTTTTGAAAGCTTCTGGTGGAGGAAGTGACGTTTCTTGAAATTTATGTAGTCCATCGATGTAATCATACGGGAAAACTCCTTTCCGAAGAACCAAATCCATTTTTTCTGCAGGTACAATTTTGCTTGTTTCTATTAAATTTTTTCTTCTTAAATTTTCAGAAAGTTTCATAAGACTGGAAGGCATAAATCGAAAAGAATCAACAAATCTAAGTTTAATTTTGCCCACCTTTTTTGAAAAGCTTATAAATTTTTCCATAGTTTGTGCTATAACGTCTATTTCACCGTTGTTTCTTGCTAATTCGGGAATGATAAAATGTCCATCGTATCCGCTAAGATTGTGAAAAACCACGGGAATAAAAGATGGTAGTTTGTAGTTGATGTTACATCCGTTGCAAGCTGCACCTCTGTAGGCTCCTGTCAGATGGTCATGGTCGCGAACTTTAACTTTAGTTTCTGTAAATTGATTGTTACACAAATAGCATGTTGTTGTCGAATCATAAAGATAAATTTCTTCCGGTGTCATAGGTGACATAGGAACCACATTGCTATACATTGCTTCCACTTTCCCAGCGATGTCGTATAAATCATCAACAAAGTATCGAGCTGCTTCTTCTCCACGATAAATCTTTGGTGTAGATGTCAAACCATATTCTTGAAGATGTTCTTCAGGCAGAGTGGATTTTACTATTAAACAGTAGCTGTTTGGTTTGTGAAGTTGATACTTTGTTCTGCTTGTAATTTCCTCTCCTTCTTCTTGTTCAAGTGGAAGCAATGAAGATTCAAAATCTGCATACACTACAACGGGAATTCTGTATTGTTGGATAACTTTATCAAATTTTACTTGTGATCTGCTAGGGTGTGGTAATTTAATTCTTACTTCATAGTTTCCATTGCATAATTTTTGATGTTCCATCAACCATTCTGAACCACCTCTTCTTAATGGTTTGTTTACAAAACAAAAACATCTTTTACAAGTGGTTTTTTCTACTTTATGTTTTGATAACTGTTTGCAAACTAGAGCTTCGAAATCTTTAATATATACATAATGTGAAATATCACCTTTTGTTATTAATAATAAATCGGTATGATCTCTGCGTTCGGTGGGTGTTATACGTAAGGGATAGACATTGTTGGATGAATCTAAGCCAAAGATGTTTACTGATGCAAAAGGATTTTTCTTTTCAAATTTTGATATGTCTTGAATTGAAACAGGATAAGTCATGCCTTGAAAGTTATACATATAGGAAACCTCATCGTATGCTCTACTCGGTCGTTCCACATGATCTTCTACATATTTTGCAAGCATTGCATACTTGAAACATTCAGCATTTTCATTTTGTACATTAACACAAGATTTGGTTACTCGAATCTTCCTTGGCAAAGCAATATAACTACTACCTCTCATTCCATATCCATGTTTATGAACTCTCACATCTAAGCTTGTTATACTTAACAAACTCCATCCAGAACCTCTTCCTTCATGTTCTTGTAATTTTGTTAAAAGTTCTTCAAAACAATCATCCACAATTGAGCTTATATCCGATGCAAACATGATGGTTTTGTTTTTAGTTAAAAATCCTCTTGGTGCTGTTTCATTCTGAACATTTGTAAATACAGTATCTAATAATATTCCAAACTTTATAAAATTTAATCTTCTTATGGTTCCTCTAACACGTGTATGCCTTCATGAAGGAAAGCAATAGTAGAAATCCTATATCTTTTTTTCATGAAGGCATACACGTGAAGACATGCACATACGCAGGTCTGCTGCGACGGGGGTGCATAATAAAGTTCTAATTAAGGGTAACATATGCGAGCAGATTCAAAGTGCTGTCGAAAAAGCCAAGGGTGCCGTTTTGTATAGACAGGCACTTTATACAGGAATAGAATACCCCCGTCGTAGCAGACCTGCTTACTAAGAGCGGATTTCTAATAACTTTTTTTGCTTCATGGATGTATATTTGATATGTTCAAAGAAGTAGATTTTACAACAAGAAAAATAAATGGAAAAGCAAAACTATATAACTAATGGGTGATATTGTATGTTTAATTTTAATCGTGAGCGAAGCCACGGGTTTTTCTAGTACTACCTAAAATGTTTATTCAGGATATCACTAATGATGGAAGTACGCAAGATTGTGACTTAATAGACAAAACTAGCTTGAGTAGGAAGCTCAAGTACAGACTTCGGTTAACGGAAGACCTAAAGAACAGATTCAGAACGGAATTTTTAGGCCAACTCATTTCACACAATTCAAAGATGGACAACACTAGAGAGCCAGTAGTCGGAGAAGTTGTGATAATCGGTTCCGACAATAGAAAGCGGTTTGAATGGCCACTGGGAGTAGTTCAAAATTTGGTATATGGAAAAGATGGAAAGGGTCGAGTGGTTTACTTGAAAACGAGTGACGGTACTCTTTGTCGTCCTACACAAAGGGTATTCCCGTTGGAAGTATTGCCAATCAGTACTCCAACCAGTACTTGTTTAACACCAAACAGTGACGAAAATAACAAGGAAGAAGAAGAAAATGAGCTTAAACGAGAAGTTACAATCAAGACAAAAAGAGGCAGGATTGTCAAACTTCCTTCAAGATTTCTTTAAACAGAATTGAAAAGTAACATATTACTTCTCAAGGTGGGAGTATGTCTGGAAATATGTGTAGGCCCTAATATGAACATCTGATTATTTAAATTATTTAATAATGATTTATAATCAGTTGGTTTTTTGTTTACTTTTTGAATTTTATCTTGTTTTGATGATCTAGGTAGAATTTGTATTAATAAAATGTCTTTTTTATTTTGTCAAATTTTAATTTTATTCAATCTTAGGTTTAGCGAATAAAGGGATAGTTTCTTTTTTCTTCTCTTATCACCAGACCAATTTTTGCTTACAAAAAATTGGATCCAAAGTACTATCTCTTCCGTCATCGTCGAGGCTTTGAACCGGAATTCGCCATCCTGAAACACAGTTGCTTTCATTAACAGTATAGCTGGAGACAAGTGGGCGTTTTTTATCGCAGCGATAATTTCGCCGCCGCCGCCGACGAAATCGTGGCGTTCTTTACAAACGTGGCGATAAAAATACCGCCATGGAAAAAATATCGCCAATCACGGTACCATTTTAATTTTGATAGACGCCTGTGGGTGTTTACCAAATGCATTTTACCATATGCCGATCCCAGAACTCATGACGTCATCAACACGGTACAATGTTTAGCGTGTATAGCCGTCTGACCATGGCGGCGGTAGAAAATCCGCCAAATGTGTAAACGCTCATTTAGTTGCATACGCCACTTTGATGACAAAAGCGGAAAAAATCCACTTTCAAGCGGCGGCAAAAAACTGCCAGCGGCAATACGGTCGCGCGGTATTTCTACCGCCCCGTGTGTAAGCGTCCATTTAAATCAATACACTACTGCGAAAACGGCAACAGCGGTAGTTTTGCCGCGGCGTTAGAAAATCGCCTCGTATGTCTCCAGCCTTACACCATCAAATAAATAAAAAAAAATTATTTTAATGAAGGAGATGGATAGGCCGGAGACATTAGTTGCCATTAGCTGTTGGGCTATTAATTAACAGTCCTATCTAAGGAACATGCCGGCCTTAGTCAGTAACAAGACTACAAGATCGCACCACAATCATCCTTCACTCATCTGTCATTCATACTTGGCTTAAAATACCTACCTGGGTTGGTCGCCATTTCAAGTAATGTATCTAATATATGAAGAAGGAAGCGGTAGATTACGGAGCTGTTTGAAGTGTTGTCTGCATGAGACTCTGGGTCCTATACAAGATACAAGATAGCAGCCTAATTACTCTCTTTTGCATTCTAAATACTCTGACTGATTCAGTGGAGTTTCTCCAGAACAAAAGTCCATAAGAAATTAGAGAGTGGAAATATGTGAAGTAAATTGTTAACCGAGGCGAAATCGTGGTTCGGATCCCACGTAAAAATGTAGGTCCCTTAGTTGCCATTGGCTGTTGGGCTATTAATTAACAGTCCTGTCTAAGGAATATGTCGGCCTTAGTCAGTAACAAGACTACAAGATCGCGCCACAATCATCCTTCACTCACCTGTCATTCATACTTGGCTTAAAATACCTACCTGGGTAGGTCGCCATTTCAACTAATGTATCTAATGTATGTATCTAATGTACCTCCTGATAGCCACTCTGAGCACCTGTGTTCACCACCACTTTCTGCTTCCTTCCTTCCAAGAAAGACTGAATCCACCTAAGTGGAGTGCTTCAGAGGCAGGTAAATATATCCATGGTAAACTTCCTTCGATCTTTCATATCCCTAATGTTTTGCAAATAACGTTGCCACTTTGGGAGCTCTAAAAAAAAGGTTCACTGGCTCAAAAGCTTTTGATAATATTAAACAAGTATTCTAGTGACCAGATTACTGCTCCATAGCCGCCTCTAACGAGTCAGAGGCGGCTATGACTGCTCCCTTTGATATTACAGCACCCATCATCATACAGTGTAATGCGCCTCAAGATTCTCTAGGGTGCTGTTTGCTACAAAACAAGACCGATACCTTTTGTCATAGCACTGAAATAATGTTGCCAGTAGGGTAATTGAACTTCTCGTTGGGGCGATCTTCAAAATAAAAAAATAACATATTAACTTAGACTTTAAACTTCAATATAAGTAAGAAATTCCTCACAGAATTTGAGAAATTCGTTAATTTTATCAGCTTCAAATTTGTTTATGTAAAAGTTCTACTCTTTAAAATTTCGATAGTGCAACAACGTTCATTTTGCACAAAAAGGGGGTTAGCTAACATGGATCTTCATTGCTTGGTGCATCTTCATGTCTCTGTTTTAGAGTTTTCTTGAGTATTGAACCTTTATGTTAATTCTACACAACATCGGTTTCTTACAATCATCTTTGTTAGGTCTTAACAACAAATGGCAAGAAAATGGACAAACTATACTGATCTGCCAATGAACTGACCTCTAAACATTCATAAAATAGCCATTCGCCGTAAAAACAAATTATTCAACGCTCAAAACGGCCAAGGAGTTAAATTTTCAAATTGGCCCGCTTCTTTGTTTCACATCTTAGATACATGTTTGGCAAATTTGTACCCAAGCAAATAACATAACTTTCAATGAAAAATCTTCTTTAAATAGGCATGTTGTTATTGGTACATTTAAAAATCGAACCAAATAGACAGGCTAACCGTTAACACTTCAATATCGCATTCCTCGCACAGGTCTTTGACCCATGTGAGGTTCTTTTTAATTTTGTTGTTGTAACGCTGCTTTTGTAACTATTTATGTAAATAAAGAATTATTGATTTGATTTTGGTTTGTACATTTACAAAATACAGGTTTTAGCGTTTTAAAACATTATTTTTTAGGTTAATATTTAACTAATATTGCTATTTAAAACCCTAAACGTTGAACATTCATCAATGTGTTGAAACATTACATGTATCAATGTGTATTCACTGTCAATAGTTTGTTAGAAAATCCCACTCCAGAGCATATCCAGAGTTACTTGTGTTCCTTTTTAAGTCCCCTTTTTAAGAAAATAAATATAGTTAATTTAGACGATTACAGACGGATGGTCTTAGTTTCAATAGGGTAAATATACTCAATATTTGAATATATACTCAATATATATTCAATACTCTTCCTTATTTTCTGTAATCTTAAAAAACATCAATATTTTAAGGAATCAAAATCATAATGTGGATGAATGTTGACTGACTTTTGCTTAGGAAGACCTGCATTCTAGGGGATATCTCTGGAACTATTTCAGATCTTGATCATCAGTTTTGTTACAAACAAATGTAAATTGGAATAAGTTCACATGTTCTAACACAGATAGTAGCACTTTCGCTGGAATTTCAAAAGCCTCCTGTGCAAAGGCTTTTCATGGGATGTTTTCCAAACCCGCGAAAGGAATATCTAGAGAGTAATAGCGTTAATTTAATACCAAATATTTGTAGAAAAATTACAAATTAAATTAGAATTTAATTTGTAGAAAATTAATTTCTAGAGATCGATTTGCTCTGTACAAAATCCTAGAAATTCTTTTAATAATATAGATATGGACATGAAAATATCACTATTCAATCTGATCATATGTCCATTGTGTCACAAATGCAAAAACCTATCAATAAAATATAGAATAATAGATTAAAACGACTTAGGCTAAAGTTATTGCCCTACAATTTCAAAATACAATACTTAGCTGGTAAAAACATGTATATAGCTGATTTCTTGTCAAGATGTGGCGTGAAAACTAAAGAGTCATTTGACCACACCATGCTAGATATGATACACTGTGTAACCGAAACAGGAATTGTAAATTTTTCAGATGAACGACTTGAAGAGTTTAAAAAAGAAACTGCAAGAGATGAAATTTTGGGACAAGTTGTGAAGACTTACATCATTGCCTTGTGGAGGAAATCTGGCACATTATTTTAAAAGCAGATTTGACATTGAGTTGAATGATGGCTTGTTGTATTTTAAAAACCGTATAATAATTCCGAAGAAACTGAGATCCTTAATTATCAACTGACTGCCGAATCAACACCGACAACTGAATTGAGGAATCGAAAATTAATTCAATTGTCTCCAATTTCTATTACTGGCCCGGAGTAAGAGCAGTTTTGAAGAACATTGTTGACAGATGTGATTTGTCAGAAATATAAAAGATCAAACATCAAGGATTCACTCATTTGCCACGAGATACCTAATGTTCCTTTCTTGAAAGTTGCCGCAGACATTGCCGAATGTGCTGGGAAGATATACTTGATTATTGTTGACTTCTAATCTATATGGTTAAAGGTGTTCAAAATGAATAGTAAAAACGGTTTTTCAGTAAAGAACGCGTTAGTCCAACAGGGGTTCTCAACCTGGGGCGCGACCCCCAGGGGGGTGCGGGCAGGGTCCCGGGGGTCGCGGAAGCTCTGAAAATGAAGATTTATTTTTCTCAAAATTTAGGCCCGACTTGACCGAAATAGATTTAAATATCTCATTTTTGTACTTTAAGATGGGAGTGGTAATCTCTTGAGCAGTAATATGTTTAAGAGATACAACTAATAATGTACACAACAAAATCTCATAGGTGGTATTGATTACACTTCTTAAAAAATAACTCTCAACAGAGCCAAAGCAACAGGCTCGTTGCGCCGGCGCGGCGCGGCGCAACGAGCTATCATTATGCCGACCGCGACTATCGTGCCGACACGACGCCCAACGCAGACGATCTTTTTGTCAGGTAGGCCTAAGTCAAAATCGTCATAGCAACAGAACCATTACCAATACCAACTGGTAAACATCTACTTGCACTTTGGGAAGGGAATGCAAATGAAAACTCTGAAGACTCGATAAAAATAGTAGGCCTACTTTTTTTGTGAACAGAAAACACATTAAATAAGTGTAAAGTAAACCGTATCACTGAACTCTTGAGCTTGAAAGCAAAATCTATGCTTGTTTTGTCAGTCCAATCTTAATTCAAATAGAAGATAAAAATATGTATTTGTGAAATATATATTAGTGGTGGTACTTTAATAAGAAAAAAAAGAAGGCCTATAACCATTGTATTTTCTACGCTTGATAACTGATAAACAACGTGAATTTCACTCTCTCTACGGTACACACCCTAACAATGAAAGTTTAGGGTAGGATGAAGGTATAAGGGGTCGCCAACATTTTAATACCTAAAAAGGGGGTCGCGGGCTCGAAAAGGTTGAGAACCCCTGGTCCAAATATTTGGTAGATTTGGGATTCCACAAATTACGATAGCTGACAACATGCCCTCTGATTCTTACGAACTAAGAGAGTTCGCAAAAGAGTGAAATTTTAAAGTACAAACCACGAGTCCCAACTATCTGGGACTGAGACTGTGGTGTGTCCTGTAATCAGGGGCATGGGGGCCATGCCCCCCCCCCCCCGAGAACTCCGAATTTTTTCGCATTTCAAACAGGATTTTCTCAAACGCATTCTTGTGTATATGCAATTAATTATCTATGGCCCAACATAGGAAAATCCAATACGTACAAGATTTTCAAAGACGAAAATTTTTATTTCTATATAATTTTCACTTAAATACACTTAATTTAAGCTTACATTTTTTATCAATATTTATAATAGGGGACAATTTTTTTTATGGAGGCAACACGTTACGGTTTGCCTCCATAATAAGGTTTGGAACATTAAGTTTGTGTTTGGTGGCGTGGGTTGTCCGATGTGTGATGGAGGCAGTTTTGACAGCCAATAAACAAAAAATTCACTCAACTGCAGTTTTTATCAATATTTTTTCAGGCTATTGACTTTGAACCGCTACCCATTATTGTTGGGTGATTGGTTCTTAATTTTGATTGGGTTCTCATTTTTGGCCGCCATCTTGGATCCGCCATATTGGGTATAAATTATTTTTCTCAATTTATAGACTTATTTATTATAGACTAGATTTTTGCCCTAAACTCAAAAATGAAATCCGTTTTTAAAAATGTGGATTCGCTAAAATTATATGCTTAAATAAAAATTCAGCTCTATATTTCTAATGGATATTTCGTACTCAGAATATTATTTAGGATTATTTCTCTTAAATCTCCGGTTCTAAATAAGATATACTGTTTTGATCAATAGCTCACACAAAAGTCATTAAATCACTGAGTATATTAAGACCAAAGCTTCCTGCATATCTTGTTTAGAACCGGAGATATAAGATAAATAATCCAAAATAATATTCATAGCACGGTTGCTCGTGTTGCGGGGCCTGAGTTACCAATCCAGTGTATCAATGCATATGGCCATGATACCCAGGCGATTAAGCGTCTTCTCGGAACTCGACTCACCCTCCCGACCTGCTCGCCGGGCCGACCGGTGGCAAACAATGACTCACCTACTGGCGCTGTTCTGTTTGTAGGCCTACTACAAATTTTTTTCATTTCAAATTAAAATTTGAAATGATCAACTTTTTTGAATTCTAGTTAAAATTCTAAAGAAAATGAGCTAAAATGCGACTAAATTACCTCATATTCACGGTAAGTGCGTCACCAGTTTTTACCGACCTTCATACCGTGAATATGAGGCATTTAAGTCGCATTGTTGCTCATTTTCTCTAGAATTTTACGTAGAATTCAATAAAGTTGATCATTTCAAATTTTAATTTGAAATGGAAAAAATTTGTAGTGCTGTGGGACAGCGCCAGTAGGTGAGTCATTGTTTGCCACCGGTCGGCCCGGCGAGCAGGTAGGGAGGGTGAGTCCAGTTCCGAGAAGACGCTTAATCGCCTGGGTATCATGGCCGGGCGGATAGACTATATGAAAATTCCATACTAAAAGGTGAATGTGGAAACGAGTATAAACAGGTCTCATGGTATGACCTTAGCCTGAGACCCCATGATAACTTTTCATTTAGGGGCCCTCAGAAGCAAAAAACATCATTCGTTCTAATATTTATGTATGTAGCCTATTTGTTTATTCACAGAAATTATAATTTTCTATTAACAGAGTACCCTTTTTTGTTTATGATTAAATACTTATTTAATTATATACATTTGGCTTTTGGCCATTTTCATAGTTTTAACATAGATAAATATTTTTAGTTGTGTACTAGAGTAACCCCATGCAGCGCAAAGCGCCGCAAAATAACTGATATACATACTACATATTATTTTTCACTATAAAGACACTGGCATAATAGGGTATAACATCTAAAAAATTAAACAAATTTTATGTCATTTGTTCTGTGATTAGAAACTGAATTCTACATTTTTAATCACCACTGAACTTACTTCAATGAAATAACTTACAACATAAACCAAGGAAGTTAGTAACCGCGAACCCGGGGGGGGCTCAACTTCTCCCGAACTTGGAAAAATATGCAAAAAATGGGAAAACACAATTTTTTAAATTGAGGCAGTAAAATCTCTAAATTGTGTAGTCTTCGATAGATTTCTTAATTATTTCTTAGAGATTCGGTGATATCTCACAGGTATCAAAACTCTTTTCACCGTCGGTCAATCTCGGCATATCACTATTCCTCACTATATCGGTTTTCCAGCCTAAGTTTTTATTTTATGTTTGACATTAAATATAAATGTTGATTACCTGTTTTCACACTTGACTCGCCAAAACAGCCTGATGAATCGTTTCTGCCGCAGCCGCAAAAGAAGTAGAGAACGGCGAGCAGCCCACAATCGTTCTCCTCACTCACCGCCCGGTCCAGCATCACCTGCCCAATCACATTATCATTGCATAAGATCATTTTGCACTATGTATAACAACATCAAAATAAAAATGAGGCCTGTTTTATAGCGAATTTCCCGTATGTGTGTTTTTCTGTCAGCACGATAGTACTCGCAAATATGGTCCAATCGGGATGAAATTTGGTATAGGCGTGAAAAGTAGTGATTATTGGGATGAGTTAGAAAACCAGCCCGATCGGACCATCAGAAGGCAGGTCAAGGGGGATGAAAACCCCCAAAAATGTTTTTTTTAATTTTTTTACATAGAAACATTAATGTTATCTAATATTGGTTTACACCATTGAATTCAACTTGAAAAACAAATAATTTGGTATTTTGAACCGTTGCTCTATGTCCATTGGCAATGTATAATAACCCTCTAAGTAGAGACATACGATGTTAATTTTTAGTTCCGCCGCTGAAAAGTAGAGGAGAAAATAGCGCTGATGCATGGAACAGTTCGAGCTTGCTCCGTCGTCCGTGCTTCTACTCACTATCCAAAATGTAAAAATGAGAATGTTTTTGAACAAAACCGGATTACACATCATGGTCAAAGATACAACATTAAAAAAATAACATACAATTAGTCCAGGAGCTGAGCAGGCATGAAAGGGGAACAAATGTTTTTGTCGATTATCGTAATATGGGTTGAGGTGATGAAAATTACGTATGTCGCCATTTCCAACGTGGTCGATAACGTGGGGGGAGGGGGGCAAACATGGTGGGGGAGGCTATGCGTTAACCCGCATTTATCTTGAAAAAAAGTAAAGTAAACAGTAAAAGATAGAACATCGGTCAAATCGTCACAAAAATATTTCCAACAATAACGGTTATTATAGGTCCGAGCTCGTATCTAGAAAAATTGATGAGTTCTAAAATAAAATATAAAAAATTAGGTATTTAGGTAGGTTTTTTATGAAAGTAGAATTAATTTATGAATGTCGCGAAAGAGTGTAATGCAATATTTTTATTGATTGTTGTAATATGGACTGAATTGAAATGTAGGCCCATGATTTGATACATATGAGCCAAACGAGCTTCCGTCCGACTGGATGAACGTGGCCGACGGGTCTAAGGTGTTGACTGATGAGTCAACGTCGAAGATATCCGGAGCGTCGCACAAACCCAAATTTACAATTTACTATTTCTATTTTTGAAAATATGATGGTGTATAATTTATAGGCCAAATTAAAAGCTTCAAGTTTAAGCTTGATCCAGTTTAAAGTGAAGTTGATCCAGGCTAGTGATAATGAATGTTTTTCCTAAGTAAACAGGGCCGGCTCTACCATATAGGCGAACTAGGCGACCGCCTAGGGCGCCAGGGCCTGAGGGGCGCCAAAGGGGGCGCTGAGCGGCCCCGTTTTTTTTTTTATGAAAGGAAGGCGCAAATAAAACACTTACTTTGGAAAGGAAAATCATGAAAGTAGCCTAACTTCAATTTATATTTACATTTTATTAAATTATAAGTTTATAATTTGGGAATAGCTCGCGGGAATATGCTCTGCTTGTTACTTTTTTTAAACACTTTCAAACTATAAACTTAAATAAATAAATCCCACCCTTCTAAACTAAAACTGGGAATATCTCCCAATATACTAAGCATGCGACATTCTCTGCTCTCTAGGCACCCTCGTCGTCATACAATAGTTCAGGTTTCTTTTTATCTTGACAGCCAAATTTCAAGACTGGTCCAATGTAGTCTACCATTTTCCCAATGCTGGCAAGTAATGTGGTTTTGTTTTGTAAATTATTGTTCTTAATTACTTGCCTAAAAGTTTTTTAATTGTTTGAGTTGTATATTAATTATATTATTTTTATTTGATAAACGGAGAAATCATATTACCTTATTTATGTCTCTATAAGTACCAACATTCAGAAAAAATATTATTTAAATTTTTTCCAAAGGACCAACTGCATCTCAATTCTATGAAGCCTCATTTTATGAGCACAATTTTTCAAATGGTATCGTGTCTATTGAACACTCGATATGCAGTCTCCAACTTGATGAAGTACAGTAAACCTCGGATTATCCGGACCCCACATTATCCGGATCCCGGATTATCCGGACCGGTATCCGATAAATTTAAATATTAAAATCACTGCAAGAACATTATTTTAGCGACTTTACGGGTGAAATGCGCCTTTTAAAAGTAAAATGCAAATGCAATACATTATAACTGTACGCATTTGGAATTACAATAATTGTAGGAATCGCATTGCCTACACACATATTATAAGTAAATTACACATTTTAGTAAATTACAGCATTTCCGTGAACGTGCGGTAAAAGTTATCATTATATTCGAATGATTTATAATGAAGTTTAGTTCTTAAATGTCTTTCAAACTTAAACCCCCTTAAAATTTTAAATACTACTATGTTGTACAGTCTTGATACGCAGCATCAATTTAACAAGGGCTAAGGTACGTGATCGCTTTTTAGGTGATATTGTAATTACCTCGGATTATCCGGATTTTTTGTTATCCGGATCGGTGTTCCGCCACATTAATCCGGATAATCCGAGGTGTACTGTACAGTAAAAACGTAGGAGCTTGTAGTGGACAAATAATTATAACATTAATTTTTACTTATTTCGTTTTTATTTTGTTAATAAGAAGGAACCCCATGAGGTCCAGTGTTAAATATTGCACAAATAACGTTTTTAGTCAGAATTAAGTTAAGTTACAGCATTTTCATAATTTGAAGGAAATATATTTAGAGCGTTTTTGATATAATTGTACAATCAAGCATATAAAAAGTCATATATCACTCATAAGAGTATACTATGATGACACTGACAGTGTATGTAAAGTGTGATTTGTCTTCAAATTCACTGGTTTAAATAGTGTTGTTGTTGGCTACCAGGAATTGCTATCTAATTAATGAAAAACCAGCCCTTAATAAACAGGGGGGGGATTATTGTTCACATTTCAATAAATTGGATTGCTGAAGACAGAGAAGTTTGTCATTAATCACTAGTTAAAACCCCGAACAAAATTTTCCAGTTTCCAGTGTTTGCTTGGGGATATCAAAATTACACGGACTCACTTTCCTTTCATTACAATAAATATTTACTTTAAACAAGAAACTTTGAGATAAAAAAACTGACAACTTTCAAAAACTATTACCATGAACTGTACCATAACTGTACCATGAACTGTTTCATTACCTACATAGTGTATTGAAAAAAGTCTATTCTTGGCTGTTTAGTGTTTTATCTTTAAAGTAAGTAAAAGTGATACGGGAATATGCTCTGATAAGCCCCTCAAATCCAATGACCCCAAGCAACTCACACCTTTATTTCATCTGCGGTTTTTAACGTGGTGGTAGATCAAATCAAACAATTTGTTCCCGAAAATTACGTATAAAGCAATAAATAATGAAGTAAAAAAAGTCATCTTAAAATATATTAACTACCAAATCCTTCAAATCTCATAATAGGACAAATCGTTTTGTAACTTTATTTGAACTTAATAAAAATGATAATAATAATATGCAAATATATCCTGAGAAACGTGACAAAGAATTAGGCGAAAAAATTGTAATTTATCCACGATAATACAAGTCTCTTCTCGTTTCGTTTTACACAAGTACTTATCAAAAATAAACCACACATGGAAGTAAAAATAATTATAATAGTGAAATGGCTACCAAGGCTTATGACGGTGAGTCTACAAAAAAATAAAAAATAATTGTTAAGTGATTAATTAATTAAAATTTGAATAAAGTCATTAAAACCTAAAAGTGGTAGTAATTGGATTTTTACTACGGTATATAAGTTGTTTCTCTAGCCCCGATACTAATGTACCCTTTTACTGAACTGTTAGAAAGTGGGGGGGGGGGGCGCCAAACTATACCTTCGCCTAGGGCGCCTAAAACTCTTGAGCCGGCCCTGCAAGTAAATTAATTTAAGCCTGTTATTCATCGTTATTTAGCGTATGCAGGATAACATTTATTTATTTATATGAAAAAAGGAATATTTTTTTAATATTCAATTTTTTTTCTTTTACAGTTATAAGCTGATGATAAAAGCTATAAAAAGCATGACAAACTACATTTGAAGCTAACATCATTAAATGTTAAGGTCATACTTATGTAATTTTTCCTTCTGCATGAATGTTCTGCCTATATTGTGGCTGGGAGTGATCTTTAGTTTTGCTTAAAAATTACGTATTTAGCATAAATTTCCAAAAATCATATTATTTAATAACTTTTAGTGAATTTCCTTAAAGGAATAAGCCATTACCGTAGGTCTCATGGTAAGACTTAAGCGTGAGACCATGTTAACTTTTCATTTTGGGGCCCCCAGAAGCAAAAAAACACTATTCCTTCGAATTTTTATATATTTATATATATATATATATGTGTATATATATATATATCTACATATATATAGCCTATATATATATATATATATATATATGTCTGTTAACACGATAGCGGCCGTAAAATGGTCTGATCTTGATGAAATTTGGTACAGACGTAAAAAGTGGTAATCTTCGGACGAGTTCGTAAACCAGCACGATCAGACCACCGGAAGGAGGGGGGTAAAGGGGGGTAAACCTCCCCAAAAATGGGTTTTTGAGGTTTTCACATAGAAAAATAAAAATAATCCAATTTTTGTGGCCACCATTGAATTCAGCTTAAAAAAAATTTGGTATTTTGAATCACTGTTTTGTGTCCATTGGTTACCGAGATATTGAAAGTGGTAAACACAGTACATTGTCCCAATGTTAACCTTATGGGAAATAAATAAAATTCTATATCTCCCTCATTTAACAACGCATCTGAATAAAACTTGGTATATGGCTTCTTCTAGTTCAGATTTACTTATTATTGAATAAAAACCACCTAGTTTTAACATACCTGTTGCAGCAAAACAGCATACTCATTTCCCATGTTATTCTTATGGAGTTTACAAAAGCATGTCATAACTCGCTATGACGGATCGAAATATGTTCTTTCACATTTGAAATTTGCTGAGTATGCAGGTCTGCTGCAACGGGGGTGTTTTATTTTTCAAGATATGACCTCAGACCTAATAATTATTATTGTTAGCAATATTTATATCTTTAACTGACGTTGTTACCGATTTTTTATCTCATACTGTTAAAGAGATGCAGCCGTGAAGACGCATAGCGCTTTCCGCCATGTTTGCCACGTTGGAAATAGGCGACATTCGTAATTTTCATCACCTTGGTCTATATTAACGATGATTACCAAACACATTGCGTCACCCTTTCATGCACGCTTAACCCCTCTCAGCTCCAGGACTAAATTGTCAAATATTACAACCGGCTGCTTGACTTTGAAACGTCAGCTTGATCCGTGAACCGGTACAATTCCAATTGGACTAAAAACAAAAGTGGCACCATCTCTTTTTCGGCGGCGGGAAGTACTCATTCTTCCAAAAGGTGTCCCTACTTAGAGGGTGTCCCTACTCCTGATTTAAAGCCAATGGTTAGTATACATTGCCATTGGTTACTGAGATACTTAAGTGATAAACAAAGTACATTGTCCCGATGTTAAACCTTATGGGAAATAAGTTAAATTCTATATCTCACTTATTTCTCAATATATCTTAATACGACTTGGTTTGTGGCTTGATTTAGATGAGATCTGATGTATAATAGTCTAAAATCCCCGATATTTCCATTCTGTGGCAACAAACCTGAAACCTGCATACTCATACCCCATGTTATCCTTATAATGGAAATTTTAAAAAATCTACGTCTTCCTTATTTTATTATCATACTAGCTGTTGGTAACCCGCTTCGCTAGGTTGAAAAATCGTATGAAGGCCTACCCTGATTATCGAAAGAAGGTGAGCGGCGCGGCGGCGGCGGAGCGAGCGCGCGGCAGTAAAAACATTCTTATTCATAACGCTGTAGAAACATAAAAAACGCTGTTAAAAATTTGCAGTCCACATTATTCCAATGGCCAGATAATTGCGTTATCAGCACTGTTTTCAAATAATTTTTAACGTATATCGTTTAGTTTATACTGTGAGTTATATTACTAAAAACACGATTTACGAATTAAAAAAGTCAATTCTTTGTGTTCGATTTATGATAACTCTGCTTAAAAGTATCGGGGAAAAAATTCCTATAGAGGACCTATAGTCAACTTTCTTGGGAACAATATACCAAAATTTGAGAGTCTTGTGATTAATATTTACGTCGTTATTAATTTATTTCTAAAGAACTGTTAACTCTTTTGTTAATTGAGATTTTCATTTCATTTTTCCAATAATGACATTAGATAGTTTCCACAATCAATATTCAGTTAGTAAATTACTTCATTACTACTGGATAAATCCGTAATCAGTTGATAATTGAAATTAATTAACGACATTGCCCGAGCGAGCGCGATCGAGACGAGGTACAGCAACTGGACAACAAAAACAGAGCACATGCTTCCAACACACACTGCACATGCAGTTCGAAGGAGCTGAAAGGCTCCTTATTGTTCAATGTTGGTGAATCGGCATTGTTTTTACAATGAATTCTACATCTGGAAGCAGGCGTTGTTTATAAGAGAAAAACTGAGACATGCAGAGGCGCGCGAATAAAATGGGTCCACTAGGTCCAGACTGTACTTCAACAGTCATTGTTGCGCTCTGCCTCGCAGTGATACCATCGTTTATATATTAATCGATTATGAGAAACTATTCCAATAAAAACATAAAACTGCGACGGAATTAACCTATATTTTATTCAAAGACATTGTTTACTGAATTTCATTCATCAAAGTAGGTTAATAGCTGAGATAACCGTACTTTAGAAATAAATTAATAACGATGTAAATATTAATCACAAGACTCTCAAATTTTGATATATTGTTCCCAAGAAAGTCGACTAAAGGTTCTCTATAGGAATTTTTTCCTCGATGCTTCTAGGCAGAGTTGTCATAAATCAAACACAAAGAATTAACTTTTTTAATTCGCAAATCGTGTTTTTAGTCATATAACTCACAGTATCAACTAAACGATATACGTTAAAAATTATTTGAAAACAGTGCTGATAACGCAATTATCTGGCCATTGGAATAAAGTCGAATGCAAATTTTTAACAGTGTTTGTTAGGTTTCTACAGCGTTTTAAATAAGAATGTTTTTACTGCCGCGCGCTCGCTCCGCCGCCGCCGCGCCGCTCACCTTCTTTCGATAATCAGGGTAAATAGTAGCTCCAAAAGACGTTATTTTGAAGCAAGAATTAAAACGTCTAATGTTATGTAAAATTCAATATATTTTTATGTTTCTCCATACATATATTTGAGAAAGCCGGGGGTGGCATATTTGGTGGTAGCAGTCTTATTTTCCCTTTCAATCAGCACACAATAGACTATGCGTTTCCTTTTGAATTAATTAATTTGCTATACAATAACTACAAATGTTATCAATCTTGCCAATTAATACAATTGGGTGTTCAATATAATCTATATTTGATTGGAATAATGTGTCCTTTACGGTCAGAATCGTAGTTCCCGTCCCTTTGCAAACAGCTTGTAAATTGTTTGATTTAAATCAACTTCTTCTGTTTGATCCCTTTTTCAGAGGTTCTCCATTATCTCTATTCTGATTATTTCTTTCATCACGTTGTGCGTCTGTTTCCCTTTCTGTTCCAATCTGTTACGATAGTGTTTCTTGATGTAGCTGTGAATATTCCTGTGATACCCTTAGATTTGTTTCTTTTTCGTTGTTTCATTTTTTCTTGCAATCTTTTGTTTATGTGATAAGATACAGTATGGAACTGCAAACATTTTCTCCTACGTTTTCACATTTTCTTATCTTATTTGTACTCAGCAACGTTTGAATTTAAAACAAAAAAATGAAACTATACATTTTAGTGCACTTTATGTGTCTAATAACATAACCTAACAGTAAAAGGCGCATTATATCTTGACCCTTGGGAACCCTTTACACCTGAAGCAATTGGAGTTGAGTGAAATTCATAAGAAGACCACAGCTGATACGCAAAGTTGTACTAGCCTGACGAGTTAGCATTTTCCAACAGCTGTCAGTGTATATCTTAATTGTCATTTGTAAACAAAATACAGTTGATGTTTGTAGAAATGAGTTTTTCCATTGTTTGTTGTCCAAAATCATTGACAGTAAACAATATCTGACAACTCCAGCAATGGACTAGGCCAAGGGTCAAGATATAATGCGCCAATATAATTGTAAAATACCCCCGTCGCAGCAGACCTGCGTACTCAGCGAATTTCCATAGGATTTATTTTGTATATGTCAGCATTAAACTTGTTTGAAGGAAAGTATCATTTGAATACATTAAGTAAATAATATACTAAAAACACATATTTAATCATTCATTAGCTTTAAACATGAGGAGAATTAACAAAGAGACCATATTGGTTTTCATTAGTAATACATACACTTTTGTATTTTATATAATTCTTAGTCTTTCAATTTTTAATAACTGTAATCTTATTATAGAATATAAATGTCAACAAACATATAACCAATGAACTCAAAACTCTCAAAACAAACAAATAATTTAATCTCATGAAAAAATTCAATCATATGGTCAGTTTTATAGTAATTAAAACATCCCTGTTGCAACAGGCCTACATCTCCAGCCAATTTCAATAAAACATATTATCAATCCTCATAATTTTAAACATATCATATATTATGCTACATTTTCAGGCAGTTTAGACCAAGACATCCCCCCCCCTTTCCAAATGCTCTTACTTTCTTTATTAAATTTTAAAATAATTTGTATTTTTTGATATAGTATATACTTTCTGCAAAATCGTGATCAATGAACTCTTAACTATTCAAAATAAACACAAATAAAATATTCTACACCTGCAAATTTAATCATATGTTCAGAATTGTATTTTTTAAAAACATCTCAAATCAGGGTGTCTATACTTTTTGGAGGGAAAAATTAAAAACAATATTGGACAACGTACTGTGTTTAGCACATCCAATATCATCCAATATCTAAGCAACGGATTGACGTAGAATAATAATTCAAAATGCTAAATTGTTTGTTTTTTTAAGCTGAATCCAATTTTGACAATTAAGTTTGAAAATAATTAGTAAAAAGGTGTTAAATCTTGAAAATAAATTTTATTTTGTGAAAAAAACCTTCTTAGAGTAAATCAATCTTGCTGGTTTTCGAACTCGAAGTCATGAATGACGCTTTACACGTTTGTTTCAAATTTCATCAAGATCGGACCTCTTTTACAAAAGTTATCGCGCCTACGGACAGGTATATATATATATATACATATATATGAAAATGAACGAACAGTGTTTTTGGGGTGTAGGGACCTCAAAATGAAAAAATAACATGGTCCCGGGCTTAAGTCTCACCGTGCCGCCTACGGTAATAGCTACTTCCCTATAGGGGAAATTCGCTAAAACAATTGAAAACGTAAATAAAAACATATTTTCTAAATAACACTGTATTCACCTGATGTACAAAAACAATTGTAGGTGCGACATTCTGTTGGCAACCACTAACTACGGTAACCATTTCAAATTATAGCATATGTTTTGATATAAACAAATAAAACCTAAAGTACTCACAAAATCCTTGACATAGGTCCCTTTTGGACGATCCCTTGCCTACACCCTATAAGATATCAAAACCCAACCATCATAGTGCATATTATGAGATTCCAAGCTTTAATTTGATACCAAGATCAAGGGTCTACGACATGTAGTTTTGGCTGTAGCACTAAATATACCAACACACACTTCTCTTTATATATATATATATATATATATATATATATATATATATATATATATTGATTATCTTGATAAAACTTCAAACTAGATATGTGGCTTCTTCTAGTTCAGATCTACTAAATACAGGGTGTTTTTTTTAAAGCGCAACCCATTTTTAAGATTTAATAATGCACATATGAATGTGTAATGAGTGTTGTTTAATTTATCTTAACATTTTATACATCCTATTTTTTAAGTTTGATCACATTTAGTTTACACTAGGTGCTCAAAAAGTCCAACATTGGCATTTGTAAAAAGTTATGCTCTCTCCATCAAATTCCCGGACACGTGTTCCAAGGTACCTCTTTAAATTTCTTGCATTACATTTGTTATGTTTGTTTTGAGGTGCTGAATATCTTGTGAATTGTTTTCGTAGGATAATCACTACTTTACATGTGTGTGGCAAATTTAATTCAGATCGGACCATTTTTACGCGAGTTATCGTGCTTAAAGACACATACATTAAAAACACAACCCAAAACGTGATTTTATCGGTGAAGGATTATTTTCCTCCAAGATCCCCGGATTTGACCCTACTATATTTTTCTATTTGGGGATACATAAAAAGCAAGGCCTACGAAAGCAATTCACAGGATATTCAGCACCTCAAAACAACAAACAAATTTAATGCAAGCAATTCAAAGAGGCACCTTGCAACACGTGTTCGGGAATTTGATTGAAAGAACATAACTTTATACAAATGGCAATGGCGGACTGTTTGAGCACATAATGTAAACTAAATGTGATCAGACTTAAGTAATAGGTTGTGTAAAATGTAAAGATCAATAAAACAATTCTCATTTCATATTTATATGTGCATTATTCAATCTTAAAAATGGGTTGCGTTTAAAAAAACACCTGTATTGAAATAAAACCATACCAACATACAGCAATCCTGCAGACTCATTTCCCAGCATGTTATTCTTTTGGAGTTTACAAAAACATATTATATCTCGCTATGTCGGGTTGAAATATGTTTTTTGCATTTGAAATTCACTGGATATGCAGGTCTGCTGCAATGGAAGAATTATTATTTCAAACTTAAAGAGAACCGTTAATTATTGTTAAATGTTTTGCGTATAGAGTCGAAACAGTGCAAAATTAGTGCCGCTTCAAATAGTAAAACTATACCTGGGACCTTTAAGCATTTGTCAATAAAATTAATTAGAAAGAATTTCAATCAAAATTAGTAAAATTTGTGCTGGAATGAAAATAAAAATTTGTTTAATGTAAAAAAATATTTGATTAGAAGGGCCTAGGCAGTTGTAAAAGAATACTAGTCTAATTTTGTGCAAATTAATTATCTTTGCATAGAAAAAGCTGCGATCGCATGTAAATGGTGATTGAATTGTGCCAAAACAGGTTTGTTTTTGAGCACCTTTAGACTCTTCCAGTCGTCTAACGAATGAAAAGGCATAAAACGTAAATCGTATTACAACATATACAGACCCCTAACCAGAAGACCAGCAACACAATCGGGATTCGCATTTTTTGTTTTAGAAGAGATTTTCGTAGACAAAAGCTTCAAAGTTTGCTATGACAATGCAGATTGCGCAGTTACGTCGGTGTTGAAATGTTTAATTACGCCCATTATGGTTCTGTACTGTCATATTTTCTCCCATATGTGTTGTAAGTGGATTTTAATGCGCTCAAATTCACTAAATATTTTCATTATTTAAAATAAAAACCGATTCTTCATACAGTACAGTAAAAATAAGTGAAAAATTCTATAAACCCAAAAAAATTAGCACAAGCTGTAGAGTACCTTATATTAATTTTGAATTTTCTCTTCTGTGAATTATTATTTGATTAACCATCTTCAGTTTCATTAGTTTTAGGTTAAATTACTTAATTGAACCAATTTAATTAATTATTCTTTATTAAGTACCTGGTGGACCGAGCCTTGCTCGGTGTTATTTCATGTTTACCAGTTCATCCAGTTACTATAAAATATTCAATGGCATAAAATTGATAAATAGAAACCTTTTTATTGCTCCATGGACTCTTCATCCCACTTGCTTATTTTCCCTTGATGGCTGTAGATTCCAAACAGCTGTTATGATTACTTCATCTGTTCACACTTTCCTTGTTTATTTTCGTTGCCATCACGGCAACCCATAAGGCCAATGTTAAAATTTTACAACTTTTAAATTCGATTTATTACGTTAATAGATTTTCTCCGGCCAAGTAGTCTGCGTAAAAGACTTTTTTTAGTCATAAATTACTTATTTCCAGACTTTGAAGTAAATCCTCGGAGCCGTTTTTGAGATCGTTGTGCAAGCAAGCAAGCAAGCAAGCAAGCATACAAGCATACAAGATAACACTGCTCGTATAAGAGTATAGGATGATCTTCATACCAAAAAATGTTTCTTCATAAATTAAATTAAATCTTTTTTCATACTTGGAGGGGTTTGTTTTCTTTTACTTTAATGCTCTTTAAAATTTATCTTCCCTATTCGTTAACCCTAAAAAATCAAATAGATTTAGTTTTATTATAAAGTAAGTATTTTTCTGGATGCTGAGAATTTTTATGAAATTAAATGCAAAGCACAACATTTTTCAACAGATAATTTTATTTAGTAAATAGAAATTGCAAGCCTGAAATAATTAAAGACATAAATCTGACGCTAATAAATAATTTGACTGACTTACCCTGTAAAGGGGGAACAAGAAATTTTAACAAGTAAGCTAAACAAGTACACTTCACAACGTTTCAACTTTGAAGACCAGTTAATTTAAGAATCTGCCTTATGTAAAACTGGTTAGCTGCGATCTGATTGGTTTGGCTTCACAATTTCCAGAACGTTCCACCCAATCAGGTTACAGCTAAAGATCTTGCAAATCCTGTACATCTACAGAATAGTTTTTCTTGCTATTTCCTGGCTTAATATAATTTTGTAATTTTCTTTCTTTAATCTGTATTTTATTACATTAAATTTTGTAAAAAAAGCAACACAATTAAAATAATACTACATCCAATAAATGATTTTTGTATATAAATTTTATTTATGAAGTTAACAAAAAAAATTATATTAAATTTATGTATTTTAATACATGCTACAAATTTTCCCCTCTCCAAGTTTTTTGTTAACACAATAAATAAAATGTTTTCTCATTACAATTCTACATGAGTACATATAATCAACAAAAAAAAACTCAAAATTATGCTTTCATCATCAAACTAAAGTTCAAGCAAAAAATTATTTGAATGAGTGGCGGCAATAGGAAGTCTCTTCACAAACAGGAAACAGGCCACAAACCCCAAAGGATAATTCCACTGGTGGAGATTCCCATCAACAAACCAGTCAAGTGGCTCCAACTGCCTTGCACCAACATGCCCAATGGTTATCAGCAGATAAGCTCTCCAAGCAGCTCTAACATTCAATTTCAACCTTCAACAAAACTCAAACATACATTTTCACCAATAAATTTTCATTAACAAAATGATCAGTAATAAAATAAAACATTTTTCATTGCTTCCTTTAATAAAATTTCCCTTGTTATTTATTTTTCTCATTACTTATCTTATCCTTTCTTGTTTTGCTTATCTTTTTAATTCCTTGAATCAATTGTTGGTAAGTATTAATGTATTTATACATAAGTCATTTAAAACCCAAGTAATAAGTAAGTCAGAGTGAAGTAAAGTGTGAGTTATCGAAAGAGTTGAAAAAGGTCGAGTGATTGTCTAAGTGAAGCCCCAGGTAGTAACCAGTGTAAGTATAAGAGCAAGTGTGAGAATGAGTGTAAGTGTAAGAAAATTATTTATTTATTTATTTATTTATTTCAAAATGCTACATAACAGGTCATGCCCAATTATAATGCAGCATTAATTACAATCAACATCAAAATCATAAACAATAAATCAGTGGAGGATTCAGTCCTTTCAATAGTTCAAAATCTTGATAACATGCACAATTAAAACTATCTCACAGCAGCCTAATCTTTTGTGTATGCTTAATTAATTAAGATAAATACAATAAATAATAAATAATACTGGAGGAAAAAATGTATAACTGAAAAATGCAACTTCAAATGCCAATCATATAGAAACAAGTAATAAATAAATCATAACATATTAACAAGTAATAAATAATTCATAACATAACAATAACAGTTCATGCAAACAGAGGTAACTAGGAGGTTATATTCAATTTTGCAATAAATTAGTAATAATGCGACGAAAGGACTTTAAGGAGCTATTAAAAATGTCAATGTCATTTACAGAATATGTATTGAACAGTTTAATCATTGTCTGCACTGGTGAATTAGCACCAAAATTAGTACGAGAGAACCAGGGTGTAAAAAGCAAGCGGGAACGGGAGTTGTGGCGAGGAACAGTGAAGTTGAGACATGATAACAACGGCATGTCGTCCAGCGAGCCAGTCGCCAGCCTGTGCAGATAAGATAAGGAAATAAGTCGCCGCCTTTTATCTAAAGAATCCACTTTGAAAATTTGCAGTAACTCAGGGTAGGGTATGATGTTGGTGTAGTGGCCAAAAGCTTTAAAATGTAAATACCTCAGAAATCGTTTTTGGACAGACTCTATATTCGAAATTTGGTATCTACGATGCGGAAACCATACAACTGAGCCGAACTCTAGTCTAGAACGAACTAATGAAAAATAAAGGAGCTTCATTGCATTGATATTGTTTAAAAAATTGCCTGATCGCCTAATGAAACCCATAAAATTGAAGGCAAACTTACATACGGAATCTATATGCTGATTGAAAGTGAATTTAGAATCAAAGATAATGCCTAGATCCTTTATTGAAGATTTCCTGTTGAGGAAAATGCCTCCTAAATTGTAACTATAACGAAGAGTGTTTTCATCGGATTTATTTGTGAATGATATTACTGCACATTTATCAACATGGAACTTGAGATTCTCCCTACTCCATAAGAGCAAACGGTCGATATCCTCCTGCATTCTTATACAGTCGGACACAGTACTAACAGCTCTAAAAATTTTCAAGTCATCGGCATATAAAAGAAATTTACTATTCAAAATGCACTTTTTTATGTCATCGATGAACAACAAGAACAGTAAAGGTCCAAGATTTGACCCCTGTGGGACCCCTGATTCAACGTAAAACTCACTTGATGAAAACCCCTCGAAAAACACATATTGTTTCCTGCTGCGCAGGTAAGAACAAAAAAACTTTATGAGTGGGCTAGAGAGACCAAAATAATTTAATTTGCAAAGTAAAGAAGCATGATTAACTTTATCAAACGCTTTCTCGAAATCAGTATATACAACGTCAACTTGACCACCAGTATCCAAAACTGGGATGCAATATTCAGAAAAGTTCAGTAAGTTGGAGTTAATTGATCTGTTAGTAAAGAAACCATGTTGATGAGGACTAATAAAAGAACTGACATGCCTAAATAAATGCTTATAAAGAATCGACTCAAAAACTTTAACAGGAGCAGATAATATTGTCACGGGCCTGTAATTCCGAACATTGGCTCGGTCCCCTTTTTTGAAGATAGGTACAACTTTACCGCACCGCCAAGCAGAGGGAAAATGATCTTGCTTTAACGATAGATTGAATATAAATGACAAAGGACGTACAAATGATTCAGCACAAGCTTTGAAAATATAAGGAGGTATGCCATCAGGACCACATGAACGTTTGGGTTTGAGATTTTTAATTGCAGCAAGCACTTCAGTTTCAGTAATAATTGTAAGCGACATACAAGGAACGTTAGGCATGGTCGGTGACTGAAGCGCGCGGCGGCAGAGTTCGCCGTTGTCCAGGCCACATGGTTCGTACACAGAACTGAAATACGAGGAAAACTTGTCCGCTATCGCCTCGCCCCCCTCCGCCTCCTCGCCATCAAGCATCATGACAGTCGGGGTATTGTTTACGTTCCTAAGCTTTTTAATAATACTCCAAAATGATTGGGGATTATTACTTATTTGATTTTCAATGACATTAACATAATTATTGTAAGCAGTTTTTATACTTAACTTAATTCTACTTCTTACTTTTTTATAATCAAGCAATAAACTTTGCATTTTAAATTTGTTATACTGTCTTCTTAGTTTTTCTTTTCTTTTTATCATTGAAATTATATTGTAATTAAACCATGGTGGGTACTTAGATTTGTTACTTCTCGATAAAGGCACAAATTGACTAACTGCATCGTACAAAACACTATAAAAATAATCTACAGCACCATCTACACTTGTAAAATTCATAATCTCATTCCAGTTTAAACCTCTAAAAAAGTTATATAATTCTAAAAAATTTGCTCTTCGAAAATTATATGAACCAGTATTAATATTGGACTTATTATGCATGCAACCAGTAAGTTCAAAAACAATTACTAGTGGTGGATGATATTTATCTACTTTCACAAATGATACTGGCTCTTTAAAAACATTCAAATCATCAACATCAGATATAACCAGATCAAGTGTCTTGCCGAGCTCATTTTTAACATCATTTTTTAAATATAACTTATTCATTTCAGTAAAATATAACAACTGTTTACAAATTGAATTGCCTGTGCTCAAATCGAAATTTTTCCCATTAATTTCTGGTAAGTTAAAATCACCAACAATTATAACTTTTTCATTTTTAAAATTATATAAATCAAGCTTTTCGAAATAGTTAGTGTATGTTTCAAGCTTAGAATTAGGAGGAAAATAAACCACACAAACGATGACAGAACATTTGTTAGAAAATTCAAGTTTGATCCATAAATCCTCTCTGTCAGTTTCCAAATATTGGAGTCTGTTTGCTTTAATTTTGTTTGATACAGAGAGAAGGACTCCCCCGCCCCTACTCCCCCTATCACGCCGGAAAACCTGATAACAAGGCGGGAAAAGCTCACCATTTGAAATGGATTCTACTAGCCACGTTTCAGTTATTGCAATTACGTCCCACTGACCTGCTATCACACCTAAGTAAAACGGGACTGTCTTAGATCGTAAGCCTCTGACATTTTGATAATAAACATTTATAGAGTTAATACTATTCATGCTTAAATGTTATTTTAAATAAATTACACTTAATACTAATTATATAATAAATTAGAGCGCATGTTTATGTATAAATACTTGATACAAACAGAAAAAATGACATGCGACGTGCAGAATAAATAAGACATGCAAGCAGACTTATACATACGAAGGAAATCATTTAATGTTGTCCAAGTCAGAAATGTCAGACACAAGAATTGCAGGCTCCCCCTCTCGTCTTCGAAGAAATATTTTTCCGGCATTCGTGATCCACGAAAACTTGTAGTTATTACGTGCCTTAAAGGACTGCACGGCGGCCCACAATACACGGGTGTCTTTCGTCAGTGACAGATTCACGACGATTATAAGTGTGTCGTGTTTAGTGTATGTGATTAAGTGAAACAACAAATTCAAGGATTTAGCCTTTTTTAGCAAGTAAGTTTTAACATAGATAGTAATTTCTTTCATTAACCTTTTTTATATAACTTTTTTTACTTACACCCCCAAAAAACCGATCGTTCGTTTTCATTAACAAAATTATCAGTAATAAAATAAAACATTTTTCATCGCTTCCTTTAATAAAATTTCATATTAAAGGAAGCAAAAAAACCCAAATTCGCAAAATTAGAATTAGGAACCAGAGAATTAGGAAACATTTATTAGGAATTAGGAATTAGAATTAGGAAACATTTATTTCTAAATGTTTCCATTCCGAGGAGAGGTGGATTTTTTTGTAAGGTCCGGGACATTTGCATGACCTACCTCAAAAGAAAATGAAAGATTCGTCTTTAAAATTTTAACTGGCAGTGTTAAAAAATACAAATTTTTCAAAATATCTTTCTATCTACCAGTAAGTAATTTTTTTATTCAAACCTGTTATGTAGAAAATCATAATCCTATAGTTTTAAAAAAGAAACACCGTATAGGTTTCCTAAAACAAAGAAATATGCAGGAGATATGATGCCCTATAAATCTTTCCCTTTCCTATAGTACTAAGAAATCAATGAAACTTTTGTGATAGAACTTTTGAATAGCCATAAAATTACTTCAAAAACATTATTATTCATTATTACGTATACAAAAAGCATTGTCCTTAAAGCTGACATTAGACACACATATCACCAACATGTATAACTTTAGTAAATTTCCACGTGACAGTCATGCATTAATTGACCTGAAAGGGTTCAAGCTATTGACTTCGGATAACATAAGTCAATTATGTTATCCAAAGCCATTGGTTCAAGCGTTAACCTTTCTCTCTTGCCGAGTGTTTGTCAGCATCAGTAATAAAGTGGAGGGGGACGCGGTGTATTCCCATAGAACTGAAGTTCTATGTGTATTCCTTTTGAATTTCCATAAAGCAAAATAGCCTATTTATTTCTAAATGTTGATTAGGTATGTTTTGCGTTCTTATACACTGGAAAATTTGCCATTACACCACTGCAGTATTTCTGGCGTTGTTTGTCGCAACAACAACCCGGCGTCTTAGTTCATGTAGGTTTTCCATTGTTGTTAGGTAAACAAAGTATTTCATGAATACCCTGGAAAAACATCAAGGGGGTAAGGTCGGGAGTCGTGGAGGCCATGTAATGACGTCATGGCTACCAATCCAACACTCGTGTTAAAATATTTAATATTTTTACTTTATTTCATGTCTGTTGACATGGGTATAAAGTACTACTTTGTAGGTGTCAATGCTTTATTGTATGGGGCATCCTGTAAATTGTGCAGTAATACATGCTATTCACGCATGCGTGTTATATATTTTGTTTAGTAAACTTCTGCATTTGTGCTTACTTCAACAAGTTTTTACAAATTGACAGCTGAACGAAAAACTAGAAATTACTTCAAATAAAATACATAAAAATTATTTGTTGATAGCTAAGTTAAAAGATAATGACACCGCGTATTGAAATTAATGAAAGTATTATTTAGGTTGAAACAACATTTTTTTAAATTAAAAAATACTGTGTGGAACTTAAAAATACATTGATGTAGATTAGATATTTCGCTGGCAGATACATGTAGTTGATTTGATACAACTACGAGTCTTAACTGAACATAAACTTAACTAACCTTCGTTTAACAAACGTTTCCTTTTGTTGTCACATTATTAATAAAAAACACACATTGGTCCCGAGGCTTCTTAACTAAGAGGGAAACGGCATTGTTTGCAAATAATTACAAAACAATAGGATGTAATGCAACACGGAAGATTCTCTAAGCATTTTATAATTCAGCTCATTACACCTATTCTTTTGTAAACTTATTTTAAAATTTGTACGTAGTTCTCTCCTATTTAAACCTTTTAAAAACAAAGCTCGCGAAATCATGCGCGGAAATACATTATTGTTTGGTATTAAAAAGTAAATTTAAAAGTCAGTTACCTACTAAAATTTACCTATCAATATGTGTTTAAGAGTGCATTCGCTTGCTTTCGTACTAAACTTAGAGTCCTAACCCTTTTAATCGATCGTTCATTAATTTTGATTACACCCAATCAAACCCGCTCGCGTACAAAATGCCGACTGTGGTATTTTAAGACGAGTTAAGATGGGCGTAGAATAAATGAAATTCGTTGAGTGGCTTTACCGCTTTACTGACAAGACCGATTCATTACCCAGAATAATTAATTAAAAGCCACATGATCAAGAGCAACTGGATTTAGCATCAAGCCATGAGCTATAAACGTTTATCAGAATCGATCTGGTGACGTAATTATAGGTTGAGTAAAATGTTGTGGTTCACTCCGTCCATTACAATAATAGCATTGGGTTTACGGACAGCTTAGGTCACGTCTTTCGACTGAACCTGTACAAACACTTTAACCATTCGGTCCCAAACAGCGACCACATTGCTGGTTTCCTAATGCTAGTCGTTTAGGCTCCAAGAAGCTTATGTTTTAAGTTGTCAAAACTTACATTTTAGATTTAGAGGGGATCACTTAATATCCCGGAGTTCATTTTTAAATTGCTTGGGATATAATTTATCATACACGTGATTTATTCCTTATTTCCTCGTCAAGGTACATTAATGAGTTAAGTATTTAAATATAGGGACGATATGGTTTCAAATTATGGTAGATGGCTATAGTTCAGGGAGGGATGGTGTTAGTTTATACTTGTACTGCTGAATCTTTCAGCGAGTTAATCTCGTTAGACGTTTGCAACACTTGGAATAGTGGCTGAATAACAGTTTCACGAATCTTCGAGGTGGTGATCCCTGTCGGGGAGAACGACTGTTATCGTACTTTTACAATAATTTTTATGAGGTACGATACCAAATCTCTCCTCATGCATGCCGTATACCGTGTGCATTAAATAAGAATTCCAACATTGCCTTTGAAGTTGCCAATCGCAATTTTTAAAATAGAAAATCCCACCATATCTTTGACTTTTCTTGAGAAAGTCAGATTTCCCGGACACCCTACACATTACTACACTTCCGCAACTTCCTCTATTAACAGCAACTATATCCGTAAACATAGTTTACTCTATTAAGGCGTTTCTTAATCGGCGGCACAGACCGCGGTAATCGACGTAATTGAAGTCAATGGACGCCTTCGCTAGGGAATGTCTACACTACAGCGCCTCCGTCTGCCCGCAGCCTTGGCCGAGATGTCTGTCTCTATGAATGTAAATAGTGGATTAGGAATCTAGTGGAACGTGAAACCTTGCAATCTCCTTTTTAAAGCTTTAACCTTTTATGAATGACGTGCACGTTCTGACTAGTAGAATTCATGTCATACATAAAACACTACATGTCATCTGGCCATGGAGATGAGAGATTGATTTAAAGAAGGTCAGGAGTTTTTTCATGCTAACCGATATACCCTGTATTTCCTTTAAAAAGAGTGCGTAATAAATAATAACGTTTTTACATTGCAGCCCTCTCAATACATTTTGTCAACATGTTCCTGATAACCAGAGGGGTTATGACGGTTCTAATTCAAATCTATTGAGAATAATTAATGGGAAAAACTACTATCTATGCCTATTATGTGTGTGGTAAACTTCGTACTATGTGCTTTTCTTTAGGCCACCTCGCCAGGGTGTGTATTGTTGATGCTCTCCGTAGTCTATTTTCCCCATGTAGAGTCTGAACTTCGGTATGGAGTATTTTTCTGGGGAACACCTAGTGTTGGCAATTTCAACCGGGTTTTTGTTTTACAAAAATGGTGTATTAGGGCTATAATGGGGCGATTAAGAACTGAATCCTGTAGGCCCCTTTTTAAAGATCTCGGCATTTTAACGCTGGCAGGGCTTAATGGTTTTGAAGCCTGTATGTTCGTAAAAAAGAACCAGAATCAGTTTGTTCACAATGGTTTCTTCCATAACTATCCAACAAGGTCGAGGAACTTATTAACTGTTTTGGAGCACTCGAATACAAAATTTGAGTAAGGGCCTTACCACATCTGTAGTAGCTTCTTCAATAGACTTCCTCAGAGAATCCGAGAAGAGCAGAGTATTTTAGTTTTAGAAGAAAATTCAAAGAATTTTATTTAAATAAATGTTATTACAATTTAAATGATGCTCTGGTAGGTTAAATTATTTTTATTTATTTATAAAAATCTTGTAGGGTGTATATCTACTCGAAAAATGTAATTACTTCGGTATATATTATTGTGACGTGTTCCATTGTAAAATGCATTGAGAACGAATGAAATGAGTTTGAGTTTGATCACGAAAATTCTCAAGCTTTGCAATTGGGCATCATGCTTCAGTGGTGTATCTCTACTTTGCTGGCGCAACAAGATTGATGAACTTACGATTTATTAATGATTGTGCTTAATGTGACTTAATGATCTTTGAGATGACTCGACGAAATCCATAAGTGTGTATATATTTACGTAGGAATATACTCACCGTCTTACATAAGTATTCATTAAAGGTCTTTGAAGGTGTAAACGAAACTATCGTATTTTGCTCGCGTAAACAAGTCAAAATTGCTGCTTCTTTGAGTGAAAAATGTGTTACCATAAAAAGTGACTTGTGGCAGCAACCCACTCAATATTTAGACCTACAACAAATCGTTTCATCTAGATTTCTGGTGCTGCTACGCTTGCAATGGTATTTATAGATCCAATACTAACAGAGGTTTTATTGAAAAAATGTAGTTACTGTAATCAAATATCTACTTAATATTGACATTCCAAAGTGAAATTTTATTTAGAAATGGATCCTACCTAAGTATAATTGTCAGAAATGCTAATACCGCAGCAGCAAGCAGCAGCAGCAGTCAGTTTCAGTTTCCTCAAGTGTTTTCTTCAAGGATTTTGTTTTAAATCATGACGCCTGGCTCTTTCAACGACACCTTAATTGTTGTAATTGGTTCAGAAATATAAGAGGAGTTTCGACAAAAAAAACTCTAATAATCGGGAGGACCAAATTAGGCGGGTGCGTGAGTTAGTGCTTCTGCGCTGCCGGCGAAATCTGGTTTAACTTTTTTAGTCGATCAACCAATCATATGTTTTAGTAATCATATGGTGTAAAGAAAAAAGGAAGGTGTGTGCACAGCCAACTGGTATGAAGTAGTTCGGCTTGAAAAACTAGCGGACCTATAGCGGTTGACTGCAGAACTAAGACCGTTCACAAAATATTTTGAATCAGTTGTATTAACTGGTTTGTATTGTAGCATGGCCATCTCTAGTAATAAGGCCGCGGCCTTCGGCCTGGCAACGCCGCTTCTCAAGGGTTCTTTGCATAGTAAAAACCCTTACAGAACCAGCTGGTTTCACGTAAACAAAAAATAGTTCCATAAGAGAGTATGGATAAACAAATCAGCTGAACCCTTAGGCGCAACGTTGCCATTTACTAGCGCCGCGGACTTATACTACAGATGGCTATGATTGTAGTCGTCGTAAGCCGCTTACTTACGGTAAGCGCTAGTGAGCACAACTACGTCACATCAGCTGACCCTGCATAAACCTTTCTTTTTTCCTTACACCCTGAGTAATCACACGTTTGCACGGAAAAGGCCTTGAAGTCCAGAAGGTTTTACCATTTACTTTAAGTTTTACAGTCCAACAAAAACATTTATAATCTTTTCATCTGGATTTTTGGAGACGATTTGGTGAAGTTGCAGTTAACGCCGCGAGCCTAATTTCGTGCTCCGACTTATCCTATATTCTTATACGAGCAATGTTATCGGCCGTTCTTGTATGCTTGCTTGCTTGCTTGCACAACGATCTCAAAAACGGCTCCGAGGATTTCCCTCAAAGTCTGAAAATAAGTAATTTATGACTCAAAAACGTGTTCTGTGCGGATAACTTGGCCGGAGAAAATCTAATAACGTAATAAATCGAATTTTAAAGTTGTAAAATTTTAACGTTGGCCTTATGGGTTGCCGTGATAGCAACGAAAATAAACAAGGAAAGTGTAAACAAATGAAGTAATCATAACAGCTGTTTGGAATCTACAACAATCAAGGGAAAATACAGCAAGTGGGATGAAGAGACCATGGAGCAATAAATAAAGTTTATATTTATCAATTTTATGACAATGAAATATTTTATAGTATTTGGATGAACTGGTAAACATGAAATAACACCGAGCAAGGCTCGGTCCACCAGGTACTACTGCATTAAATAAGCAACAGATTCCAAGAATATTTAAATGAACACGTGAACGCTAGCAATACTAGGTAATCAAATCAGCTGATTGTTGACATGCGAAACAAAATCAGCCGATGGCTGTTGAGCAACACGACAGAAATACTATCTGCTGACGCGAAGGTCATCAAGGTTCACGTCTCTCGAGACCAGGCAGGGGTCATCAGCTGTGACAACAGATTCCTTTTTGGTCCATCCAATTACACCTATCTCATCGCTAATTAATTGCAAATGTCACTAACTGGCAACGTGAAAGACAAATTTTGCAAAAGAAACTTTTGTTTGTTATAGGAATTGTGATGTGAACCTACATATATTTTTTTAAGAAGTCTTCAAAGATTTGTTATCATTGTCATTATGACAACGTGGAAGACTAATTTTTTCAAAGATTTTCTTTGTTTTAGGGTTTGTGGTGAACCTATTTATTTCCTTGACGAAGAAGTTTGTAAGAATGTATTATCTTACATAAATAATAAATTGAATTATAATTTATGTTTTCAATCGAATCCTCCATTTGAAAAATCAGTATATACTTAAGTTGTGTACCGCATTTATTTGTGATCAGTGGATATACTATTTATAAACGGCCAACGCTTGGGTTTGGTCAGCTAAAAAGAGTAATGTGTCTTGAACATCGTTGAAAGTTTTATCTTTGATATTTTAAGCACCCTATGAAAATGTTCTTAACCTCCTTCATAGTAAGCCATTGAAGAAATACATATTGTATGTATTATATATGTGAAAATGTAAATACAATCTCTTTGGTTGGTTTGCCATTTCACGGCGATTGAGAGTGTGTGTGAGTATGTGTCAGCGAAAGAAGCAATCGGTAGAAAACACGAACGATGGATAGTTGATAGAAAATTACGCAAGCTCCACCTTTTACAACAAATGAAGTGTAATTTTTTACACAAATATTCGTGGTAAAATACAATAGTGTTTCTTTCACAATAGCTAAATTTCACAATCCTCAGATTCTACTGTAATTTTTATCGCTCTGTTGCTATTTCATCAGCGAACTTCCTGTGTTTTATTCGCAATATTTATCAGGACATCTACGATATTATTCTACATCCGGAAAATTTCCAGTGTGAAATGATTTTATCATGTTTCATGTAATGGTCTCTTATCGTTTATGATATATGATGTGCAGTCTAAATAACCACGATCACACTTAATGATTCCTTTCTGCATCAAAAATATCCATAGTGATCGTAAAAACTGAAAAATGTGATTTTTGAACAAATATAAATAACATCTATTGGGGATCTATTATCCAATTTAAACCTTAAAATAGAGTTTATGAAACACGTATACGGTATTTTACAATTACGTTTTTTTTTATTTCCTCGGTATTTTTGTCTGGTAAAATTGACATTCTTTTATGTGTATAACAGTAAAGTATAATAATAGTCCATAAAATGCAACATTAAACTTAACGGACATGATTTCCTCGGTATAATCTATCTGCTCGAATGTTACCTAATAAAGACTTAAAAATAAGAGAAAGGAGAACAAAATCTATATCTGGAGCAAGAAAAGAAGTTGTCACTTATCGTCAAAACAAATTTAAGGGAAATTAAAGTTAATTATTGAGGATTTTACGTCAATAATAGGGGAAATCGGGAAAAAGCTGACTAAGAATTGAGGAAATGCTCCCAGCCATATGGAGGACAAACAACTTTCAAAAGGAATTTCTATTGTATCACGCTATAGTCGGCTCAGTATTATTACTTCGTGTTCGAAGCTGTATTTAGTATTATAAAGTTATTTAGTATCCATTCGTGTAAAGCTGCAAAAATTGGACCTGGTACGGAAGGTTCAAAGTAATGATAGAGCTATTACAGCCGTTTAACGTTTGCGAACAGGATGACCTTGCTTTTTCAGAAAGCCTGATAAAAACCGAAGCAGTTCTTCGTTACGCGTGCTGCAAGGCCTCGGTAGAAACTTGCTTCACCGCGTGGGAATGTAGGAAAAAAATCGATGCGACGTTTTTGTAAAAAAAAAACAGAATCCCAACGGGCATAAAAAGAACGAGCATAAATGGTCGTGTACTATTGCCATTTTGGTAGTTGGCCTAACATGAAAAATCTAAAAACTAACAAATAAATCCTAATAATTTTTGAAGCAACTGAAAGAATTATAACCGTTTGATCTTGTTCCTTGCAGTACTGAAGAGTTCCTCGATTTCCATTTGAGAAGTTACTCATTGTTTGGATATAAGTATAGGCTACAATTTGACACTATTTATGTACATAAATTATATATTAAAAATAAAAAAATCTTTAAATCATGAATCAAATGCTTGTATATTTTTCGATACTTTTTGTCCTGCTAATTCATATTGGAGTATCGTAAAATGTTTTTGAACTTTCTGCCTTTCCGAATTAAATGAATGAACCAAGGGGGTTCATAAAATACACTTATTACTAAAGTGTAACACCGCAATACTAACTCAATTTGAAGAACTAATAATTAAATAATGAAATACTGTTCCTGAGCAGTAATTTAAAACTATTCGAATCTCAGTTTCTTTAATACGTCGAAAAGCTTATAAAGTTCACAGAATTCGATTTGTTTCCATTTTTAGTTGCAGTTGAAATAATTTAATATCGTCTATTCTTTAGAAAACTATTTTCATGATTGATCAAACGAATAGTTTGGCTCAAAATACTGAGTCGTCCGATTTTGGGGTGGTATAATGCAAAGAACGATAATAGCCGATACTCATTTTCGTTATGCCAACCTCTAAAAATCAGCAAGCCGCATGAATAGTATTGTGTGCTTTCTCCACAGTATGACTAAGTCTTACAAAACCTCCTTGAAACGCCCAGACTCAGGCCTCAGGCTTGTCCTCGTGTCTAAAAGCTTCTCCTGTCAAACCTTATTGCACCATGACACAATCAACTTCTACAGTCTGCTATCTCAACGGAAGTCGCAGCCGAGAGCCCTAGACGAGCGTATAATCCGAGACAAATCACTTGGCACTGTTCATCCATAACGCCGAAGTCATTTTTAACATTAGTTTACGGAAGGCCTGGGCCAAATTATTTGAATCAGACTGTACAGCCGGTTGCACGTGATATGGGCCAAACCATCGGCATTAAACCAAAACAATAACATGAACCCGTGGTATAAACATTGGTCTTGTAGTGTTGAGAATTTCGTGAAACATTCTGTTTTACTTTATTCAAATAGTTAGATGCACGATTCTATAAGGGGAGGTGGGGGAATTTTCTAAAAACCTAGTGACGTCACGTTTCTAAAATAACCATGTTCACGTTTCTAGTTTCTAAAAACTGTTGACGTCACGATTCCACTAATACCCTGAGCACGTGTGCGTCTTTCCTCAGTGTAAATTTAATGCCGTGTGCTTGTGTGAGTAAAGTGACTAAGGGAAGACTAAAAGCATAGAATAAATAATCATAAGTATTTATTTTATTCTATGTTTCTATGTTCTATGGTAGTATTTATTCTATGCTAAAAGCGTCGATTCGCAAAGCTGCATTTTTAGCCCAAACATGCTTTCGTATAGTACCCTGTTTCTGTTGCTGCCTTAAGTTATTAATTAATGAGTTTAATGAGTTTTTTGCTAAATGGTACTATTGATGTCTTGCTGCATGTATCTTTAACCCTAAAATACAAAAATAGGTACATACCTTACTAATAGGTAGCCTATGTATAGGAATACCTATTTTTTAGTCTTTAACACAGTTTAAGGGCCCCAACTACAACGATGGAATTTTAATCCTACAAATTTAGATTTAAGTCAAAATAAAGCTACATTAAATGCATATTTTGATGATCAATGCTTTTAGAACTCCAGATAGCATTTATCACTAAAAAAGTGTGGTAAAACAAAGTTTGAAAATAATAAAAGTTGACCTCGATAATTTGATAAAAGAAATTGTTTGAATAACTTCTTAATGAGCAACAAATCAGCTCAAAAATACTTAAAAGTTAAATTAGTGGTCTTAACAACCCAGAAGCAATGTATACAGAACCCTTTGCATACATTGCCAGAAGTTTTACCCTTAACATTAATAGGGTTCTCCCCCTCCCCCTCAAAAAACCCTATTTAATTTCACTTTCAACGGAACTTTGTACTTTAATTAGTCATTTTTCAATTGGGGGGGTCAGGCTAATTATGAGGTTTGGATGATTTTTGGGGGGGGGTCCAGAATCGGGCAAAAAAAGATGACGTAATTTACGGACGGCCCCGTGCTCAAGTCTCGTGTAACCAGCCGTACCCATCGTTGCCTGGAGGCCGCCCAGTTGGTCTTGGTCGTGTGTAGTCGTAGGCTCAGCGGCCTCGCTGCAAGGTCGGGGCTGCTGGCTGCTAGCAGGTTCCATTTGTTGCGTCACCGGCAGACAGACGCCCGCCTGGAGCCCACGAGCTACTGTTGCAAACAACTGGAGTAGGAAAGTACGTTCTGCAGGTTACGGGACGAGTAGGGCTTTGGTTGAGTGAATCAGAATGTGTTACGAGTATTAAACTGAAAAATAAATGTAGGAACTGTTTTATTTTGGATTGTTCTGCATAGAATGGATATAGATATGTACATACAAAATAAATTTAAAAACACTAGCTAAATATTAAACAACATTTATTCTCATAGTTTTTTGTTAAGGTTTTTACCTGCTCAGGTCAATGAATTAAGCATAAATTATTTTTATGATTAATTGAAACTAAATGATTCCTGGATATTTTACAATCTCAAAATTGGAAAGTGTTAATTAAAACTCTCTTTCATAATGCACATGCATTAACTCCATTAAAAAATAAATACAACTTAAACAACAATTAGAATTTATTTTTTATTCTAAATTTTTTTCAGATAACAATTAAATTTGTAAACTTAACATTATCTGAATAAAATTAGGAGGCACAGTCTGCCCATTAGACTGATGATAATTTCAGTATTTGGTTTACATACAGTACTAAGCCAAAAAACAAACAGACTTTTTTGTTTTAAATATTTTTAAAAACTTTCTTTGAAATTTTTGGATTTAATTTTAAACGTAAGCAAGCTTAAGAATAAATGTCAAAAATTTCAAAGAATTTTTTCTAAAAAATATAAAACATTCATTATTTAAAGAAACCAATCGTTTTCGTTAAGGAAATATATGGACTCATAAACGTTAGCATTCTAATTTATTTTAATCGAAATCAAAATAATTAAAAATCAGAGATGATGTTTTTACAACTTTAGTCCCTAGAAGTCCTTGGACCTTTTTTTGTACAACAGTGCTCCCACTGTATTGTTGATTCCTTTTAATTCATTTTTAATTACCCATGCAATTAGCAACTAGCAATTCGGTGGGAACCACATTCACACAGAAAATGCTGTGGTTTGCAATCTCTGAGATCACCAAGGACACCGCATCATCAAACGATTAGGTTACAGTCTGTAATTCTATTCAGTACTGACTCACTAAGTTCCTATTATACTGCAAAAACAAAGCTTAAACCGTAATTTTTTGGTCCGGTAGAACGTTGGCAGATTTATGGGAAAAGCACGGAAATGTACCTACACTGCGCACGGAACTGCTGGCACAAAACGCAGAAGTAATAAGGAAGTTACCTATCTCACCTTCCTATTCATTAAACTGATGTAGTCGTAATTTCTAGAATCTCGTTATATCCAATTGTGTGTCATTAGATTGATTGTCAGGTAGTATATAAACGTAACTGACATGTGTACAAAGTACATAAGGAAAAACACTAGCTTTTAGATCAAAATTAAAATTGCATCAGCATAAGATTTCACTCTAGGGTGTTATCTTATTGTAAGATGATTAAATTATGTTTTCCCCTAAAAATCACTTTGAAAGAATCATTTCGTAAACCACTAACTTCAAAGACTAACATATTGGTTTGTAAACTATCTACTCTTTGAACTCTGATTTGGATATAATCTTCCTTTAATAAACTTCTGTCATAGCAATGAGGATCACAGATATTTTTACATCTACACATTTTTCACAGCACTCTAAATAATAAACTCCCTTCAACTCAAGTCAACTTCTAAGTCAAACTTCCACTGTCACCGTAAAAAAAATGTCATTCACTGATTGCATCTCGTAAAAAATCCTTAGAATCAGAATAATTTAACAATGCTATTGCTACGAAATTTCATTTCACAATATGAGTCAACATCATAAACAGTGGTTTAGTGATTAAGATTTTACAAAAGAACAACATAAAGGTTGTAAATGTTTGTAAACGTTTTAAAGGCTGCTTAGCTGTTGGCTGTTGGTGCGAATTGTTTAGCCAACTAATGCATTGACACTGGGACCAGGGTTGCTACAACTACGTCAATGCCTTGCCGAGTCATCATTAAGCAATGCAAAAGGACTGTAAACATAGAAATTCAGGTTAAACAATCTCTAAACTTAGCTTATATATAATGATTATTTATAAAACTGATTACTGTACACTGAAAAGTTTAAAGCTCAATCGATTTTTCCGTAAACATAGAAATGCAGGTGAAACAATCTCTAAACTTAGCTTATAATAATTGAAGGGGTCCCCCGTAAAACGTTCTAAACGACAAAATTTCAAAATCTGAGATATTCAGTGAAAAAGGTTCTCTAGGACATGAGCTACACCGTGGTATATTTTGTTTTTAAGGTATTTCAGTTGGTAGCCCTGATTTCGTCTGCCAAAGTTTGCGTGCTTCGCGGGACTGGACGGACTTTCTGGGGAATAACGTTCTATTCGCCGAAAGATGGAATCCCCGCCGGTCGTTGCGCTGTCACCCAGGACAAAAACCCCGTAAATAAAAATAAAAGACGTGAAGTAAATATTGGAAAGTGGAAGGATTAGACCAGAAATGAAAATAGAAAAGTTGGATTACTCTATATTTCTAAAACTAAGAAGCCAAGGCCTGAAAATTGCCTCCAAAAGAAGTAGGTAGAATAACGTTTTAAGCACCACATGTGGATAACTTTTAGCAAAATGACTTGATCACGTTTCAGTGTTAACATTACGTTTTTGTACTTTTACATCAATAAAATTGTTTTATATTCAGTTTACTTTTGTTTCTGTTGGTATTCTTACACTTCCTGATGCTTTCTTCCAAAGTAGAAGAGCAGTCCGTCAAAAAACGTTTCAAGCGCCAGTCATTTAGAACATTATAACCCCTAAAAAACCACGTAAAATGTTTCAAAATGCTTAATGGCAAGTAAAAATTCGATATACGGCTACATTATGATGTTATAAATAGGGTGTTAAAAAATTATAATTATTATAAGTTCTAACCTTAAAAAATCGTAAATTTTAGAATTCAACTTTCAACACTTTATTACTCGAAACTAGGTTATTGTCGTTTAGAACGTTTTACGGGGGACCCCTTCAATTATTCATAAAACTGATTAATGTGACTGAAAAGTTTAGAGCTCAATCAGTTTTTTTCTCCAGAAACATTTACTAGTAATTAATAGCTGAAGAGAGTTCAACCTTGAAAGCAAGATTTGTTTGCAGCCATTGTGTTTTTTAATTTTACTAGTATACAGGGTGTCCCATAAGTAAAGTGCCAAACTTTGGGAATAGGTTATATGGGTCAAAATAAAGATGAAATGAAGAATAAATTTTTCCAAAAACGCTTTGTTTACCAGATATCTGCCATTTTGTATTAATAACAAAATATTTTTTATCTCCCAAGTTTTTGAATCGAATTTTGAAACTTGGTATGCACCTAGTTTCAAGGTTAGTTTATGAAAAAACAATGAGCATGATTAAATAATACATTTCAAAATGGCGGCCGTTTAAAATCTTTAAGTTGAAATAACGAAAAAACAGTAAATAAAAAAATGAAACGGATAACAATTTTTAGAAAATTTTATTTCCCATCTAATGACACCAAATTTATGAAAATCGGTTAGTAAACAACTGAGTTATGATCGTACTTAGCTAGTGAGGCAGCATTTTTTGAAGCAAAATAGTCCATTGTTGCGCTGAGCCATGCGCTAATTCGACCATAACTCAGTTGTTTGTGGATCGATTTTGATAATTTTGGTATCGTTGGAATGGAAATAAAATTTCCTAAATATTATTATTCTTTATATATTTTTGTAAAATGTACCATTTTTTTGGTATTTCAATTTAAAAATTTTAAACGGCCGCCATTTTGAAATTTACGATTCAATCATGCTGATTATTTTTTCATAAACTAACCTTGCGTAGATACAGGTGCATACCGAGTTTCAAAAAAATCTATTCAAAAACTTGGGAGATAAAAAATATTTTGTTAAAAATACAAAATGGCGGATATCTGGTAAACAAAGCGTTTTTGGAAAAACATTTATTCTTCATTTTATCGTTATCTTGACCCATATAACCTATTCCCGAAGTTTGGCACTTTACTTGTGGACACCCTGTAAACCATAGCTTAAGATTTATTGATAATTAACCTATTATAAGAGCAAGGTGAGTATTGTGTAAAAAGGTTACAGGAGAGCAGAAGATTATGGTCAATATTGAGACATAATTATTGATGGTTTATATGTTGTTGGAAAGTCCAACATCTAGATGTGCCTTTGGAGGGTTTTAAGCCGATGTGTTGACCCAAAAACCCTTGAAAGCTCTAAAAGCACAGTTTTAGCCTTTAAAATAACGTTTGATAGTAAATGTGAACAAACGAATCATATCAGCTGCATATGAAACAAGCATGCAACCATTGACTTTGAATATTCAAAGATGCAAGTATGAAAACTTTTGAAACAAAATACAAAGTTCGTTCGTATTTTTTGTCTACCTTATGGGCTAGGACGAGCCTTTTTTGTAATTTCGTTTTAAGGATTTAATAAGAGTTCAGATCGACTTTTAAGGTTATAACCTGTGATAATTTATAATGCACAGCCAAGGGCAAGGGAATAAGGTATATTTAAATCTTACTGAAACAATAGTGCCATTTCTGGTGTTTGGCAGTCACTGAAACAATTGCCAATCCACAAGCAAAACATACCATTGACTCACCACTGAGTAATTTGAATGAGCAATTGGAAAGATTGTGACATAAAAGAAGGTATTTTTCTAAAGCATTGTTCAATTGGTGACAATAGGTGATGGGAGTCTCATCAAGAGATATTGTTTCTGTAGCAATCAGAGTACTCTTGTGCAATCAAACCTAATGATGATAACACTCTTTAGTGGTGTGGAAGAAGCAGAAGAAATGTCTTTAAAAACGAGAGCTTAAATTATTAATTAATATCAGTTATAAAAAGCTGGACAAACCTATAACATTTTTTTTTTTAATGAACATCACATGGAAAAATTGTATAACTATACATTATTGGGAGCTCGCTGATCTTTGGCGGATTTCAGAAGAATATTAATGAAATAAATACAATAAAACCTCGCTAATCCGTCACTGACGGGACCAAGAGCATGGTAGGGGCAGTAAAAACGTTGGACTATCAGAGGAACAAGTTCATTGATATAAGAGCATATAAAACAGTATTTATAACAGAAAAATTGCATTAAGAGCATTTAAACATGGTAGAAAACTACAGAAGGGTTTATATATAATTAAATTACAAACGACTCTTGCTTACCTACTCAAAATAACACGGGAATATACGATTTTTCTTCGAGTTAGGTATGGTTTGACCAAGGAGGATTCGGACCATCCGAGGTCGGACTAGCGAGGTAATCCTTCCTCTGTTCCAAGCATGAGGACTAAAATATGCTAATGTATGCTTTGATAAAATCTAAATACTACCGATCCAACAAATCTATATATATAAAGGAGAAGAGGTTTTCTTACGGACAGCAAATCTCCAAAACTATAAGAACTAAAGAGTTGAAATTTGGCACATGTGCTCCCCTTGGGCGCTTGATGCACACTAAGAAATGGTTTTACAAAATTCCTAAGGGTTTCGCCCTTTAGTACTTCAAAGTTTTAATGTTACATTATAGGGAAGGATATAAGGTTGTCATGACAACCTTAAAAAGTATGACAAATTAAATCCTAAAAAGGCAGAGGAAGTTTTAGCGAATTTCCCCTATAGGGAAGAAGCTATTACCGTAGGTCTCATGGTAAGACCTAAGCTCGGGACCACTATAACTTTTCGTTTTGGGGCCCCCAGAAGCAAAAAACACTATTCGTTCGAATTTTTATATATATATATATATATCTATATATATATATATCTATATATATATATATCTATATATATATATATCTATGTGTCTGTTAGCACGATAGCGGCCGCAAAAATGGTCCGATCTTTATGAAATTTGGTACGGACATGTAAAGTGGTAATCAATTGGACGAGTTCGTGAACCAGCACGATCGGACCACCGGAAGGGGGGGTAAAGGGGGATAAACCCCCCCAAAAATGGGTTTTTTGAGTTTTTTACATAGAAAAATAAAATTTATCAAATTTTTGTGGGCACCATTGAATTCAGCTCAAAAAAACAAATAATTTAGTATTTTGAATCACTGCTCTATGCCCATTGGTTACCGAGATATTGAAAGTGGTAAACACAGTACGTTGTCCCAATGTTAACCTTATGGGAAATAAGTAAAATTCTATATCTCGCTTATTACTCAACATATCTTGATAAAACTTGGTAAATGGCTTCTTCTAGTTCAGATCTACTAAATATTGAATTAAAACCATCCAGTTTTAATATACCTGTAGCAGCAAACCTGCATACTCATTTCCCATGTTATTCTTATGGAGCTTAACAAAACATGTCAAATCTTGCTATGTTTGCTTGAAATACGTTGTTTTGCATTTGAAATTCGCTGAGTATGCAGGTCTGCTGCAACGGGGGTATTTATGTTTTCCACGGGTGAAACCGTGTTGATCAGCTAGTTAACTATGTAACTTTTAAAGCCTAGCTTTTCTATTTCTACTCCTCGTTCATATGTGCTAAATCAACATGAATCATAGACATGACCTAGAGGGGGTTTCAGTAGACCCCCTCTTAACCGACGATCGATTTATCCGCCCTTGCTGGTCAAATATTAAAGATCGTTTTAACCGGCCCTGTTTTGAGAACAGTTCGGTTAAACCGACCTTTTCTAGGAATTGCGGCATATCCGTTCCCATACCCGGCGGAACGTCTAATATTAAATATAGTTATTGAAGTGTTTTGTTTTTACCGTGTTTTTGGGTTATTTGCGTCATTTCTACGGTAATTATTTTGAAAATAGTTTGATCATTAGAGTTTTTTTTTCTAAATAATCCAAGAACTGCCTTATAATGATGTTAATAGAATCCTAAATCAACAGAGCTTTTATTTTTAGGTGTTTAAAGAATTTATAAAACATTTTCTGGGTTCTTTTCCCTACAGAACTCCAACATTAATTGTAATCTTAGTAAAAAATAGCTTACAGTATTAATTGGCTATGGTACCCTTATTATTATTACATAAAGCCCGGACTACCCGTAAACTTTGAGAGAACCATAAAGGTCCGATACCCATTAACCCCATACTTGAATGAAAGGTCTCGACGAGAAAATACCGGGAAAAATATTACTTGTAAAATTAAGAATCCACAACGTTAGATGAAATAACATAACGAAAAACAAAACCAGAGTTACCAGCAAAAAATCCATCAGCTAGAGCTGTTATAAGCTTTGATTGACAATTTAAAAACTCTTTTCTCGTGAAATTCACATTGACAACCTGAACTTTAATTCTTACCTTTAGAGACTCTCCAATTAAAATCTTACAGCTATTTGCCTTATGATTACCATTCCTTCAAAGTAGCAAATGTTAACAAAATTATTTCTGACACAATTAAAGGGTAGACTATTATTGTCTTTTCTCGCTTTTACAAAAGTTACATTTCGTTTGTTTCATTTCTGGTTAGGTACCTAAAATTTTATTCTTAATGATTTGTTTCAACATCTTATCTGAGACTGCACAAAATCACTAAATCGACACTTTGTTCAATAGTAATATTTGATTTAATTTTCAAATTACTTGAATAATCTCTAGGTATTTTTTTATGGCCCTAAACATAAAATTTGTCAATAAAACCCCTTTGTTCCGAGTAACAAACTTAAATATCATGAGCCCACAAAGAAAATTCTATAACATTTTCCTACAAGAAAAATATGCTATCCAGGGGAAGCAATTTTTTGCACCCAATTCTGTAGTATTGCTTTATTTTTTTTGGTAAAATAAAGTCCAAAACCAAAATATATGAGAAACAGTAACTACTAAAAACGTAATTGTAATATTCTCCCCATATTTTTAAAGTTCCTGAAATTATTTCTTTATTAAGTTAACTACATTTTAAAATATTTCCAAGAAGTGTTAAGAATGCGAAATAACAATAAAATGAGATTATTGGTTTTAAGTGATCATGATTTGTTTGAACAAATCAATGGTAATAATTTTTCCTACAGTTAATTACTAAAAATTTATCATTCAAAAAAGTCTATCTTTTGGCAAAGAATTTTAAGCAAAAACTTGTTTAATTAAAAAAATCTGCATTTTTAATTCTCAACTGTCATAGTACAACGCATGGCACATGTATCTCTTGGGATGGCCATTCGATAACGCCTGCAATACTAGAACGCAAACTAGCTCTACATATTTGACAAGCCTTTTGCATTACATTATGTGCTGGCACTTAAATAAAATAACAAATACCCCCATAGCAGCAGGCCTGCATGCTCAGCGAATTTCAAAAGCATATTTCAATCCGACATAGCAAGACATGATAATAACCATGTTGACATGATTACATGTTTTTGTAGTCTCTATAAATACCCCCATTGCAGCAGACCTGCATACTCAGCGAATTTCAAATACAAAACAACATATTTCAATCCAACTTAACGAGATTTGACATGTTTTGTAATCTTCATAAGAATAACATGGAGACTGAGTATGCAGGTTTGCTGCAACTGGTATGTTAAAACTGGTTGGTTTTAATTCATTATTTAGTAGATCTTAACGAGAAGAAGCCATATACCAAGTTTTGTCAAGAAATGTTAAAAAATAAACAAGATATAGTATTTTTTATTTCACATAAGGATAACATGGGGAATGGTTATGCAAGTTTGCTGCCACCAAAGTTGAAATTTTGGGGATTTTAGACTAAAATACATTAGATCTCATCTAGATAAAGCCACACACCAAGTTTTATCCAGATATGTTGAGAAATAAGCAAGATATAGAATTTTACTTATTCCCCATAAGGTTAACATTGGGACAACGTACTGTGTTTACCACTTTCAATATCTCGGTAACCAATGGACATAGAGGAATGATTCAAAACACTAAATTGTTTGTTTTTTGAGCTGAATTCAATGGTGCCAACAAAGATTCGATAAATTTTATTTTTCTATGTAAAAAACTGAAAAACCCATTTTTGGGGGGGTTTATCCCCCTTTGGCACCCCTTCCGGTGGTCCGATCGGGCTGGTTACTTTACATGTCTGTTCCAAATTTCATTAAGATTGGACCATATTTACGGCCGCTATCGTGCTGACAGACACACACACACATACATATATATATATATATATATATATATATATATATATATATATGTATATAAAAATTCGAACGAATGGTGTTTTTTGCTTCTGGTGGCCCTAAAACGAAAAGTTATCATGTTCTTGGGCTTAGGTCTTACCATGAGGCCTACGGTAATAGCTTCTTCCCTATAGGGGAAATTCGCTAAAATGACATAGAGAATGAGCATGCAAGTTTGCTGCCATAAAAATGGAAATATTGGGTATTTTAGATCATTACATATTAACTATCGTCTAGATGAAGCCACAAACCAAGTTTTATTAAGATCCGTTGAGAAATAAGCAAAATGTAGAATTTTAATTTTTTCCCATAAGACGAATCCATGGTTTCGGGTGTCGACCACGATGGTGACGAGGTAGATGTTGTTGCCGACGTTTCGGACGCGATACAGCTGTCCATTCTCGAGGCGCACTAACACTCATTCACTGGTCGGCGGGCCCTCTGCCTCAGGTTATATAGGCTCGGGGGTGGGGGAGGGTTGTTTACATCTCCCATTGTTTTCCCGGAAGGCGCGGCTGACCTGGGCTGTTCTAGAACACATTCGCATCTCAGCTTTTCTATAACTGGAACCCACGTACAACTTAGCTCCATCCAGTTATCTCTATTAAAATTATTGCGACACCCGAAACCATGGATTCGTCTTATGTGTGCTTAGACCACGGAAGCCTGTCTCATCGTATTTTTCCCATAAGGTTAACATTGGGACAATGTGCTACGTTTACCACTTTCAATATCTCGGTAACCAATGGACATGAAGTAATGATTCTATAAACTAGAGTTCCAGCCAAATCATTAGGCGGGTGAGTGAGTGCGCTGCTGGTGTCAAAATATGTTTTGGCCAATCATTTACCCACCTGAAGTTATAGACAGTTATGCTCTTTGTTTATGTTCTCCAGATAAGCTGGAGTAAGTTCTCCAAACATACCCACGTAAATGTGCTTCTACCTGTTGGAGATATGTTCACCTACTTAACTGTGTAGAGGAGCGGATGTGTCTTCAACATCAAGTCTTTTATACAGCTGGAGTTTCCATTTTTCGCCACCGATTTGGCCGGAACTTTAAATTGTTTGTTTTTTATCCTGAATTCCAATGGTTCTATTAAAAGTCTTTTTTTCATGTGTAAAACTCAAAAAACTCAATTTTAGGGGGTTTTGCCCCTTTAACCCTCCCTTCCAGTGGTCCGATTGAGCTGGATTATGAAATCGTCTGAATGATTACTATTTTACATGTCTGTACCAAAGTTCATAAAGAATGGACCATTATTACGGCTACTATCGTGCTAACAGACATATATGTATAAATATGTGTGTCTGCGAGCAGCCGTAAAAATGGCCAAATCTAAATTAAATTTGGTACAACCATATAAAGTGGTAATAAATCGGACCAGTTTGTCCGATATGTATAATATATAAATTTTAACGAATAGTATTTTTTGCTTCTGGGGACCCCAAAACAAAAAGTTATGATGGTCTGAGGCTTAGGTCTTACCATGAGTACTACGTTTGTAGGACCTTCCTCATAATTAGACCAGTTCGTAAAACTGTAAACCAGGCAAAATTGTGGTTTGGATCCCACTTTAAAATGCAGATCCCTTAGTTGCCACTGGCTGTTGGGTTATTATAACAGTCCTGACTAAGGAACGTGTCGGCCTTAATCAGTAACAAGATTACAAGATTGCACGACAATCATCCTACGCTCATATTCACCGTAAAATACCCCTTACTGGTGGTCGGCGTCTAATATGGTAATAATAATATGAGACCTTCAGTAATAGCTTCTTCCCTATAAGGGAAATTCGCTGAAACTATTAAAATTTGTATATTCAGTCTTTCTTATGATACAGTTATGTTGTATGTAATGTACTATATAGATAAAAATGTTTTGAATTCCATTGTATATTAGTTTCACTACTGGTTCAAAGCAGGCAATTGAAAAAAATTGGCCTCAAATCTGTTAAAACTATCTTGCCTCCGAATAGGTTCTAGTATTCTCTAGGTAAATAATAAAGAAAATTAGCAGGAATGTTTACAATTAATTTCAAAATTAATGTTGTACATCACTAAGGCATTTAAGTACAGCTCCAAGGATAACACTTATTTACAAATTAGGCGTAAACAATCACCATAAAAGGTATAAATTTACTCCAGTCTGCCTCAGCAATACTTTGGTATTCGGTACATGGAAATTAAAAGTATTGATTCTCAAACTTATCTAAGAACAGCTTATTTCAGACTTTTTCAGTCGCATAAAGCTTACGGTTTAATCTTATGGGGACATTCTCCTCATGTTAATGACATTTTGCTAATCCAAAAAAAGGTAGTTCGTACAATGTGCCATGCTGGACCTGTAGATCATTGCCATCCTCTTTTTATTCAAATGCAGATTTTAACAGTAACTAATTTATATATTTTTCTGGGTTTGACTTTTACTAAGATAAATTTAAGTGAATTTTCAACACTCAATAACATCCATAAACACATCTTCCTCAACACAGGTTGTCTAGGATGGGTAATTCACAGATGATTAGTTGTATTAAGTTTTTCAATAAGATCCCCTGCTCTACACACAGTTGTTCAATAGGTATTTTTAAATCTAAACTTTTAATATGGCTTTCGGAAAACCCTTTTTATACAATTTCAGAATTTAAAGATATAGACGTTAAAATAGTTTTGATTCTGTTCCCAAACGCGATTGTATTTTTAGGGCGTGATTGTAATTTGTAGATTAAGTTTATTAGTTTTTGTTTTTTGTTTGTAACGTGAGTGTATTTTGTAGATTAAGTTAGGTTAAGCCTTGACATTGTCTTATAACATGTTATTAATTGTGATTATTGACAATAAACTTCTTGATTCTTGAGATTTTAGTAAATTCATACCAGTTATGGTCATTAGAGTGATTTAGAGCATAGCCATCTCCAGTAACAAGGCCGCGGTGCTAGTAAATGGCAACAACGCGACTAAGTGCTCAGCTGATTTGTTAATCCATACTCTCTTATGGAATAATCTTTTGTTTACTTGAAATCAGCTGGTGCTGTAAGGGTTTTTACCATGCAAAAACCTGTTGTAAAGCGGTATTGACAGTTTGAAGGCCGCAGCCTTATTACTACAGACGGCCATGTTCAGAGACAAGACAACAAAATATGTATGAAAATTCATATTTTAAAATCAAAACTTTGATCAGCTACACTACTGAGCAATCCTATAAATTCAATGGTAAGTTCTTTACTAAATCACATAAAAGAAATTAAATAATGTTTCTCAGTAATGTCAAAGTGATCCATTTAAGCTCCCAACCCCCGCTGAAATTCGCTCAAAATTCACTTTTTACAGTCAGAATTACAATACGTCTTCAGTTCTCAAAACAAAATCCAATATACGTATCAAAAATGAAAAACTGCTCAATAAAGTTTGCTTTTTTGATACATTGGCTTATAGCTTTGGATATGTGTTTGAACAATAAAGACTATATTACTTCCATGGCTGATCCATTAATTTCCAAAATATTGAGCATTGAATGAATGTAAAAATTACTTTGGCATAATTACAAACTTAGGGAATTACAAGCTGTACATATAGAGTCTACAGCTGAAAGTTTATTATCTGCCCCTGTATTTATGACCAATTTCAGCGATCCCGGTGTTAAAGCCTTGCGACCCAACTGCAGTTTCCATTTACAAAACATAACTTATTCATCCACTTAGCTTCTCAAATGTTTCTGTTAATGGTTAATTCAACAAAACTCAATTTTAACAATAAGATATACCAGATATAAGAAGCACTAATGTCATAAATTTTTAATTTACTTAGCAAGCCACAACTTAACTTAGATTGGTGTATGTATTTAAGGTTTAAATCAGGCAATCAGGGTTGCAGAAAATCAAATCAACTCATTTTATATTGTACAGAAAAGTCTACTTACACAAAATATACAACTAAACTTAATACCTAGTTCATACTTTAAAAAGTATTTTAGCCGTCTTTAGTTTTAGGCAATTTTTCTTTTGAATAATCATAAATTATGTAGTTCATTAGATCAGTCAGTCCTTCAAACTCGGTTCGACTTTGGGGTGGGTTATTCTTTGGAATTTTTGGAAGGATGGAACCCATTTTCTCTCTGAACTCAGCCATCTGAAAGTATAAAACAATTTAAGCTATAACATTAATACTTTCTTTTGGCAAAGCATAATTTCACAAGAACTTGGAACCTTATTTTGGCACATTAGTATGGTTATAAAACCAGTACAGTACTGTAAGACAGAGCGGCAGGGCATATGTATTCATACCTAGCGCTGTTTATAATTTAAAATTATCAGCTTTAATCCTAACAATGATACATGCTAAACTTTATAAAGCATGCAGATGGCTATCAATATAGACAACTCGCCAAGGTTAGCTTTCAACATCTTTGCGACTACTATTGGTGCATCGTAGCCGTTTATTTCTTTTTCTTCTTTTTAAAGAGGATGACGGCGTCTTTTTACCATGCATTTATGCAAAAAAAGAAATAAAGAAAACAACGGTAAATTGGAAATTGTATATGTGTAAACAATAATGTTCATTTTGTATGTGACCATTTTATGACTTTCATGGCACCAGGTTTTTGGCATGGATAATGCGTTAAGAGTACATGACAAGCTTGGACTGACAACTTATACCGATTTATATAGATGTCTGATAGACACTTTAGATATAATACTTGGAATGGCGACCTACCCAGGTAGATAAATGACAGATGAGTGAAGGGTGATTGTGGCGCGATCTTGATACCTGGTCAGATAACAATTTGGCTGATTAAAAGACAAGCCTTTAACTTGTTGAATTGAAGCAGTAATAGGCCTACGTAAAGATAATGAATCAGCAAATAATAACTAGGCCTATTTTGTAAAAAAGCAGTTCCAACTTCCTGCTGATTTTCTGACAGTTAAAGTCTGATATCTAAAGCAAATTAAAATTTTTATACCTCACATGTTGAATTAGTGAATTCGTTTGGCATGTCCCAGAGTGGTTATTAAGACTAGTTAGGCCTATTTCAATTACAACTAAATGCAAACTTACGTTCTTAGCGCCTGACAGGAGCCAAATCCCAGCACTGATGGCACTAACGCCACACACTGCGTAGACAGTGCCCCACTTTAGTGCTCTCGTGGCCAGCTGCACACCGGACTCCGGGATTTCCCTCGAGCTGATCATTCCTTTATTGAAGCTGTTCGGATCGTCACGTCTTGCAGACATGAGGGTTGCCCCAAACGCTCCGCATGCTGCCGCTCCCGCTACCGAGGTCAAGAATATGCCGGCTGAAAAATTGACATCTGAGTTAGCCTATCTATTTACTGTTGAGTTTGGAAGAAATTTTACGATAAGAAATGTGCCGATAAATGTGCGATAAGAAATCGCTAATAAAATCTAGCGATTGATTTTACCAGTTTCTTTGCCATTGGAGGCAGCTGAGGATCAGCCCCCAGCCGGTTTTAGGCATCGCTCATCAGGCCAGAATATTTTCAGCTAACAAAAGTTATAATGAATCTTGAATAAATGGTCTAATAAACAAGTCAAAGGCAACTTGTGTAGTGACTGAGTAGTTGAAAATGGCATCAGCCGAAACATATATCTTATGCAAGGTTAATCAGTGAGTGCAGACAGTGAATAGACCTAGTATGTTTATTCAAGATTCATGCAGTTCTGCAAAGACAACAGAGACCATGTCTTTAAGAGAAGTTTTAAGGATTTGCTAAGTGGTTGTTGGGCCAAATGCTTGTTACTCTCATTAAAACTGACCAATCTAACTGGCAACTGGTGAGAAAAGGTTAAGCAGTTAGAAACATCGCCAAATGAGGGGGATAAAGAAGAGTTTAAAATAAAACCTGTGTGAATGTCAGGTATAATTCTTGGCAGACTCTCTGATCTGCCCACCCAAGATCAGGCCTAGGCCTATTAAAAATCACAAGTGTTCACTAGGGCCAACCATCAAGCGTTTTATATAAAGAAAATTATGAAAGGATACAAATAAACTTATAACCTTAACCCTTTGACTGCCAAGAGCCGGCTACATCAGCTTTCTATTACATTGTGAGAACTGCCAGCTGCCGGTGTGATCGGCATCACCGTTCGTCGCGAGAACTGCCCATGGCCAACCAGACTGGCACGCAGCTGTTGAGATAATCCAATCGATTAAATGAACGACTACTGCTACTTTTTTTATTCATTATAAAACCTGAAAGATAACGGATTAATCTTTCGATTCAATACATTGATTGCTGCAATATTCGATTATTCGGTTTTTTGACAAAATTTTACTACAATATCAGCTGATTCATCCTGGCGATTCTCAGACTAACCTAGTATTTTTACCATGACAGTTTAAAACTGAAATCATGAGTTTTAATGGCAGAATGAAAACAAAACCTAAAATTTTTATGGCAGCCAAAAGGCAAATGAAATCTCACCTTTCAAGTTGTAGTATTTGTCTTTGGTAGATGGATCTGACGTACTATCGTTACTTTCAGCCATTATAGAAAAGGAGTTAATGACAAATACTTAAAAAGTATGCTAACATCCACACCGAAATAACATGATCTATAGATCTGTAATGCAAAACGAATTAGGCTACTTCGAAGTTAGAGCAACACAATACTTCGTTTTGAGGTTAAGTTTTCCCTGAATTGGGAAGAAAAAGAAGTTTCACAACAAACTACAGTGTGCCCATGTCAAAAATAAAAATTCCTCTAGGGGCATTGCTAATTTTCTCCACAATTCCCAACATACACAATTTTTGTGTAACAAGCCAAATATTTATTAACCGAAGTCTTTTATTTGTTGACGGTGGATTCGGTGATTTGGTATCGGATCGGAAGTAGCAACTAACTGTTGATTTTCAAGGTACAGGATTTGTCTTTACAAACTGTGGAGACCGGTGAGAGTAGATATGGGGAACATTTAGAAATGTCCAGTTAAGGTTAGGATATATATGTAAGTTAAGTTAGTTTTAGCGAATTTCCCCTACAGGGAAGAAGCTATTACCGTAGGTCTCATGGTAAGACTTAAGCCCAAGCCATGATAACTTTTCATTTTGGGGCCCCCAGAAGCAAAAAACACCATTCGTTCAAATTTCTAAATATATATATATATATACCGGGTGCGGCAAAAGTCAGCGTACCGCTGCATGCAGGCCGGTGAGTGCCATTGTTTATCTCTCGCGCTAATATTATCTCTCAGTGTCCCTCCTTGTCTTATCTTCATCTAGTTATGGTTTATTTTGTCTTCGTTTATCCTTTATCGATGAATTTTTGTTTTGTTAGTATACCACTTTTGACAGTGAAGTTAAGTTAATGATTGTAGTGCTTGTTTTATTATCTTCTATTATTAATGGTTTTAATGTTCGCACTACGGCCTTAATGCTCGAGCATTTTTAAATGATAACTTCGATGAATGAATAGGAAGATGAGGAATTATTGATTGGCCTGCTGGGTCCCCAGTCCTAACTCCGTGCGATTTTAGTAAGTGAGGTTTAAAGAACACGTGTTTTCGGAGAAACCTCAAAGTTTAGAACATTTAAAAGAATTGATAACGAAACATTGTGATGTTTTATTCACACCACAACTATGCAACAAAATCTGTAAATCAGTGTCAAAAAGGTGCTACAAATGTATAGACAATGTTGGTGGTCACTTTGAGCATCTTCTCTGACAGGTACATCAAAATAATACTGTTAATACTAGCTATAGTTTAACTGCATTTTCGGTACGCTGACTTTTGCCGCACCCTGTATGTGTCTGTAAGCACGATAGCGCTCGCAAAAATGGTCCGATCGGAATGAAATTTGGCATATATGTGTAAAGTAGTAATTATTCGGATGAGTTCGAAAACCAGTCCGATCGGACCACTAGAAGGGGGGGTAAAGGGGGATAAACTCCCCCAAAAATGGGTTTTTAGGTTTTTACATATAAAAATAAAAAAATCAAATTTTGGTAAGCACCATTGAATTCAGCTCAAAAAAACAAACAATTTGGTATTTTGTATCAATTCTCTATGTCTATTGGCTACAGAGATATTGAAAGTAGTAAACACAGTACGTTGTCCCAATGTTAACCTTGTGGGAAATAAGTACAATTCTATATCTCTCTTATTTTTCAATATATCTTAATAAAACTTGGTTTGTGGTTTCATCTAGATGAGATTTGATGTATTACAATCTAAAATCACCGAAATGTTCATTTTTGTGGCAGCAAACCTGCATACTCATTCCCCATGTTATCCTTATGGGCAGTAAAAAAATTCCATATCTCCATTATTTCTAAACATATCTTGATAAAACTTGGTAAATGGCTTCTTTTAGATAAGATCTACTAAATATTGAAATAAAAACACCCAGTTTTAACATGCCTGTAGCAGCAAACCTGCATGCTCATTCCCCATGTTATTCTTATGGGGATTACGAAAACATGTCATACCTCACTACATTGGATGTAAGTATTTTTTTTCATTTGAAATTCGCTGAGTATGCAGGTCTGCTGCAACGGGGGTATTTGTTTATATTTGGGTTAGACCATTTTTCCATTTCATTATGTGCCTGGACGCTTTACACCTGGAAATTGAAAAACGTCCAAAATAAGTTAGGTTCGGTTAGTTTCGGTTAATTTTTGTTGAATTTGGTTAGTTTAAGAGATTTACGCACTGAGCTAGAGTACAACTGAGGCAGGTAATATATTTAGCTCAATGGTTTTAAGTTGGTTAACTGCAAGTCAAGTTGACTATTGTAATAACCTGATGTTTTGCACCTGGGCGTTTTGAAACATATCCTTTCTTCGTTTGCAATTTACCGTCGATGATAGTGAAATTATGTTTTTTGATTTTGATTTTTACGTAAAAATCAAAATCAAAACATACCCTTTTTATGCATAATATACTGACGTATACTTTTCATGCTGTAATTTACAGAACAGATAAAAAAGCGCAAAACATCGTCGTTAATTATATTGATGTTTAGTATTAACTAGTAAATTAAATCAAGCTCAAATGTTGCAATGGTTACAAATAATGTCACATTAAAAAAAAATCTTTAAAAATTGTTTATAGTACAGTTATGTTAGTTTGTAATTTACAAGGTTTCCTTCCCTGCGTTCTGAACTCGTGAGAAAGAATCAGAGAAGGCTGCTCATGAAAGAATTCTTAATCTGTCAGTCTCTTTCTGAAGTGTAGTGGTTGTTATTATTTTGCATTTTGTTGTGATGGATAATACTGGGTTTTAGGTAATTTTTAAATAATGTGGGGATGTTTAGCAGTTAACGTTAAAATGTCTAAAGAAGCCGAGTTTCGGAAACTATTCTTTATGAAAGGTAGAGTAGAAGCACGATATAACGAACATGTCTCTAGAAGGTTATGATTGGGTGGAAGAGGAAAACATCTTTGGACTATATAAATTATTGAAACAACGCGTTTGACCTTCAACATTTTATAAAAGATAGTATATCTCATGCTTCAGCAAAGATGACACACGTAACAAGAAAGTGGGAACTCTTTCCTGGAAGAAATAAGTTTTGCTGTGATGGGAGAATAATGATGGCCCCTCAGACAAGTGTGTTTTTTGTCACTGTTGGGCTGATAGTGGGGACATGTTCACTATTTTTTATTTTCGAGTAAGTATACCTGCTAAAGTAGAGTTGACTAAGTAGTAAATTGACTTAACACAACAAAAACATGTTTGAAGCTACATGAACGATGTTGGTTTTATTGAGGTTGACAACAAGGATTATTTAAATGATAATTTCAAACATACCAAACAGTTGATCCACCCAACAGAATAATTATCAGTTAGTTCGTTATCGAAGGCCTGGGTTATAGCATAGCTGCCTCTAACGAAGGCCGCGGCATTCGAAGTGGCAACGTCGCGTTGCTGCTGGAGCGGTTGACTACTCTACGCTTGCCCCAGGCGCCGTAATGCTAACAACCTCGATGTTTTCCATTTGATAAAGTGATTAAATGAACTAGTTTTTTATTAAGAACTTTTCATTTACATTTCTAAAGATGGGAGCAAGGAAATTAAGACTTATACATTTTATAATTACTTTATGAAACCGTTTATTACAATGACCAAATAACATTTTACAATAAACAATTTTAGTTGGTCAAATCATTGAACAAACTATATTAAATCTAAGTAAGAATGGCAATCTTTCTACGACTATTGTTATGACAGCTCATTTTTTCGTTTCTCACTTTTGTGTAGTTGTTTAATAAAATGTTGGCCATTGTAAAAACAATATTGGAAACCACGTCCTTAACCTTAACTCCACAAACACAAGTTTCGTCAATTTTTTCTGTAAGTTCAGCATCAGTACAAATCCCTAATAAGCTTAATTTCTGTACAACATTTCTTTGACTATGGCATTTCAAAAAAAGATTTTCGTACTCTTGAGAAACCAAAATCTGGACAATCCCAACAATATGCTTACATATTGAAAAAACAAAATCTGAAGGCACTGAAAGACCGCCCCTGTTAATTTCATTTGGGATTTTCAGGCTTTCTTAGCAAGTTTAAGCATTCATCGCATTTTGTTTTTGAGCAGTGCTTAAATGCAATGTACCCACAAGCATAAATTAAACCTGATTCATCAAACTGGACTTCCTCAACATAACTCTCTTCTAGGATGTCATAAAATTTATCCTCAAGAATAATTAAAGTTGGATTTAAATTTTCCGCCGAGGAAAGGCTCTCTTTGCCACAATCAGTCAGTTCTTTAGAAAACTTAATTCCTCCGAACCTAGCGAAATGTATACCGAGCACACTTTTTAAGCGGATTTTCTTCTCGGCTTCCATAACTTGCCTTACTGAAATATTATAATTGCCCCCTGTTAACTGCCGGTATTGACCAAACCTGGACTCTAACTGATCTGTCTGAAATTTGCCTGTTAACACATATGACGGTTTGATGTAATTTAATATATAAATAATCATCTCCCGTAAAACGTAAGTGGTTTGATAAAGTGCATCATATGTATCGTCAGTTAAACATTTTCTCTCAGGATTTGGTTTATCTTGTGTTTTCCAAATTGAAAGCCATACAAGGAAAACTTTCAAAAATACTAACCTTTTATCGGCTAAACTTTTGAAGGGCTTTTGAAGGTGATTACGTTTAAAAACATAAGTTAGAGGCCGTTTAATATTAACAATGGTCCACCATATAAAGATAATTTTAACAAATAAAGCTGTACCTTCGTAACTATATTTGCTTAAAGAAGTAAGGGTTGATTCATTGAATATATTAGTAACAAGTAACACTTTCTGGCGTTCAAAAGAATTTGGAAACAACGTCTTAAATGTAAGTTTAGGCGCTGATTTAATCAACATATTACATTCAGTTTTGAATATTTCTCTTATGTCATCAAACCTTGCTTCAGCTGACTTTTCAAAATCCGGATTACCATTAACGCAAGTTACAATTTCTTCTGAAAACGATTCTAAATCTTCCCATACAGGAAAAACAAATGACTTAGGCAAACCACTTATATTAAGCCAGTTATTTCTAATATTCTTAAGTACATGAATACTATCATACAAAACATACGTTTTGATGGGATTTCCTTCAATCTGAAAAGAGTATTTACTGTCAGAACCTTTGGTTAACTCCTTAAACATTGTTCTGTTTACTCCATTATTATCAGATATGATAGATAAAATATTCAACCCACAACCCCTTACCATTTTTATGACCTCCTTAGTAAATTCTGCAAGCTGCAAACCTTTTAACTGCAATACTGGTACTAATTTTACAACTTCTTTAAAATTACCAAAAGCTGAACTGATCAGAAATGCTACAACTGTTTTAGCTAAATCTCCAGATTCATTAGCTGCGGCTCCCAATAAGTGCCCATTTTTAAAGTCTAAAGACTGTTTCACATGTATTTCATCAATCTGTATATTAACATTTTTTTCCATTTCTGATAGATTTTTTACTATTTTTCTTAAGAAGTTTTCATTTTCTGGGTCGGTATTAGGAGACACAGCCAAGGAGGCGGAGAGTCTTTGTAAAACACGAGGGTGGGGTAATGATAAAATGTTATTTAATCTTATCGCAGTGTAATATTTTACCGACTGCATTTAAATTAAGAATGCATTTAATATAGTGTCAGTAGTATATCTAAGTTTCTTTAAAAAAAGAATTGTAAACTGATCATGTAAAAACTCCAATTTCTTAAGAATACTTTCTGATGTTTCATCGTGTTTGTTCTCAAGCTCAGTTTTCAAACCATCCATTAAACTATTAATCTGTATAGTTAATTGATTAATGCAGTCTTTCTGCGAATAAAAATTGTTACAAAATTCAATTGCCTCAACAAGTTGATTCCACTTTCGTAAAGTAGATGTCTGAAAAATTAATATACCGTTAGAAATAACCTCTGAGTTAGGAATTTTACCACCATTCATATGAATTTCAACGGATAAATCCTTATTTATCCTAATACTCTAACTAATTTTAGGTATGTTCGACATATCTAATCTATATAAAATGCAATAGTTTTCACCTATATTCACACTCCACTCCTTTTTACAGTCCGTCAGTTTTTTCTGCACATGTGTGACGAGGCGCTCACAACGTCCCCACGGTGTTCGCTTCCTCGGCAGCACGCCTCTCATTTTCTGGAGCCAATCTTTTTCTTTTTTCTTCCTCTTCTTTTCTTTCTTCGGGCGATTTTCTTTTCTTGACGTTTTGTTTTGAAAGATAGGCTGGCAAGTTTGGGAATACTTTGGGAATAGCTCCAGGGCATAAAGCAGGAACTTTGCGAGGGAATTCTTTCCAATTTCCATCGCCATCCTTGTATTTTTCATTAAAGCTAATATCATCAGGTAAAAAATGTTTAATGCAACATGCGAGTACTCCGTCGGTTGTTAATCGGCACGTGGTATAGCTCGCGTCCATTGCTCTCCAAGCGCCGGGTCTTTAGGAAATCTAAACACTGTCACATGTCCCTCTGTTTTGACTACTGATTGATAGTTTGATTTACAATTTGGCACAACACAAGTTTTCGGCATCGCCGTCTGTCACTAAAGTAGTCATAGACTACGTAAAAAACCATTTGTCCCCACAAAAACAGCGTGTAAACAAGGGCGAGCGTGTTAATCCCCATGCAACTACAGTGTAGCGGCGGGAAATCCTAGGCACCCGGCCTAGGCGTGGCGGCGTTGCCAGTTCTCCCCCGCCACGGCCTTCGTTAGAGGCGGCTATGGTTATAGGCTAGGTATGGGTAATTTGGTCTGATGAATGTATGTAAGGTACCGTACCATAACTGAGGCCTGGATTAAATACTCTCATCAGACCATAGCAGTGAGCTTAGGTTCAACAACTATTTAACGTGTCCTTCAGGCCATAAAATCTCATTTAAAAATCAGTAATAGGGGAAATCTTAGACTTACCAAAGATTTCAAAGAAAAAAACTAAACAATACTGACTTTTTCTTAAAGTGGTTAGTGTGATTTAAATCTTCACCCTTAATCCTCACTTTAAAGATTAAGTCCAAATAAATGGAAGAGCTAAGTAAGGTTTCATTCTATTTTAATATAAATTTTCCTGTATAATTGATTTTAACAATTCCTGACCATAAACGAGTAGTTTATTAGGAACCACTTTATTATTTAAATGTATGAAAAGGTAATGGCTGTTGATGAATAAATAAATGAATACATTTAAGTAATTGTTATTTTATTTTTGGGGAGAAATTGAGTCTGTTAGGCCTACATCTATAACAGTTTTACAACCAAAATTAGTAGTATTCACATAATTATTAGGCTGTTTTTCTATATTCAAAATCTTAAATACACACTACACAGTAGGCTTCCCAGTAAAATAAACTTTCCACATTGTTATTAAATATTTAGGCTAAACTCCATCAGAAGAAATCTAACTTATTGTGTATGTTTACTATTCGAGTATTGGGCAATAGTTGCACAGTTACCAGCAGGCTTCCTCTTTTTTCCGGGCATGTCTGAACCCAAGAAAACTTCTGGGTATATTTTTACCTTGTAAGGATAGGATTTTTTGGGAAACTAACTAAATGTTTTTAACTTAAAGAATCTTTTAGCGAATTTCCCCTATAGGGAAGAAGCAATTACCGTAGGTTTCATGGTAAGACCTAAGCCCGAGACCATGATAACTTTTCATTTTGGGGCCACCAGAAGAAAACAACACCATTCGTTCGAATTTTTAGATATATATATATCTATATATTTATGTATGTGTCTGTTAGCACGATAGCGGCCGTAAAAATGGTCCGATCTTAATGAAAATTGGTACAAACGTGTAAAGTGGTAATCACTCGGACGAGTTCGTGAACCAGCCCGATCAGACCACCGGAAGGGGGGGTAAAGGGGGATAAACCCCCCCAAAAATAGGTTTTTCGAGTATTTTATATATAAAAATAAAAATAATCAATTTTTTATCGGCACCATTTAATTCAGCTCAAAAAAACAAACAATTTAGTATCTTCAATCACTGCTCTATGTCCATTGGTTACCGAGATATGGAAAGTGGTAAACACAGTACGTTGTCCCAATGTTAACCTTATGAGAAATAAGTAAAAATCTATATCTCGGTCATTTCTCAACATATGTTGATAAAACTTGGTAAATGGCTTCTTCTAGTTCAGATCTACTAAAAATCGAATTAAAACCACCCAGTTTTAATATACCTGTAGCAGCAAACCTGCATAGTCATTCCCCATGTTATTCTTATGGAGCTTACCAAAACATGTCAAATCTCGCTGTTGGATTGAAATATGTTGTTTTGCATTTGAAATTTGCTGAGTATGCAGGTCTGCTGCAACAGGGGTATTACATATTTTATATTTAAGTTGCCATAAATTTTATGCTTACACTTGCTTACCTAGCATTTATTCAAGATTTTGTTTGTAGGGGGCCTACTTGTTTTTTTTTACTTTGCCAATAAAACTTCAATCAATTGTTTTAGCCTAGTTTTTCTTATTACTTTTTTTTTACTTTTTTATTTTGACTACCTGACAAGATTGGGGGTTCTAACTTCAATTCAATTGGCTATATTCTCAAAGTAGAACCTCTGTTACCCGTCTTTTTGAGCCTTCAATACTGAGACTGACGGTTGAGTGAATGGAGTAATAGTGATTTCCTCATGATAGTAATTCATTAGAAATAGACCAGAACGGTGACATCTGTCCTGTAATCTCTCCTGCTACTTGGAGGTCACAAGTTGTGGATAGTTAAGAGCGATGGCTTGTGGACACAGTGTTCAACGTAATCAAAGTCCGCACTATTGAGTACGGTCCTAACTACGATCATAAGACCATCCTCAAACCAGTTTGTAAATTGTAAACGAGGCAAAATTTTGGTTTGGATCCCACGATAAAATGTAGGTCCCTTAGTTAACATTGGCTGTTGAGCTATTAATTAGCAGTCCTGGCCAAGGAACATGTTTGCTTTAACTTGACTACAAGATCGTGCCACAATCATCCTTTACTCATCTGTCATTCATACATGGCTTAAAATACCTACCTGGGTAGGTCACCATTTCAAGCAATAGTGTTTGATGTATTTAATAGGTTTTGGGAGATATAAAACCCTATTTTAAGTCCTTATATACTTTCTTCCTTGCTTTAAATGGTGTACATAGCTATAATTACGACACCTTAGCAGTGACTGATATATGCTTTAGTACCGTGATCTTTAGTGACATCTTAATTTTTTGTAATGACTTTGTCAATTACACCTTCCAATAGCTAAATGAAAAGACAATAAAAATCTTGAATCTTACTACTTCCTAATCAAAATTATATAGGCTATGGCTATGGTAATCAAAAACGTAAAATTTACAAATTTCCTAATGGATTGTTAGGCTAAATATTTGCTTCAGTTTGATGATAACCATTAAAAAAATGTAAATGGACTAAAATGTAAGTGTATCCTTGTTTTGGATATATACAGACTAATGTGCAAATCGATGAATAAGTTAAAGATATTGTGATTGTGAACTGATCCCAATCCATTAGGGACAAGCCTATTATCAAACCATCCAATCTCTTGATGAGTAAGTGATTTGACCTTATCTCGAGGATGATAAGGAGGGAGTTGTGGTTAAGGTCTGTGAACACAGATGTTGACTAACATCAATGACTCTCTCATTCACTAATCTCTAAATTGTTATTCGATAATTTACTTAATGGCCACAGATCATCTTATTTTGCTAAACTTGCTTTTAACCCAACAGGAAAAAATATGGATTCAATTATGTTTTATGTAACATTAAAATAATCTTTTTTCTCGTTGCTTATAAAAGATTATCTTTATCAAGGAGAATTTATTTCACAAAATCATACGGTTGTGTAGGCTACATTAAAATTCCCTAATGTATTACCTCTAACATATTGCTAGGCCTTTATTTCTTATCATTTTCACCTTGATGCTGGAAGTTTTTATCTCATTGTCAAAGCATTGCTCAAGCAAACAAAATTCTTGTTTACAAAGCGTGCACCATAATGATGTATGAGAAATAGTTTATAAAGATCACGGTTGTGATTTATTAGTTTTTTTTATAATGTTACTGGGGAAAATCAAATTTACAAGCTTTTAGCAATAAATTTCATAATATAATCAGAGTGTTATTAAATCAGTTTTCTGACTCCAACGTATTTTAAAGGATCACTCACCAATACAATGAACGTGAGATAACTCAAAGAAAAGGCACAGTTTGTTTTCAGACCAAGTTGTCTTTCATCAGGTCATAAGTTAACAATCTGGGAAAATGAATCAGCTGGTATTTGCTATACAAAATCATCTCATCCATTCTTCCTTCACTCTTCCCACATTCACTTCAAAGAGCGCACTCCCAAGTATGCATCCATGATGTCTTGTGTATAATTAATAATAGTTTTGACTTTCTGACTTTTTTACAATGCAGCCTTAAGCAGTGTTTTTGTCTGTGTTGACTTCCTGATCTCTATGCCATGCAGCCTAAAGACGAGTTTTCATCTGTTCCAGTCGGCCGTTCCTTGCGATGGGCATCTTTGCCATGCAGCCTAAAGCAGAGTTTTTGTCTGTATTGACTTCCTAAACTCTTTACCATGCAGCCTAAAGACGAGTTTTCATCTGTTCCAGTTGCCCGTTCCTTGCGATGCGCATCACGCCGGCCATCCCCGTGGTCGGAGCGTTGTTGTTCGTCTTTGTGATGTCCGCATTGTTACGAACGAGTTTCAGCGACCCGGGGGTGATACCTCGTGCCACGCCCGACGAAGCTGCGTACATCGAGAAACAGATCGGTAACTATCGATGTGGTGTTTGGTTAGTCTGACACGATGGATTTTTTGTTGGTTGTGTCTACACCAACGGCATTTTGGTAGAAGAGATACACAAATGTTTTCAAGGGAAAGTGGTCCAAACCCCTCGAATTTGTAGGGGCATGCCGGGAATCGAAACCACGACTTCGGTTCAAAAGTCCAAGATGCCCTGAGGCTCGTAATATGATCAGATACGATACGATTGCACTGGAAGTACAACTTGTTGCTTAATACCTGTATGATAAAGAGGACTTAGAATAAATTATAACAATTCATCAAACCTCATTTAGAATGTTTATGCAGTTGTTGAAAATATACGTTTCAACAACTGCATGTATTACAATCTTGTTTACTCAATTCAAACTTTCAGCCTTTCAACTCATGATTCATAATGCAATGCAAACGTATTTTGAAGTTTATTAATGTTGAAATAAGATTGTATATTGCCCGCCATAGTAGTCATGAATTGAGATGATCACATGCTTACCAGTGGGTAAGGATGTATTTGAAGGGGTCCCCCGTAAAACGTTCTAAGCGACAAAATTTCAAAATTGGAGATATTCAGTGAAAAAGGTTCTCCAGGACATGAGCTACACCGTGGTATATTTTGTTTTGAAGATATTTGAGTTGGTAGCCCTGATTTCGTCTGTCAAAGTTTGCGTGCTTCGCGAGACTGCACGGACTTTCTGGGTAATAACGTTCTATTCGCCGAAAGATGGAATCCCGGCCGGTTGTTGCGCTGTCACCCAAGGACCAAAATCGCATAAATGAAAATAAAAAACGTGAAGTAAATATTGGAAAGTGGAAGGGTAAGACCAGGATTGAATATAGAAAAGTTGGATTACCCTATATTTCAAAAAATAAGAAGCCAAGGCCTGGAAATTGCCCCCAAAAGAGTTGGGTAGAATAACGTTTTAAGCACCACATGTGGATAACTTTAGAAAATTGACGTATCACGTTTTATTAACAACATTACGTTTTTGTACTTTTACAACAATAAAATTGTTTTATATTCAGTTTTATTTTTGTTTCTGTTGGTATTCCTACTCTCCCTCATGTTTTCGTCCAAAGTAGAAGAGTAGTCCGTCAGAAAACGTTCCAAGCACCAGTCATTTAGAACTTTATAACCCCTAAAAAAACACGGAAAATGTTTTAAAATGCTTGATGGCAAGTACAAATTCAATATAATGCTACATTATGATGTTATAACTAGGGTGTTAAAAGATTATACATGATTATAAGTTCTGACCTTAAAAAAACCGTAAATTTTAGAATTCAACTTTCAACCCTTAATTACTCAAAACTTGGTTTTTGTCGTTTAGAACGTTTTACGGGGGACCCCTTCATTTGTATTTCATAAGTTTATTACTGCAACTAGTTTAGTTGACTATTAAATAGTGTTTTTATTCAAAATAGTACTTTAATAATTAAAATAATCTTGATTATTATTATTATTACAATATATAATTATTATATATCCCCTTTAAATTTGTGCCCAGCGATTCTGTGATTCAGTGATAGAAAGAAGCTAATATTGAAAAGTATAACAGTTTTTTTCAGGATTTTACGAGGGCGTAAATAGTTTATCTAGAGGTAGATGTTCTAACATTCAATTTGCTGACTGTCTTTTCCTTGTAACTATCTTGATGTTCTAACATTTAATTTGCTGACTGTCTTTTCCTTGTAACTATCTTGGTAATTGCACAGCAAGTTGTTTTTACCTTAATTGGTCTATTGAATCAAGTTCAATCTATTGATTTTTCTGCTTGTATGTTTACGAAGCGGAAGATTGAACTGATTACACTATGCTCCTGTCTGTTTAAATGAATAACGTATCTTAATTGAACTGATTATGCAACTGTCATGTCTGTCAGAATGAATAGACTTTATAATTAACCCATACTTTCATATATCAGCCAGCAGTCCACCAATTGAATATGTTTCGTTGTATTACCCAAAGCTTTTAAAACCTCTGCGAAAGACTTTTTCCGAAAATTAAAGGTATCTGCTGGACCACCCTTGTTATAATTGAGGAGTGAAAGACTCGTTAAGTTGTACTCTTTTGTTTTAAAATGGCCCATTGTGGGTGAATATGTTTGGGGGCTTGACAAGTTCGCCACAAACGATGTTAAGTACTTATCCATTCCATGGAGCAATGTCAGCTATAGTTGGTGCACGTTATTGTTCCAGTAGCCCAACTTCAACTGTCTACACAGATAATCACAACGTTATCAATCTTCTACAAAGAAGTGAGCCAGAAATTTTGTTTGTAATTGCCTGTCAAATCTGCTGGGAGGGGTGAATACTGAATTTAATGGTAGATTTTTCCCATGGAGGCATATTTATTTCCTTTTTATTTAGTAGCCTGCAGTGACCAGTAGCACACTGTCCTGGCACTTGTAGCTACAGCGGTGTCTTGTTGGGTTGTGCTTAATTGTTTTGTTTTGGGTGCTTTCCATGAGACATATGTTTGAAGAAAATATGTCAAAAAACAACCCTTAGAGGTACTGATTGTTAAATTAATCAGGCATTAGACTTTGAAAGTGATTGAGATAGTTGGTTGGTGAGCTTAAATGCTAACCCACATCGATCTGTGGGGAGCATCCTTAGCGTCTGTCTATATTTGGGGTTTGGCTCAACAGCGTTATCAGTGAAATGGGCCTCTTGAGTCAACCATCGTTGATGTCGGTATCAAACGTGTTAAATGATTTTGATCTTAATATTTCAGCGTCATAAACAATTTTGAGTGTCATAACACTGGTAGTTCAAAACCTTTTTATAACTCCATGCAATTTTTATCCTACACGCTGTATTTTTCCTGGTTGGCTGTAGTTTGCAAACAGCTGTAATGATAATTTGGTTACACTTTCCTTGTTTATTTCGTTGCTATTATGGCAACTCATAAAGCCAATCTTAAAATTATACAAATTTAAAAATCATTATGTTACTTTATTAAGTTTTCTCTGGCCAAATAGTCTGCATAGAACACGTTTTTGTGCCACAAATTAGTTATTTCTAGACTTTGAAGTATAAATTAGTCCAAGACAGTGTCAGTCTACCATACATTGCCCTTTATTGTTGCAGAGGTGTCCAATTCCGCCAACTCCCCGACATTCCGGCCCCCGCCACGCACCAAGGAGATCCTCGTGCGCGGGCAGACGGTCAAACTCAAGTACTGCTTTACTTGCAAGATCTTCCGGCCGCCGCGAGCGTCGCACTGTAGCCTCTGCGACAACTGTGTCGGTCAGTGCCTCATCAGTTCATCCGCCTTGTCTGAAGTAGGCCTACAGGGCTGTCCATGAATTACGTCTTCTGAAAATAGGGGGAGGGGTCCAGAATGGAAATGATGGTAGGATGATATGCATCGGGGGAGGGGGGGGGGGGTAAAAGCTAAGATGACATTATTTTTCAATTTTTTAAAAACAAATTTAGATAGGGAAAATATAAACATTTTATGTAAAGTCATTAACTTAAAGCTAAACAGCTTAGAAACTACCTATACACTTGATTTTTACAATATCCGTTTGAATGATAATTTTAGCTTCAGGTCAAAACAAAGCTTTACCAACAAACAGCAGCAAGTTTAAACAAAGCAGGTGATTATTGAGCTTTATTATTGACTTATTATTAAGCAGTGAAAAATGAACGTTGATATACTATAGGTGCATTATATCTTGAGCTATGACCTACTCCATTGCCAGAGCTGTCAGACATTGTTTACAATAAACAATAGACAAAATTTCTTTAACAATAAAGGTTTAAATTACCTGTGTTCTTTATTAACATATTCTTCAGGAATCGTAATAGGGTCACAAATTCAGAACAAGATACAGTGGATGTTGTAAATTGAGTAATACAATAGAGTGGTAAAATTGACTGAAATAACAGATAATAAACATTATTGATAAAACTCAATAAAAACAATTAATTCAGGATGACAAAACGATAAAAATCAAATTAGTAAATCTTATTAAGAACAGTGGTTGGTTTTAGATTTAAAAATGATAACAATATTAATCAGAACAAGTCTTGATAAAGGTTGTTAATGATTAAAGGAGTATAGTCACACTGTAAAATTATTTTCATTGGGATTCAGACTAAAGAGATTGTGACTTTACTCCCAATGATCTGCGACAAAAACATTGTAAAGATTAATTTCAACAACCGTCAACTGTATTTGTTTACAAATTACAACAAAGATCACAAACACAGCTGTTTTTGGTCATAATCAGCTGTTTGAAAATATTAACATGTCAAACTAGTATGACCTCAGAGGTCAACAATGGTGTTCTGATAAATTTTATTCCAACTGACTCATGTGAAAACAGTCCATTTAACGCACCAACTAAACTGTACAGACTTAGCAACACTGGTAAAATGTATACTTTACTCCTGGGATTTATTGCTCAATAACTGTACTTGCAATTAGGGCTACAATTAATTAATATTAACGTTAACATAATCCATTTTTCCCTCTTTGACGTTTCAGCTTTTTCTTCTTCTGTTTTAGAGAGGTTTGACCACCACTGCCCCTGGGTCGGGAACTGTGTGGGCAAACGGAACTACCGCTACTTCTACATGTTCATCGTGTCTTTGGCATTCCTCTGTGTCTTCATTCTCGGTTGTTCCCTTACACACCTCATCCTTTGTGAGTAAAATACAAAATATAACATTTCTCTTTTAACATAATAGTGCCTGGTGTACCAAGCTTTGCTCAGTATTATTACATGTTTTATCAGTTCATCCAATTGCCATAAATTATTTCAGTGTCGTGTCACAAAATTGATAAATAACCTTTTTATATTTCTCAAAGCAATGTTCATCCCACACACGTTATTTTTCCTAGATTGCTGTAGTTTACAAACAGGTACTGTGATTACTTAATTTGTTTACATTTTTGTTGTTTATTTTGATGCTAGTATGACAACTCATGAGGCCCATTGTTAAATTTTGTCAACATGAAAATTATGTGTTTACTTTATTTAATTTTCTCTGGCCAAGTAATATAACATAGAATATTGTTTTTGGGTCAGAAATGAGTCATTTCCAGACTTTGAAAGAAATCCTCGGAACAGTTTTTGAGATAGTCTGGTTAACTCAGCATACAGTCAACCAGATGTTGCTTATATAAGAGAATAGGATTTTCCAGGTGTTAACAAATTGGGATTAACAGCTTTTTTGTGAAAGTAAAAATGGAGAATTTAAGGTATTTCATAATTAGTGCTTAAAATTATTTAATTACAATTGAATTGGATTCAGGTTGTTTAGAAATTATAACTTAAAATTATTATCAGGATGCCAGACTGATTCTGAAGCAAAATTCTAAGATGTTGTTATTCACAGCTACCATAGATTATTGAGCCATTAATAACCATCACAACAAATCAACTGGTCTTTATCACTGACAAAGCTATAAAAGTCATTCAACTCTAATTCACCTCTTACATAAAATCTTTAAATATGTCTTGGTAAAGTTGCCATCTTAGCGATTAGGCTGAGTAATATTTTACTCTGCAATAAGTTGTGATGAAGCTAAGTAATATTTTACCCTGAATTGTATGGTATCAGGGTTGGTTAGGAGAATCAGCAGGCTTTCCTGGTGGCTAAATCCGTTGAAGAGCATACAAAATTTGAATTTTCAAAGCACTGGCTGCTTCTTCAGGTAGAAATTAGTCAAGGCTTGGAACGGGTTATTTTTTTATTTTGTTGTTATTTTTTCACTCTTGGTTATTTTTCGTTATTTTTTTTAATTCGGTTATTTTTGTTATTTTTTTTTGAATTTTGGTTATTTTTGATTTTTTTCAACCTCAAGAACTGGTACTAGCCCTTTTCACACTATTCGTCTGTCAGACGATCTCGTAGCAGCATCGCGGCAGATGAATCTTGTCATTCTACACAGCATGAAAATCAAGTCTCGTTGCGTGAAAACCAAGTCTCGCCGTAAAATCTAGGCAGATTTGTGAATAGTCTGTTGAGATTTTCTTTTTTACCAAGGTTAAGAATATATTATCCCCAATATAACGCCGGTTTTCTAATTTTTAGCAACATTTTTTGTTTACAAAAGGTTATTTTTTTTCTTATTTAAGTTATTTTTTTCAACCTCAAGAACTGCTACAAGCCCAGAATTAGTTAATAATTTGTTAGGAAGGAAGAAGAAGAAGAAGAACAGGTTCCTCCTTCCAGAAACTAAAGAACTGAAACTTTTATGTGGAATTTGTTTATAACACTTTATCCACTCCTACAGAGCCTGCTGACAGGATGGGTGGGGAAGTTATCTCAGGTTGATATTAGGGGGTGCTCTTTAGTTCATAGACAAGTTAATACTCTTTGGTTTTTGGAAGGGAAACCTTTTCTTCTCTTTCTTCTTAACAAACTATGAACTACCTCCTACTGAAGAAGGGGCCAGTGACTGTGAAAATTCATATTTAGTGTTTTTTGCTCTGCCGATTCTTCTAGCCACCCCCAGCCATCTTACATCTTACATCTCAGGCCCAGAACCCAATCTTTTTTAAAATTAGATACAGTAGACTCTTCCTTATTTGGACCCCTTGGGACCGAGGCCTGTCCAGATAACATGTTTCCTGGTTAAATTGACATTTCCTAAAATTAATTACAAATCAAAACATTAAAAATTATAAATTTACGATATTTTTAAGGAAATTGATAGGAAATCAGGCTTACATTTAAATAAGTCTACAGAACACAAAAAGTTCACAACAAGTTTGGAAGTTTTCGTGGCCACTGACCACTTTATCAACCACTAGAGAAATGGCAGTTGCAATTTGAAATTTTGAGTCTATTCACACTTGATCAGGGTTGCCAACACGTTATAAAACTGATATTTTACTGATGCCTATAAAATATATAATATAAGATATCAGTTTCATAACGTGTTGGCAACCCTGATCAAGTGTGAATAGACTCAAAATTTCAAATTGCAACTGCCATTTCTCTAGTGGTTGATAAAGTGGTCAGTAGCCACAAAAATTTCCAAACTTGTTGTGAACTTTATGTGTTCTGTGGACTTATTTAAAGGTAAGCCTGCTTTCCCATCAATTTCCTTAAAAATTCGTGGCAAGTGCTCTATTCTTCAATCAGAAATTTACGATAGCTTGACTATTATATAATTCCCATTGGAATTGTCAATATCATTCTTCAATCACAAAAAAAATTCATTTTATTTCAAATGAAGTGAGCTAGGTGCTATTCAGGCACATCACCTGTGGTCTCAAATATTTTTCCTCAAGAATCGTCGATATTATCCATTTCCTGCCGATCACGTCCGGTCAAACCAAAGTTTTGATGAAAATTGTCTGGTTTAAAACTTTAAAAGGTATTACTTCTGCCAAGAGTAATCCAGTTAAATCGATGTCCGGTTAAAGGATGTCCGGATAAGAGAGAGTCTATTGTAATATTTTACCCTACAAAAAATTTTACTGTATTTCTATCTCCTTCTCTCTCTTCCAGTGACGAAAGAAGACAGGTTGTTTTTCGAGGCGGTCAAGGAGTCGCCTTCCAGTGTGATCGTCGTCGTTGTGTGTTTCTTCAGCGTTTGGAGCGTGTTAGGACTCGCCGGCTTCCACACGTATTTGACAACCTCGAACCAAACCACTAATGAAGACGTGAGTCCTTCATGATTTCTTTCAGAGGAGATGTAACTGAAAAAAATCTAGAATGAGATCATTGTTGAGCCTGGTTTTTAGCATTATGATTTACTGTAGAATTTTTCTACTTATTTAAGTGGCGTATAAAGGATTTTTAAGAGAATAGTTTTTTCTGTACAAAAAGTTATTTAATATTACTCCTTTGGATCATAATGTTAAATGTGATTTGTTCATTGAAAGTGTCTTTTGCTTTTGGAGTCTCTTTGGGTATGATGGACCCGTAAAATGTCAGATATTGAAAATCATACATATTTTTAATAGCAGTTGTGACTTTCAATAAGCAATCAGGTCCAAGAGCAATCCATGGACCTGGAGCTGTAATTTTAATTTTTTTTGTTCATGTTTTTTATCCAAATGCATGATGGATGTTTTTGTTATCCAAATGCATCATAAGAAAGTAATATTTTTTTTTCTTAGTAGGGCAATATTTTAGCGACACCTAAAACTTGGTTGGTATTCTTAGCGCTATTATGTTCATTGTCATCAGATTTTAAATGATGTAAATTCATTAACTCACCTTGGTTCAGATGAATCAGACAGAATAGACCGGGAGCTGGGAGGTCAAAAATTACGTCATAAGGTGCACATGTGAAAGCTGTGCCATTTTGAAGGGGCGTCCTGGGGGGTTTCAAAAATGGGTTTGTGAGCCCTCAATCTGGGGGCTTTCTCCAAGGTGGACAAACTTGAATGTGACTTTTTTGTATTCTCCATAAGAATAACATGGGGAAGAAGTTTTCAGGTTTGTTGCAACAGGTATGTACAGATTGGCTGGTTTTAAGTCAATATCCAATAAAACTCGACTAGAAGAAGCCTTATGCCAAGTTTTATCATTATATGTTACAAAATAAGGGTGATATAGGCTTTTATTTTCTCCCCATAAGAATAACATGGGAAAAATGTGTGCAAGTTTACCGCCACGGAAATGGAAAAATGGGGGATTTCAGGCTGTTCTTAACTAAATGAAGCCACATATCAAGTTTCATTAAGATATGTTGAGTCATAAGCAAACAATACGATTTTATTTATTTCCCATACATAAGGTTAACATAGGAAGACGTTTTGAGTTCATCACCCTCAGTATCTCGGTAACCAATGAACATAGAGCAATGATTCAACATACCAAATTGTTTTTTTTAAGCTGAATTCAATGGTGTGAACTAAAATGAGATCATTTAAATTTTTCTACATGAAAATTGCCAAAAACCCATTTTATTGGTTATTTTCAAGTTTGTCTACCTTGGAGAAAGCCCCCAGATTGCGGGCTCAAAAACACATTTTTTGACACTCCCCAGGATGCCTCTTCAGAACGGTATAACTTTAACATGTGCACCTTATGACGTAATTTTTGACCTCCCAGCTCCTGGTCTAAAAAGGAAGGATTAATATTTGTATAAATATTTTTTGTTTGCCCTTATTGTATCAGTAAAAACATTATTACAAAGCTATGTGTATTTTTAGAATATCTTTGTTTGTTCATGTTGCATCAGTAACAAATGATTGCAGATCAAAGGAGCGTTTGCGTCCAAGCGCGGCCAAGCCAGTTTCAACCCCTACAGCTACGGGAACGTGTGTTCCAACTGCTGCCACGTCCTGTGTGCCCCCTCCCCTCCCAGCCTTATCGGTACGCCATCTTTTTCTTAAGACAATAAGGTTGTGTGGCAAAAATGTCAAAGCTGAAATTTTACTTATTTTTGTTCATGTCGTTTAGCTTCACAAATGGTTCTCACAATGTTTTGTAAATAATTTTACAACATTTAATATTGAATATCTCGCAGCTCACGGACTGTGTTAGTGTAATACCGATGGTCTTTGTCACCAGATCGCAGAGGCCTGGTCACCACAGAGTTCCTAGACACGGACGCGCGGCCCGGCGCTGTCATCGCCAACAACCGAACGTACGGCTCCCTCCCGCAAGTCGTACAGGTGGGTCGATTGTGCTTGCGAATCAGCTCGTAAAGATCTCGTGCGATTCAAGTTCCATGTTTTTAATCCAAAATGTCGTTTCTGTATATTATAAGATTCTGCAAGTACCTTTTAAAATAAAGATCTTTCGACTTTGACTTTTTTGGTAATTAATTTTTTTTTATGGTAGTAAGGAATTTTGTAACTGTTGTGAACCATGTTAGAAGCGAACTCCCCATTCACTGACGAACCTTCTCTCACTCTGTTGCTCTCTCACCAACTCAGGCATGAAGAAACCCGTATCTCACCTGGTATTTCTATTTTGATTTTTCCGTTGTGCTAGAATTTCAAATCAAGTATGTTTGCAGCAAGCTGAGGTGAGTGAATTTCGGTTTTAAAGGCTTATGTTCTCAAATTTCAAGTATTAAACCCCTCCCCCCAAAAAATTGGGAATAGGGGTATTCCACTTTTTTTCTGATTATGATGTTTACTCAATGGAAATTTAAATAGAATCATGGATGTTAAAAGTGCCAAATATCATTCCCCAGGACAAAATTCCCATAAGACAAGATACCGTGTGTTGTTAAAAATCACACTTTTGACTTTTGTTAATAACTCAATTATTATTTTTACTTTATTATTGCAAACATTCTCATTTTATAACTTTTATTAGATTTTTCAAACTGGAAGATTAGAAAAATGTTTGTCCATTAAATGTGTCCAATAGACCTTAGAAAGGAACCTTTTTTTCTTTTTTGAAATTTTGTCCAAATCGGTCAAACATTGTGACATCTTACGTGTTAAAGTACATATACATGTGTAGTTATTTGACAAAACAGTCATAAAGTCGATAGAAAAGGGTGATTTAATGAGTCGGCGGCGCAGTCGGTAGCGTACTCGGCACCGGTTCTGTGACGGCAGCGTCGCAGGATCGAGTCCCGATGATGCCGCATACTTTTAGCAGCACTGTTCATCCTTGTACTGTACAGACTCACTCCTTGGGTTTGCTTGATAACTTCCACGCACAGGCCTGAGGCCCATGTGGGGGGGCAAATGCAAGGTAAGAAGAGGCCGCCACCCTCTTTTTTAAAATAAAAAAAAATTAAAATAAAGTAGTTGGCATTTTTACTAATCAAAACAAACTTTTTGATAGCCTTTCTTACACTACTCTGTTAAAAAAATTATCTTTTTTTGGAAGTTCTGGCACACCCCCAACTTAGTTTGATCATATTTATAGAACAGAGTGTGTATAAAGTACTATCAGCATCTGTTTTCAAAACGTCCCTGAAAGATTCATGATTGCCAAGAAAAGCCTCACCATGCCAGTCCTACAATTTGCTCAATACTCCAAAAAATTCCACAGATATTCAAACTTTCTTTCTCTAACTACCTTTTTTACAACAAACAAATCTATTTTCCAGAACGGAGTGACGACGGTGCAGCCACTCAGCGACACAAGCCCCAGTCCCGAGCCCCCGGAGCCCCCGGAGGCCCCGCGGGGCGCCCCCGTAGCAGCCGTGTGTTCTGCCGTAGCCCCCAGCATCAACGGTGGGTACCTCTACCACAACAGTCTCCCGCGCCGGGTCCACATACCACACTACCACCACCCGCATACGCGGACGACACGGGCTACACGGACACTGCCGCGTAACCCGCGTAACATCAACGAGTTCCCGCGGTACACCATGCGGGAACAGACTTATCTGATGAGGTCGCCCCCGAGCTACAGGGAGAGATACGTGGTCCCGAGCTTCGGAATGTTGGGACTGGGGGAAGTTCTGCAGCAGTATGGGGGGAGGGACCCAGGGGGCGGGAGAATTTTGGGGTTGACGAGTTACGCTGTTACGACCAGTGATAGTGAGGATGATCTCGAATAGATTTGTGGTTAGAGAGAGCGATTGTGATAACACTTGTAGAAAATAATTTGTCACTTCCATATTATTTCGTTTTACACATTTCATTTTTCTAAATTCTTATTTTAAATTGAGATTTCTCAATCGAATTGCGTAATGATTTATTGTGTAACTTAACCTTGTTGGTCACTTTAGGGTAGAGATTATGAAAGAATCTCCTTAAAAAAATTTTTTTGTTATATGGATCTGTTGATTGTTGGCCTTAACAACGAGAACAGTAAAGAAATTATTGGAGAAAAGAGGGGTTGATTTTTTCTGATCATTAAGATACCTCAAAAGAGCAATGAAGTGTATTTTATTATTCTTCTCCAGCAACGAAATACATTTTTATAAGCAACGTAAATCAAACAAGGAATACAGAATAAACTAGTCAAACAATGTGTTGTTAGATTAGGCAGCCTAGATAGAAATATTTGTGGTGTAGCTCATTACACTTGAACAAAATTAGAGTTTTACCTAAAATAGTGTTTGGTGTTACGATTGTTGAAAGTAAAATTTTGTTCAAACTGTCTATTATGGCTGGGTTTGTCTACTTAAGTTCTAGTGAAAACGTTCACTTACCAACCTTGGCCTGGAATAATTTAAGTCTTAATGAGCCTATTGGTAGATTGGAAACACTTTTGTGGCCAATTCGGCTTGGTGAGTAAATGTTAATGTTAAAGGTTGCTTGCTATTTTACCTGTTAGCAATGCAAACAGGTAAAATAGTTTTAAAAAATTTCAAAATAAATAATAAATAATAATAATTTCAAAATAATAAAATAAAATAACTAATAAAATAACTAATTTCAAAATACCTTTTTGAAATTAGTTATATTGTTATCACTGTCTCTTGATTTTAATACAGGGAAAATATTAACCAAATACTTCAAAAGCATAATTTGTATTTGCCTACTTTGTATATTTTTATTTTCTGGTAAAAATGTAATGTTTGAAAGTGGGTCTAAAAAAGGAGAAACATTTAAACTGTAATAAATGGAAATTATTGTGATATAGGATGATAATTCTCTTTTAAACAGTTTCTTGCCAATTGAAGGAAAGGAGTCCTCGGAGTAAAAAAGGGTGTTGTCAAAACAACTCCTTTCAATTAAAAATAATTCTTCTGGTTAATTTAATTGATTTTTATTCAGAATATTTTTTAACCATGCAATAAATATTCATGGAAGGCATGTCAAAAGTTGATTATATTCATTCATTGCTTTCCAAAATATTTGTTTCCCAAGACACCTATCCTTCCTTAGGCTACTGTAGGTCGTTTGAACAACCAAAGAATGTACAATAAGAGTTAAATCAACCAAGAAAAACTTATAATTGTTATTGTTACCAAAGATTAAATCTATGATGAATGATTTATTCAGTTTTCATATTAAAAACAAATACACTTTAGGGAAGAGACTAAGCTAAAATTATTTCAAACCAAACATTACGGAAGGATTCCGCATTTAATTTTAATTTTTAAGTGTTCAGTCTATAATAACTTTGAACTATTTTCATATCAGAGTATTGTAAATTTGATTTGATGTCAAAAAATGCAAAAATCTGACTCATCCCACTTTGTTTGTTGGTTTTGATGCTGTCATGAGATTTGAAGTGATTAAGTGTAAGTATTTTAGGTGTTTGTTTCAAATTCATTCTACTTGATTTATATTGTTTGTTTGTTTTGCACCCTCAACTGTTTTTCCCTTTATTTTTTGCCAGTTTTGTACATAACATAAGTTTTTATTAACTAATAAATTATTTCTTTTAATTTCAGAAATAACTAAACAAATTAGTTAGCAAACAATGACATTGACGTTAAACTTATTTGCATGTGACACTTTGTTTTAAGACTATAGCATTAAAAAACCATTGTCATTTTTTTGTCCTAGCTATTTTTTTATTTATGAATGATTTACATATAATTTTTGCTTTCTCGTAACTGACTATGTAAACTCTCTGAAGCATGGAATGTCAATCAGGTCCTAATGTAATTAACATGTTTTTTGTATTTTCAGTAGTTCTGAAGTTCTGTCAGACAGACGAAGTTTGAGTGTTATTAACAAACTTTAGTGCTAAATATACTCGTCCAAAATCCCAAATTAAAGTTAGACTTGTTACATAAGAAAAGCTAATCCAAGAAATTTCAGAAAATTTATAGAAATTTTCATATCTATTGATTTATTAATTTTCTTTACATTTATGAATGCTGGAGTAAGATATATAAAATGTTCTTTTTAGTCAGTCGAATGTAAGGGCTATAAGTTCGGGGTTACTTATAGAGGAAGATATTTTCTTTGATTCTTGTTCAATCATTTTATGACATTTATTGGCCTTACAGTCTCATCCAAATCCTGGTGACCGATAAAGTCAAAATATGGGAAAGTGAAGTAGATCAAATCTAAGATAAATCTAAGATCAAATATTAAAACATTGTACAGTATACACATACATTTATTCAAACATAAAAGTCCATATGGCTCCTCGCCATCGGCAAGGTAATTAACTCTGTGGTTTGAATCATTCGGGTTTACATTTTCATTTTGTACAATAATCCAGTTTATTTGGCCTTTTCTCCAAATTTATGCTCTTATTGCTCATTCAGTGGCCAAGCGCTGTGACACACGTTGTCGTATATCTTAATAGTGTTTCTTATTCGCATCTTAACAATATTTCTAATAATCCTAAAATTTCTATAAACCTGTTCAAAAAAGGACAGTACAGCATGAGCAGTCTGTACACAATTGTATTATTCCACTTTACTTGCAACTTGCTTATGCAGCTTGTTTCTGAACAGCTGGAAGATTCTTTTGTTTCATTTTTGCCGTTATTTCCTAACCAACATGGCAACCCATATGGCCCAGTGTTGAAATTTTTCAAATTTCAATTTCATTTTTATAAAAATTTTGCGTTCATACAGCAAATTAAACTGTGTAGGTGAACTGAAAAAACTTCATCTACATGCAGAATTTTCATTAAAATAGTTTTTGAGCTGTTTTCGAGGTAGGATTTATAAGAAATTGCCTAAAGTAAGTTTAATAGGATTTGATAAGTTACAAGAATCAACAAAGGTTCCATAAGAAATCCATATTTTATAACCAGTGAATTACATTTTTTTTAACCATTCGCAGAACTAATCTGTTACCGTCGGCAGGTAGCGACACCGGGAGTATGCTGCTCAGCGGAGACGTTCCTGGGATCTACGAGAGCGTCTGCGACCAAGTCATCGTGGCCCACCCCGTCACAGCGAGGGAACCCAAGATGGACCTGTCAGAACTGGACCTGTACTTGGACGACGTGGTAGTCTCAGCCGGACTCGAGCCCGACACAACGTCGCTAGTTCCTCTCTCCGCCAGCAGACTGCGCCTGCTGCAAGACACTACGATGATTGAGTCGGCGCTGGATCTGGACTCTCTGGAAGAGTCGACGTCATCCGTAGGCGCGGGCAGTCAGGCGGGACTGATCAAGCGGAAAGACAACTTGTAGGCGCAGGACGTCAAGACACACTAAAGACCTTTAGCTACACTAAAGATCTTTTTGTCCGGTTTGGTGATCAAACAGACAGGCATCTTCGAAGCGCAGCTGTCAGGGGTCATTTTTGAGGGGTGAGAAGTGAGTCACTTGATAATTCACTTGGGTGCTGATTTTAGCATTCAATGAAGAAGCCATATTTTATGGGCTATGGCCAAAATATGGGCTATGGCTTTCTTGGTCATCTTCACAGTATGATAACTCGAAGACTTTTCGTTGCTGACATTTTGGAGACATTACAGTTCCTTATCTTCAGGGCAAAACGCTCGTCGTGCACAACACCAATTATTGTTCTCATGTTCAATACACACGTCCCATAATTGGATGTGCGGTGAGCGTTTTACCCTGAAAATGGAGAAGTGCAACGTCTCCGAAACATTGGCATCAAAACTGGACAGCCTTTCGCAGTCTCTCCCGGCAGACTTTGACACAGCTAGGAAAGACTGCTTAAAGTAGTCCTGACCACGTTAGGCAACTACGATGACAAGTTCCACGCCGCTTAACGGTCAACGGAACGCTGAGGGATGCAAGATGTAAGACAGCATCTTGATGTTATTAGCGTTGTTTAAAACACCATGTAGGATGTCAACGATTGACGATACATCTGTAAAATTAAAAAGCCAAATGTAAAAAATTGATTAAATTGGTAAATTGAAGAAAATTTTTTTTATGGCTTCACCCAAACTATTTAGTCATATTTATAAGTTGATGAGGTTTGAAGACATTTATAAGCAGTCCAAAGGCTGTCCAAACGTATTTAAATATTTAGTATCAAAAAGAAAACAAAATTTTTAAAGAATTATTTAAGATTTCTAAGAATAAATGCCTTTTCAAATAATGTGCGCACAAATTGAGTGGCTAAATTCCTTAGGAATATTTTTAGTTTTATCTGTATCTTTATTTTACAATTAAAAGAAAATATATTGAGGTGTGAGTGACTCACTCACAAACTCACTTCTCCCTTTTTTCAAAAACAGGGCCTCAGGTCGGACTGATTAGAAGGAGGGACAACTTGTAGTGAGTAGTGTACGAGCGGTTTCACCGAATTGAAGACTGAAACCGCAACTCTTCATTTCTGTCTTGTATTTTTAACCTACACTCTCATTTATGTCGAACACTTTCTTAGCAATAGAAAGACTCAAAAGTTTTACAAAGTAGTCGTTGTTTTTTTTATGCCACTTAATTTATCCACCCATGGAGCAAATAATAAAAAAAATTATACTGAGGAATAATTGCATTTTAAGTAAATATTCCAATATAATAAAGTGATAAAGTTGATCAAAGTTATTTTTTAACCAAAGACATTTTTGATGTATCAAAATTTGTACCACTTACCCTCTTATAAGGTGATCTGTTTGTATAGATTTCTGCTCGAACAATTTTTTCAAAGCTACACTAAATTTTAATACTTTCTTTTTATACTTACCCACCGTGATCTAATCTTTAACACACCTTAAAGTGAGCTAAGTTTAAATCCATCCAGGCTCTCAAGTTCCTTAAGTTTTGTTGAAAAGAAAATGTTAAACTTTTCACATATTAAATTGGCTGGACTCTATGTGAAAGGGAATTGAAAAGCTTGTATCTACAAACCCAAATAGTGTTTGTGTTGTCGATGTGAGACTTTAGGACTGCATCTTATACACAGATGGGCATTCAGGCCAGGGGTTTGTTGAAACAAAGTTGTCTTACGCCCATGAAACTCACCTTGTACCTTCATTCATTGCTGTTCTGCAATTCATATACAAAGAAAATGTCTTCACATTTGCGGAAAGGTAATCCAGGGGCTATTCAGCGCCAGTTATTCCTATAAAAAGGTCACCAGTGCTCTGGGGAATGCGATTTCCAACCGGCAACCGGGTTCCTAAAAAAGTCATCACCTTTTACACGCACGATGCCAGAGCTCTTGTGAGGGGGCCGCACAGAAACCTTGGCTGAGGGCCTCAATGTCTGCAAATCCTGCATTGATTCTCGCTCTTAAAGCCTCAACTTGAACGTATCCTTTGTAAAAACATTCTGATTAGTGAAGATGTATTTTAGCACTTCTGGAATTTAGGGGCAGGTGGCATATTTCCAGTCAACTGATGACCTCATACTTGTTTGAAGTTTTGTCCGAGACAACGTCTTCTTTACTAATCCCGAGTTAACCCGTCATCTATGTGAAGCCAAAGTTAAAGAATTTATATGGTGGCAAAATGTGTCAGTATCAATAGCAAATGGTTCATTAAAATCTGAACCAAACTTTTAACAAATTTTAAATTATGTTGTTTACCTTTTAACCCTAAAACACTGTAAAAAGTTAAAAAAAAATTTTAGTGGCAAAGGAGAAAAATAAAATCATAATTTTGTTTTAATCAGCTTGTTAGTGTTATTGGACACACGTTTGCAATAAAATAAGAAATAAAACTTTAGTTCATGTTGAATTACACTTTACCGTATTAAGATTTAAATCACAAAATATTTTACATTTTTGTCCTTATTTTATATTTTATTGTCTTATATATTTTTTATAAAAATTATAAGTGTCAAGAGTGTATAACCTAATTAAGAACTAATGCCGTCCAATTGTTACAGTTTTCAATATTTTAAAAGAAATTTACAATTTCAAACAATTTAAGTAAGTTTTGTTGTTTGGATGCAATGGAATGTTTGTCGATCAAAGAGGAGATTGAGTTTTTTTCAATAATGTGTATTTATTCTGTACAAGTTATTTATCGGAAAATGTCTAAAAGAGAAAATTTTTATCCGATCAGGTTTTTTTTTATTATTTAGTGGAAAAAATGTTTGCCTGTGAATTTTATGTTTTTAACTTATTCTGTTCAGGTTGACTATAAATTCTTTAATCAGAAAAGAACAGGAATAGGGAATCCAACCCCGGATGATATTTTTAATCCTGGGATTATGGGCCTGAAAAATTTAATCCCGGGATCCCGGGTCTGATCCTGGAATTGACCCAACATGGTATTTGCCAATACAAAAAGAAAGTTTTAGTTTCCTTTTGTAGATGTACATGGTATCGCAACTATGGTGTAATACATAAAGCAGTTTTCCATTTAGTTATAAACATATTTTTTCATTAAAAACTAGAACTTACAAAAATTATTGACGTGGTCAGATTTATTATGAAACGCTCAATATATTATATACATCAGAGTGTAAACAGAATACATTATCAGATAGACCCTATATAACCGTAAAATGTGTAAAAGATCTAATAGAAATATGTAATAAAATATAAGTTAAAGAAAGTCCTGTACAAAATATGAATATATTTAGTTAGTTGACCAAACAACATCAGAACTAGAAGTAAATCTTCTCTTGAAAAGATGTAGGTAAAAAACTAGAACAAGGATAAAAATTATTGAAAAATAATCAGAAGAGCTTCTTCATGAAATTTGATTGCAATTATACCATATTAAAAAAAGTCTCTATGTAAATTTGTTCAAACGCTTGAAAATATTAACTGTAAATCACTTATACAGATAAGTAAGACGGCAAATAACTCATCAAAACATGATTACTTGGTCAACAACGACATCCAACTGGTTTTTCTTGGTTGTAACTTTGTTATAACTGATGAAAATATAGTAAACTATATTTTCATCAGTTGGATGTCGTTTTTGACCAAGTAACCATGGTTTGATGAGTTATTTGCCGTCTTACTTATCTGTAAAAGTGATTTAAAGTTAATATTTTCAAGCGTTTGAACAAATTTACGTAGAGACTTTTTTTAATATGGTATAATTGCTATCAAATTTCATGAAGAAGCTCTTATGATCATTTTTCAATAATCAGCTTCATATTTTTAGTTTTATCTGTATCTTTTTTTTACAATTAAAAGAAAATATATTGAGGTGTGAGTGACTCACTCACAAACTCACTTCTCAACACTCACTTCTCCCCCTTTTCAAAATTACTGTTGTAGTTGATATTGATTTTGCTTGCAAATTTGATAATCCCGAAAATCCCGGGATTGAGTTTGAGGACCCCGGGACTCAATATATAAAAAATCAAGCGGGATCCCAGGATTGGATTCCCTAAACAGGAACCAAAAGAGATATTGTGGTGCAGAAAATGTTTAAAGAATTCTCATTAGGAAAAAATGTTGATCAAGTGGTGGATCTAAAGGAACAGATGAGTAATGGGCATCAAGTATCTTTGATTTTTTTTAACCCTCGAGCGGGCGCACGCGGAGTTTTCCTCCGCACATGTTTTTTATGTTAAAATAAACAGACATAATGGGTGTCGGCGGTCGTGTCCGGCTCCGTACTTTATGCCCCTCATTCCAGGAATTTCCTAAAGCTATTTATACCCCCCACCCCCCCCCTTGGTACCTCGTTATATGCAATTAAGAGATGCTGTCTCAGTTTGCGGAGCGCCCTCTCTCGTTACACACACACTGATACCTTTTTTTTAAATTTATAATAGCAATGGATTTGTAATTATGATTAATTTTTTGGACTTTGCCTTTTGCTTTCGAAAAAAAGAAGCGAAAGGAAAAGTCCAAAAATGTAAATAATAATTAATACATATTTTATACTAGAAAATTACTTACTATGTTTAATTGAAATATTACACCTATTAAGTTGAACAATTAATTGAATCGACGATGAAATGTGATTCCTAACGAAGTTTTCAACATTTAAATACAATATTTCGTCATAAAACAAGTAAAATGGGTTAAATTTGTGCAATCTTGTTCTGCGGAGTAAAACTACGCATGCGCCCGCTCGCGTTTTGCCGGTGAAGCGCCCCCTCAAGGGTTAAACTTGGTGCAAGAACTGGCTTTAAAAAAATTAATACTCAAAAATGTTTGGTACTGGCCAAGTACATACTTTTTGTAGGTTTTTAATATTTTTCTTTTTTATCAATCTATGTGACATTTTGACAAATCTATCAATTTTGTTCCTTTGAATTCAAGAGGTAAGATGCCCTTATTTTTCTTAAGTTAAACATTGTTATTATAACCTCACCATCAGTCATTAAGATTGATGTAATTAACTCAAAAGTGATGCTAAAAACACCCTATTTCTACTTTTATCAGTTTTTTGTTGTTGTTCAAACCAAGTTTTAATCATTCCAATGCTAGGTATTTTTATATTCGTGTGTTATTTATTTTCTATTTCATTGAATTGAACAAGAGTTTTATTTTAATTTTGTTATAAGGAATTTTATATTGATTTTAGAAGAGATATATTTTAATTTGATGTGATTTTATTGCTACATGGTTATTGTTTCCTGCTTAGTATGCAATAAGTGGCTGTACTACATGATAAACAAAACAATTGCTATTCTGAAGATGTTGCCTATTGTACTTGCTCAATGAACGAGTTACAAAAATTGACTGATTTTGGTATTAAATCATTCATATAAATTTATAAAATAAATAATGCTCATTTTTGTAATAAAAATTAATGTCCGTTGTATCAGTGATTTTGTATTTGAAAATGTTTACACTATTCTTGTTCCATTTATAATAATGATACGTTTTGAACAATCTCACATTCGATTTAAATGTGCTTTTGGCAAAGAATAGTGCCTTTGTATAAGTATCCAAACCGTAAAAGGAATTTTACTTTCTGCTAATTGTTATTGAATGAATTTGCTGTGCAGCTTATTTACGAATAAATATATTCTAAAGAAACACACACCACTGTCCCAATAAATATCTACGTCAACCTCTGGATTATTTTAGAATGGACACCATAAATCTGTTCATCTTGATCAAAGTGGATTTTGGAGTTGAAGAATAAATGAGTGCAACAGTTGAACAACAAAGAATTTAGTTATAGAGCAAGAGTCCAAGCCCGTCAGACCTTTGTTACTTAATAAATGGAAGTTTGGTAATATTTCCATTGGCAGGTTTACTTGGTGTCATTCGATAAAAAGCTTTTAAATTACTTAAACAGTAGATAATTTCCTTTTCAAATAGAGGGACTCGACTAAATGTTCAAGTAAAGTTGAAGCTCCTGCGGAAACATCTTTTAATAGTTCTCCGAGTAACATTTATATGAACTTAATTTTTTACTCTGTAACACAAGTATAAATTACGATTTATCTAAGTTTAAGGAGATTGGACAAATGGGGTTGAAAGCACAGTCTGCTAATGGTCTAAGTAATTTCTAACATTATTCTGAAGGAAAAATTAAAAAATAGCCATTATATACACCTCTACTCGGTTAAATTGTGCTTCATAATTCTTAATATTTGGTTGCTTTCCTGTATTTTAAATTGAAATGACCAACTGTTAACTAATGACAAAGCTTAAAAAAACACAGAAAAACTTAAGCTTTTTACCAATAATGAAGGTCTGGCGGTTGTGGGTTCTTAGACTACTATGGTTAGGATATGAGTAAGTTGTAGTTAGTTCAAAGTTAGCTTTAGAACCGACTGCCATGAACTATACTCACGTCTTTTGGATACCTATATGCAACAGTATCTCGCTTGGCAGATTATAACTAGGAAGTTTAAGTAATTAATTAGTAAGACGTTTATTAATCGTTGATTTACTTGTAGTAGTTTACCCTGGAAGAAAATATACAGATAGGACAAAATTTACAGCTAATCATTTTGTTGATGAATTTTACGATTTGTGGGTAGATGAAAATAACAATAATTATTGATAATAACTATTTGTTCTTAAGCTACAATACTCTGAGAGGTAGAGAATGTTTTCCCAGATAAGACAACAAATTTTTCTAACATTGCAAGTTTTTTTTTCTTTTCTTGTGACAAATAAGGCTTATTATGTTTAAAAAATATATATTTGCCTAAAATAGTTTTGAAAATTTCATGTTAGTTCAGTTTTAAACTTAACAGTGAAATACGTCTTTCAAAGCAATTTTTAGTTTCTATTAATAGATAATAGATAACATCATCTAACTTGCTGTATAACAACACTTGTAATTAACTTGTATGTATATTTTGTTTGTTTGATGCGTGAAAGTATTTATGAGTATGGATTTAGCAATAAAAAGAAAAAGAAGATAAAATTGTTTTTAAAATAGATATTTTTTATTCCATTTATCTTAATAAGACACTAATTTAGTCTCTGTTGCCTGTGGTACATACATCTGATATTTGTTCAGGA